>BCJH01000010.1:282071-464558 GCA_001600275.1 Cutaneotrichosporon curvatum | reverse complement strand
TGCATTTCTGGTTGAGAACGATGGAAGTGCGTGAAAACCATGGACAAATATAATAGTTAAAGATTCCGGATGATGACGTTATCACCAGAAAGTCGCGAGCTGATTAAGGTGGTAAGATGACTTTCAACTTCCTTTGTACATCCTCTCTGCAGCTTCAACAACATGACTGTTCGCCCTCCATTCAAAGGTTGGCAGCCAGGCTGCGCATAGGCTGACTGCAGAAACTGAGGCAGCTCGTGCGCCTTTCGACGAGAGCGCTGAGTTCACTGTTACTCAGAGCCCGAACATTCACTTTGCCCCTGGCGGAGGCTTGAACCGAGTGCCGGGTGTCGGTGGGGAGACCAGCTTCCGGTCGGTCGACCCAGCTCAGTATGAGACGGCCAAGATATACAAGGTAGAGTGGGATCGTTCGAAACACCCTGCTCACTGCAGCTACTGGTCTCCGCAGTCGTGCGTAATCGACCGACAACCGTGACTGATATGTAGACGCCCCGGCCGATCGCTTTCGTGTCCACGGTTGGAGCGGATGGCTCGCGTAATGTGGGGCACCAAGAGAGGCGTGCTGACCCCAGCTCGCGCCCTTCTCGTTCTTCAACCTGGTCGCTCAGGACCCTCCGACAATCATGGTCTCTGTCGGTTGCCGGACCGACACAAGCTTCAAAGGTGGGCGGCGACTTTGCACTCATTCCTGATCGCAGACACGGCCGCCAACGTGCGGGAAACAGGACAGTTTTGCGCCAGCATAATCTCAGAGGACTTCGTCGAAGCCGCAAACTACACAGCTCTCGACACGCCGCCCGGTGTCGATGAGTGGGCGCTGTCTGGCCTCACACCGCGGCCGAGCGAGTGAGTTGATGGCTGGGGGCGCGTATGACTGATATTCTAGAGTAGTGAAGCCCGCGCATCTGGCTGAGGCCGCTTTCTCCATGGAATGTGAGGTCTCGCACTCCCATAACATCAAGAACGACGAAGGCGAAGCTACCAACTTCATGTTCCTAGGGCGCATACGTAGAATCCATGTGGTGAGTACTGGCATGCTTTTGCCGCGTAACCGGGGTTCGGTAGCATCACAAAGTGGACGCCGATGGTGACCAAATCCCCGCTGACTTTTCAGAAAGACGCCGTCCTGGATCCAAATGAGGCCGACATGAAGGTGTCGACAAAGGCTCTGAGGCCTGTGGGGCGTCTAGGCGGTCTGTCGTGAGTGCTGTGCCTCTAGTTCACGTGTGTTGCGTCCATGCGCTAACCATCAGTTTCTCTCGCACTCTGGAGTACGGCACAGGAACGATGCAAGTAGCTGACGATACAGAGGTTTCGATCTCGAACGGCCTCGATGGGCCGATATCAAGGACCGCGCGGAGGTGCGCCGCGTGACTGTAGACACGTCTGCGACCGCGAACAGCTAGCTCAGCTCTGCTGTTCGCCTCGCATAAATAAGTTGACATGTGTTCGACGGTAGGACGCGATGGTCACCGCACATTGAGGGACGACCACGCCAAGAGAGAACCCGGCCAATAGGCATAGACCCCCCGCGAACCCATATGCACATGCTGCGTCCCGAACACGTTATTATCGAATACTGCGGGGTAGATGCGCTCTATGTCCGCGACCTCGTCGCAGATGCATTGTTGTCAGAAGGTATGGCCACACCAACCCAGATTCAGGACCTCGGCAACTGCAGTGTGCGGGGGAAATAGATCGGGCCGCGATACATGCTGACGCATCGGAGCAACCGACGACTGACATTGGTTCCCGAGGCCATGTCGCCGCTTGTACCCTCGCTGCTGCTGCCCTCGCCGTGACACCCCCGCTGTTGCGGCTGTCGAAAGCTGGGGCCGAGCGCGGGGTACCCCAACATCACATCGGTCACTATGCGGCTTCAGTCAAGGCACACACTCTCCGCGCCGCCATAGCAGCCTTCGGGCTGCAATGGCTTCGGCTAACCCCAGCTCGTGAGCAAGTCCCCCCCCGCGAGCCGAAGTTGCCGGTTGCTGGTGGTCGATGCTTCTGCCCGCTGCTGGGCGAATCGGGCTGCAATCGGGAGACGACTGGTAGTGCGATGGGTGGGCGGTCCGGGGCCGTGCTCTGTCACTTGGCTTCTGGCCACTGCTCTTCCCCTCGGGCAAGGCGTTCGTGTGCCATCGCTGCCCATTCCACTATAATACATCGACCCTAGCCCCCCCCCCCGATGAGATTATGGTCAGTCGTCGACTTAGTGGTTCCAGATCCGTAGCTTCTTTCGCATCTCGAGTTCGTTTCGCTACTCCTCTTATCTCTGGGCCATCACCGAGCTCGTCGCTACACACCTCTTCGTCTGCTCCCGCGTTCGCTCCGACATCCACCCAGCGTTCACCAGCCATGTCCCAATCCGACGTCCGCCATCTCCAGGATGAGGTGCACGAGGCATCCATCCGCGACCCAGAGTCCTTCTGGATGCACCAGGCAGAGCAGCTCTACTGGCACAAGAAGCCCGACCGCGCACTCACGGTCGGCACCAAGAAGCTCAAGAGCGGAGCGGAGCACAAGACCTGGGAGTGGTTCCCCGGAGGCCAGATCTCGACTGCCTACAACTGTCTCGACCGCCATGTCCTGGCCGGTCGCGGAAGCCAGCCCGCCGTTTACTACGACTCGCCAGTCACCGGCACCAAGCGCACTATTACCTACAGCCAGCTCCTCGAGGACGTCGAGATCTTCGCCGGCGTCCTGCGCGAGCAGGGAGTTAAGAAGGGCGATGTTGTCCTGATTTACAGTGAGTCTGCCCCACACAAACAAGCTGACGATCAGTGCCGCAGATCCCAGCGGCTGTGACCGCCATGATGGCGTCTAACCGTATCGGTGCCGCCCACTGCATCGTCTTTGGTGGCTTCTCGGGCGTCGCGCTCGCCCAGCGTATCGACGCTGTCAAGCCTTCCATCATCCTTACCGCGTCCTGCGGTATCGACGGTGCGAAGCCCCCCATCCCTTACCGCCCCCTGGTCGAGGAGGCTCTCAAGGAGGCCAAGCACAAGACCCCCCGCGTGATCATCTGGCAGCGTGAGCAGGTCCCCTGGGCGATCAACGAGTCGGCTGGAGAGCGCTCTTGGCAGAGGCTGTGGTACGACGCCAAGATCCGCGGCGTTAAGCAGGCTGCTGTTCCTGTCGACTCGTCCGCCCCGTGCTACATCGCACACACCTCCGGCACCACTGGTGCGCCCAAGGGCGTTGTCCGCGACTCTGCTGGTCACGCCGTTGGCCTGCACCTGTCAGCTGCCATGGTGTTCGGTGTGCCGGGTCCTGGTGGAGTCATCTTCGCCGCCTCTGACATCGGATGGGTCCTCGGCCACGCCTGGATCATCCACGCCCCATTGCTCGTTGGCGCTGCCACTGTCCTCTACGAGGGCAAGCCCGTCGGCACCCCCGACTCGTCGGCGTTCTGGCGCATCATCTCCGAGTACAAGGTGACCATGATGTACTGCGCTCCTACTGCGCTGCGTGCCATCAAGCGCGACGACCCCCAGAACCGCTTCCTCCGCGAGTACGGCGACAAGGGTGGTCTCCGCAGTCTCAAGGGTCTCTTCCTTGCCGGCGAGCGCTCTGAGCCTTCCCTGATCACCATGTACCAGGAGATCCTCAACCGCTACGCCGCCCCTGGTGCTCAGTGCATTGACAACTGGTGGTCTACCGAGACTGGCTCGCCCATCACCTCGCGTACCCTTATGCCCCACGCTGGTTTCGACCGCAACACCAAGGTTGACAACCACCCGCCGGCGCTCCTGAAGCCCGGATCCGCAGGCAAGGTCATGCCCGGCTTCAACCTCAAGGTTGTCGACGACGACGGAAAGGAGGTGCCATCCGGCGACATGGGCAACATTGTCCTTGGCCTCCCTCTCGCCCCCACTGCCATGCGCACCCTCTGGGAGGATGAGGAGCGCTTCTACAAGGGTTACCTCAAGCGCTTCGGCGGCGAGCTGCTCGACACTGGAGACGCCGGCTACATTGACAAGGACGGCTACGTCCACGTCATGGCGCGTAACGACGACGTCCTCAACGTGTCTGCACACCGTCTGTCGTCCGCCGCCATCGAGCAGGCCATTGCCTCTCACCCCCTCGTGGCGGAGGGCTGTGTCGTCGCTATCCCCGACGCGCTCAAGGGCGAGCTGCCGTTCGCCTTTGTCACCCTCTCCACCCCCGATCACCCCCGCTCTGCTATCCCCGACAAGAAGCTCGAGCAGGAGATCCAAAACCTCGTTCGCAGCCAGGTCGGCGCTATCGCTGGTCTCGGCGGTATAATCCAGGGCACCCAGATGATCCCCAAGACGCGTTCGGGCAAGACCCTCCGTCGTGTGCTTCGCGAGCTCCTCGCCAACGCCGTCGAGGGCAACTTTGACGCCTCGGTCTCAGTCCCTAGCACTGTCGAGGACGCCAATGCCGTCGAGGTCTCGCGCGAGAAGATCCGCGAGTACTTCAAGGAGAGGGGCGACAACCACAAGGCTGTCGACATGCGTGCGAAGCTCTAAGTTTGATAGGTTGTATAGTCATGAGGTTAGATAGCATAGTCAGCAGTATGAGATGATTTTGGACGTCTTGCGACCGCGGTGCTGGAGTACTGATTGCGATCGAGCGGTAGATGATGCGTTCTGCCAACCAAGGGAGGTGTGCTGAGACCGCTATATCGGCGTCGCAGTAAGAAGCCACCTGCCCGCAGCACCGTGCCCCGTGCGTGAGTAGTACAGCACCAGCAGTCCAGGTCGAGCGTGCCGTCGGTCGAGCTGAGTAGTGTCATGCAGCATGTAGAGCTCAGCAAGCTTACGAGATGGTCGATGTGCAGATAACCAGAGAGATGCACGCAGGCTTTAACTCACCCCGGCGTTCTGCGCCTACACCCGGAAGTACATTTTCGCGCACGCCTATTCCCGCGCCTATTTTCTCCTCCACCAATCGCGACGCCAGCATTAGTGCTCTCGTCGACTTGCTGCTCTTCATCTACATCATCGACCACCATGTCTGTGAGTGCACTACCTGCATGCTACGGCCTGCGCTACATCGCGGCTAGGCAGCGCAGACAGTGGAGAGTTAAGACGCTGACTTTAGTCTGGATTCGGATACTCTGGAGGACGGACGCGTTGCTTCCCCATGTGGCAGGAGTTTAGCAAGGTTCGTTGATTCGCGACCGAACATTCGTCAAGGCGAGGATGGGTTCTTGCACAGGAGGCGGAAGCGGCATGCGCATGCTGGGCGCGGGAAGGTTGCGGGAGGTCGGAGGTCATGAAGGTGCTACAGTCGCCGGGGTGTCGACCGGGTGTCGGACCTTGACCGACCCTTCCACATGTCCCCGAGCCGGGCAGATGCTTTCACTACACCGCAGCGGCGTTGCTTGGTGGTGGGATTGTTGGACGGTGCTGGGAGGCTGCGGCGGTGGCTCGATGTGATGAGGAAAGGCGAATGGAGTTGTGCACCGCCGGCTCCGATGCCGACTCCCCCGCTCCGTAGAGCGCAGCAATGTGTGTCCCCGTGGACTGAGGCGGACTCTGTGCGACGCCTGTCCGTTGCGAGTTTACAGCCAACACGCTCTGCAGACAGGCGCTCCCTGTCGAGTGCCTCGCGGACGTTGTCGCTGGGATCGATCGAAGACATGTGCTAATGCCAGTGTTACGCAAGTGCCGACACCCCAGCTCGGTGCTTGCCACAGAAGGAGGACTACCTCGAGTGCCTCCACGGCACCAAGGAGGTTCGTTCACGACAGTGATATCCGCTGACGGCAGATTGCTCGTGCTCGTGAAGTCAAGGCCCACTTCCAGCAGTCTTTGGTGAAGGAGGGCTCGGACGCTCGCAAGGCAGCAGAGAAGGCTGCGACTGGCGTGATTGTCAACTTGGGTCTTGTGCAGCCAGAAGAATAGCATGGATATGCATATGACGATCCGCTAGAGCCGCAATGCAGTCTCGGGCTGTGCCCATGAGCGCTGCTGGCTGACACCTACAGCTGGCGGCAGGTCTGATCCACCAAGATTGGCTTAGGTCTCATGACACTCGCATCTGGATCTGTAGTCTTCTGCTGCAGAGAGCCAGCTTGTACGAGGAGTCATGATGCTTAACTATAAGCACGCTCAGCTTGCTCGTATGCCTTGGCTCACTTCAAGACCCAATCGTGCTGACATCGACTTGGCTACCCTTTCTTCAGGTACATATTGTACGCCTTCGAATACAGCCCATCAGCCATTACCATTCCATACGCAGCTGGCGTCCACCTACTGTACCACCGAGCGCCTTGACCCTTCCTCCGCCATCACAGGACGCCATTCGCGCCCAGTTGCCACCGCAACACGTTGCAGCTCCAGCGACAGCTGCCCAGGACGTAGCACTTCTCACGAAATCGACACCCATGTACACCAAGCTGCTATCGATCTTCGCATTACTCTACAATCCCTTCACGGACATGCCGGGAACAACAACGACCGCACCGTGGCGTGCCCGTGTTGAGCAAGCACTAGCGACTGGGCCTCAGGCAAAGGGTATGCGCATGTACGCTGTCCTCCACTGACCACCTAGAGTTCTGCATCAGCACCTCGACGCCGACCGGCCCACGCGCCAGATTTGTCGGCTTCCAGTCATGTACGATTGCCACGTTCGCAACTGACAGCAGTCACGCCGTCCGATTACATTACGATCGCAACAGATCGGGATAGCCACAAGGTGAACGAGCTCAGCTCTGACGCAAACGTCGAGATCGCATGGTACGTCCCCAGGGACGGCGTACAGTTCCGCATCCGGGGTGTCGCTGCGCCCATCGGTGAGGCGTACGAGTTCGACGATGCCAAGAGCTCGCTGGGCTTCGGCAACGAGATAGAGGGGAGCTACGATTTCTGGAGGAAGGAGCGTGAGCGCGTGTACAAGAGCATGGGTCCTAGGGCTGCAACGTACAACCACTCAACCCCACCTGGAGTACCTGTGCCCGAGGGGACGGACAATGCGCATTTCAACTTCATGCTACTGGCAGTCAGACCACAGCACGTGGAGGTGCTGGATCTCCTAACGCACACGTATACGACGTCTGTTCGCGTTCCAGGAGGATGGAGGGAGGGTCGACCCCTCGCACCAGGGGAGGAGGAGGAAGTGGTGCAAGCCAAGTTGTAGTCGTGGACAGATGAATTGTACATAGATAGAGACGACAACATGAGGACCGATATCATGCCAACTGAGCCAGCAAGTCGGAGTAATGTGCTTCTGCTACGTTTGGATGGGCTCGCAGTCGCGATTTGAGGCAGTTCTCGCCGTACAGTGAGTGGATTGGGTTGTCGGGGTCGTCTGTGACCGACACACTGCCCTCCAGTCCGGGAGGCAGCTGTATGAGCGGCAGCTTTGCGTCGAGGGCAGGGTTGAAGAAGAACGGGATGGAGATGCGCTCATCTGGAGCAACGGGCGAAAGCACTCGGTGAACTGTAGCCTTGAGGTAGCCCTGTGTTGCCATTTCGAGCATCTCGCCGATGTTGACAACAAACGCCCCAGGCAGGGGAGGCGCGTCGATCCACTGATCTCCCCTCTCGACTTGCAGACCCCGCTTGCCAGGTTCGACCCACAAGAGCGTAAGAACTCCGGCGTCTTTATGCGCACCAACGCCTTGCTCGTGCTCATCCTTCCCTGGGTACCTCACGATCTTGAGGAGAGAGTGTGGGTCGCCAAAGTGCTTGTCAAAGTACATCTCGTCCTCGCCAAGGCACACCGCCCACGCACGCAGCAGCTTCCTTGCGACGACGGTGAGCTGCTCTCGCCATTCGAGTACGACTTCGCGCAGCTCTGGCAGTGCCTCTGGCCATTGATTGGGACCGATGAGACGCATGTATGTGGGTGCCGTGGCCAGCTCGGTAGCGCTCAGAGCCTCCGCCTCTGGAGCGAAGTCGATTTGCTCGCGCCAGTCGACCTTGCCTCGTGTGTGCTCGCCCCCGAGACGTGTGTATCCCCGAAACTGGCGCGAGTTGGTGTTCTCGATGGCGAGTTTGTCCGCCTCCGGAAGAGCAAAGAATGCCCGTGCGACATGCTGGATTCGCTCTTCGAGCTCGGGAGGGATGCCGGTCCCGACCAGGTAGAAGAAGCCGACCTCATGGGTAGCGACTCGCAATGCGTCTCGGAAGCTCGCGGCCGCTGCCTCCCCTTTGTCCAAATCTGAGAGGTCCAGCACGGGCAGTGATTGTGCTACAGTCATGAGTGAATGTGAGGTGGAGAATGCAGCAGACTAGGTGGTGAATGGAAACGGTGTAGATCGCCGATCAGTGGACGGCGATGTCCGATGTGGGCAGAAGGATGGCGAGATTAGTGGTGATCGGTGACTAACCCACTTGCCTCCGGCGTCTATGTGGGTAGTAGGTTTTGTTCTCGACCTAATGCTAACCAGTCACTCGACAAAAGGAATGCAGACTCTACAAAGAACGGGCTTCTGTACTTCTCTTCTCTTCTCTCTCTCTCTCTCTTGCCACAATGCAGCAGCATCGGCACCTAGTAGGGGTATCGAGTGGGAGCACCAGTCTCAGCGATCCTCTTGTTCTGGCGCTTGAGCACGAGCTTGAGCCACCACGCGGTAAGAATGATCATGAGGGAGAACCCAGCCATTGCGGCCATAGCTGAGGTTAGCACCACAGGTGTCATGAACGGTACGCACCAAGGGTATACCGAGGCTTGTCAACGGCGCGGAACAGGTATGGGGTGTAGATGAACGACATGTTCGCCGTCGACGTCATCAGGGCGATGACTACAGCCTTCTTCTCCTGCGTCTGGTTGAGAACGGTCGACGCCCAGCCCAGGATCAGCGAGTTGACACCATAGGTGCCCATGGTAAAGACCACCATAGCGAAGTATCGGACGCCGGTGTTCAGGGTGGCAGGAGCAAGGGCGAAGCCGATAATGGCTACGGTCTTGGAAATGGTGATGTGCCAAGTGCGCTCATTGTATCGTCCCGAAGACCACGAGACGTACATGGTTGCCACACCCGCCAGCAGGTATGGGGGGCAAGTGAGCACCAGAGTCATAGTACGGTTGAAACCGAGAGTCTGAAATCAGCATAAATGAAGATAATCGATCAAATGGTGGATTATGGGCAAAAAATCGAGTTCAACTCACTTGCACAACACTGCGGGTAAGCAAAAGTAACGGATCAATGCCTCACCTGGGGAAAAAGTTCTTGAAGCCGTTTGCAGACAAGTGACCGTTGAACATGAGGCAGCAGATCCAGGTGCGGTAGTCGGTAACGGCTTGCTTGAGGCCATCCCAGACGGAGCCCATGGGCTTCTGGTCCACCCTGTCGCGCAGCAGACGGCTGTGGGCGAGCTGCCGCTCCTCCTCGTTCAGCCAACGCGTAGTCAGTGGTGTGTTGGGAAGGAAAGGGTAGGCCAGAATTGCTACGAGGCCGGTAACGGAGCCTTGCTGCTTGTTCAGCAAACCACGTGGAGTAGCACCTTACGATGATGAAGAGCCACTGCCAGCCAGCGTAGCCCAGCATGCCGTCCATCTCGAAGATGCCAGCCGCAATGAGGCCAGCAAAAGCAGTCGCAAGGATGTTGCCAGTGTACAGAATAGCAATGCGCGTAGCGACCTCGGTGCGAGTGTAAAAGTTGGAGATGATGAGCAAAGCGCCAGGGTAGTATGGTGCTTCGACAACCTGATCACGTTAGCTTCCTCGATGTTATGGCGGCTCACTCCGAGGAAGAACCGGGTCATGAGGAGACCGACGAAGTTCTTTGAGAAAGCTGTACAAATGGAAATGATCGCCCAAGTAAGCATAATACAGCAAAGGTATGGGGCAGGGCGGACGCGAGTGAGAATCATGTTCGAGGGCACGCCGAATATACAGTAACCGACGAAGAGGATCGACACCGCGGTCTGGTATTGGACATCCGTGATACCAAGGTCTGCTTCAAAAGTGGAGACTGCCATCAGTCTTGAGGCGCTCTGAGAACGTACTTTTGGCTAGTGCGATGGCGTTCCGATCCAGGTAGTTGAGCCAGTACATGGCCCAAAGAGAGGGCTGGGGGTTAAGCATTTGGCTATTGCTTGCCACCTACCATGATGTAGCGATCCAGTTTGCGAACGAGCTTGATCTCAACGGGATCGGTCTTCTGGGTGAAGCCAGAGTAGTCGCCCTCTACCTGAGCGTTCTTGCCCTTCTCCATATCGAGGTCGTCGGCGTCTTCTACATGGTCGACGACCACATCGGCCTTTTCTGGCGACTTGTGGGGAACTACTGGAACGGTGGCCATGGCTGTCGATAGCAAGTGGGCAGCGACGCTTGACGAGCAATCTAGGACTTCTGAGACGAGAGATGTTGGAAGTTCCATCTCAATTCTGCCTTAAGTACTCATCTCTCCTCTCTTCCCCCCACCCCCCCTCCCTCCTCGCAACAAGCAGAAGCACGCCGTTTCCTGCCCGCTTTTTCGGATTGTGTCTCTCTTCCCCGCATCTCGTAGTATATCGAAGGAGGCTGAGACACAAGTCGACTCCTCACTGCTACATTGCATTGCCAAAGCATTCCATTCCCCACGACGACTCCGCACCGCAGTGCTTGGAGCCCCCTTCGTCCACGAATGGGATACCGAGCTAGTCTCTACCCCAGAGGTACTCCAGAACTGTAATCGCACGCCTGCGGCATCGGCCGTGTGGGGTCGTCTTGGCACGGCACGGGGGTCACCGCGCTAAGTGCGCACGGGGATGGGCAGGTCCAGTGCAGCCTGAACTCCGCAACTGGCAAAGAGCACGGGGGTTGGTTGTTCGCGTCTTGTTCGGCATGCCAAGGTGACAAGCACGCGTTCAACAAGTTAAGCATTCGGCTTGAGCGAGCGGGCAAGTTGGCCGCAGCAGATCTACAGTATCTACATCAGCTGCGTGCCTGAGTCTCATCATCACGTTCGTTCTGGGCCCCTCAGATGTTGGTGACTGCGATGGTCAATTGGCTCTTCACAAGCTCACAGAGCGAGGAATACGTCTTGAGTTGGGCAACGTCCACATTCACAAGGCTGAAGACGTCCACATCGAAGGGAACAATGCTTTCGACCAGTACCAGATGGCGTATGGGGCTGTATACTGTCAGACAGAGTACTCGAACTGGGGCCATGACGTTCGGTATGTGAGACACATGTGATGTTCCGTTCGCTAAGTAGTAGGTCCGATGCGGAGTGCAGTCGGACTGCCAAGGTGACACTAGTGTTGAGAGTCGCGGTCAGGCGCGGTATTTATCGAATTTCAATCATTTATGAACAATATCTCTCAACGGCTCAGAAATCGCGCAGTCGGTCGATGCGGGGTAAGCGGTTCCTGTCCCGGCACCTCTATCTCTTTGCGCGATAATCACCTAGTCACCGCATGTACATCGTTGTCAGGAATGGGTGCAAAGTGGGCAAGCGCTTTCAGCTAGTGTTTAATGTGAATGCCTGGTCTACCCCACATAATGCTTTTCTCCACTATGGAATCGAAACACCGAAACCTACTCCGGCCTGTGGAGTTCCAGGCTGGTGTCTCATTCAGTGCACCTGCAAGCACAGCAACAGCCTTCGAAAGCGATGGCGTGCCGAAGTCCGAGGTCAGTCACATGTCCTGCAACATCGATGGCAGATTGCACAGATCGGTTTGCCCGCACTAGTCGTGCAACTGCCATTTCGATTCATCCTCCCCAGCTCCAGCTCGCCTTAGCACCATCTCCCGGTATCTCCCGGCTGCAACGAAGAACACAGCGTCTTGGTCAATTGATCTGCATACTAACTACGCTGTATCTCTCGGTCACTGTCCGTTCTGAGAAGAGCTCAGAGATATATGGCGTTGGCTCAGTAGGGGTACGTCGTGGGCACCCCTGAGCCAGCCAGCTTCCTGTTCTCCCTCTTGAGCGCGAATTTCATCGCCCATGCAGCAAGAATGGTCATGAATGAAAACGCTGCCATGGCGATCATGGCTGATGTCAGCAGATGAGAAACATATATACTCACCAAGCGTGTAACGAGGCTGGTCCCGAGCTCGGAACAGGTAAGGCGTGTAGATGAAGGATGCGACGGCCGTCGATGTCATCACAGCGATGACGACAGCCTTCTTCTCTTGCGTCTGATTGAGTACTGTGGCAGCCCAACCGAGAATGAGAGAGTTCACACCGTATGTCCCGCTCGTGAAGACCACCATAGCAAAGTAGCGCACACCGGTGTTGAGCGTGGCGGGGGCTAGGGCGAATCCAGCTATCGCCACCAACTTCGATATCGTAATGTGCCACGTACGCTCGTTGTACTTGCCCGATGACCAGGATACGAACATGGTCGCAACTCCAGCGATGAGGTATGGAGGGCACGTGAGGGCGAGTGTGATTGTACGGTTAAAGCCCAGTGTCTGCTGGTCAGTACATTATTGCCGAGAATCGGCCTCTCCGTATACTTGCCCGTACGACACTGGGCGTCAGCATCTGCTTCCAGAATAAGCCAAGAAACACACCTCGGGAAGAAGTTCTTGAACCCGTTGGCGGAGAGATGGGCATTGAACATCAGGCAGAAGATCCAGGTGCGGTAGTCAGTCATGGCTTGCTTGAAGCCGGCCCACACCGAGCCCATGGGTTGCTCGTCGACTTTGTCGCGGAGCAGACGATCGTGAGCCAATTGCCGCTCCTCTTGATTGAGCCATCGGGTGGTGAGAGGCTTGTTGGGCAGGAAGGGGTAGACACAGATAGTGACCAGACCTGTGACTGCGCCTTGCTGCTCGAGTCAGCTGATGTGTTCATGGGGCGTCGCTCTCGTACCCACCAAGATGAACAACCACTGCCATCCCGCGTATCCGAGCATCCCGTCCATTTCGAAGACACCGGCTGCAATAAGGCCAGCAAAAGCTGTGGCCAGAACATTACCCGTGTAGAGAATAGAAATGCGTGTCGCTACCTCGGTGCGGGTGTAGAAGTTGGAGATCAGTAGGATGGCTCCAGGGTAGTAAGGAGCTTCGACTACCTGGGCATTGTCAGCGCCATGTGATGCAAGTGACGGTACGCACGCCAAGCCAAAAGCGGGTCATGAGGATCCCGGTAAAGTTGTTGGCAAAGGCAGTGCAGATAGAAATGATGGACCAGGTGAACATGATACAGCAGAGGTAAGAAGCGGGCTGAACGCGAGTGATGAGCATGTTCGAGGGGATACCGCAGACACAGTAACCAGCGAAGAGGATGGAAACGGCAGTTTGATACTGGACATCTGAGAGGCCCAGGTCTTTCTCGAGAGTGGACACTACGATCAGTAACCTTTAGCTGGAGAACGTACGCTTGGCCAGCGCGATAGCATTGCGATCGAGGTAGTTGAGCCAATACATGGCCCATAGCGACGGCTAACCATTTAGCAACCAACGCTGCCTGAGGGTCTCACCATGATGTAGCAGTCGAGCTTGCGTACAAGCTTGATCTCGACTGGATCAGTCTTCTGCGTGAAACCGGAGTAGTCCGCATTGGGTTTGGCCTTGTCGTCGCTTGCCTCGAGATCTTTGACATCCTCAACGAAAACGACATCAACGTCCTTGTCTTGAGGCTTGTGTTCAACAACAGGGACGGCAGACATGGTTGTATTGGAGGTACCCGCAGAAGATGGTAGTGCTGGTGGTGAGTGAGAGGCTCCCACTGACCTTATATAGCTCCATCAGGCCCTCACGATAGGCATCAAAGAGGGGACGTCTTGCCGGCTTTCCGAACACATCGTCGATGGGTGGAGTGAAGACGTCCTCGCTTCCCGAGACAACCGATGCTCAGATCGCCTTCCCCGCATCAGTCAAGGGGCTCCAATCTGAAGACCCTGTAGTGAAGTTGCTCATCCGACTTTGAGTGACAGAGCTTCTCGAGTGCAACTTGCACGACTCGAGCCAAAACGCACAATACCGTGGTAGAAACGGAATGCGATCTGTCCCGAGCAGACCCAGCGGTTAGATCAGTCCACCAGCAGAGCAGCCTGTTAGCTTCAGTCAAGGTCGCCAAGATTGAGGCGCTAGAGGAGGATCTGTCTTCTAGATGCGCAGAAGCGTGCGTAGAATAGCGTACGTGAGCGGGCAACGCAAGCGGGCAGCGCCATCGCGTGTCGCATGCTCTGAGCACCATGTTGGTTGGCCATCTCCGTTGCGGAAATGAGAGTTGATTGACTTTGGAGATAAGCAAACACTGTCAGAGTGGGGTTACAATGCCGGTTAGAATCAGAGTTATGTGGTATGGCAAAGTGAACTCAGAGCAACTCCACTGTAACCGTTACGTCTTGTTCTTGAGAACAGGGTTGTCTGCACCATATCGAGATGTCCACATGGATCTCAGCTTACGATGGAGGCAACACGACAGTCCAATCAGTTGACTGGTCACCGTCTCCAGCGATCTCAGGACCTGGTCAAATGACTCCATCTCGTCTTTCAATTGCTGTGCGGCAGGAGGTCCTGGAATCCAGAAATCAGATGATAGTGAGCTGTCAAGCACGCTGGTTAACATGTCCACTGCAAACAACAACATGCCAAGACACGAAGACGACACTTGCTGTGGACGTGTGGACCGGGCTAGCACCAGGCACGATCCGCCAACGCGCCACGATGTCTGCATGGACCTTGGCGAGATCGTCCCGGTATTCGTATTGAGCCAACTGCGGAAGTGACTGTGGGTGGGAAGGAGATCATGGTGACCTCTAGGTACATGCCAAGTGAGAGTACGTACGCGGAGGCATCGTCCTCGGGTCGTCATCGCATTGGGGACATGCACACGGGTGTATGAATGAGGGCACGCCCTGTGAGTTCGTCGAACTTCATCGTCCTAGTGCTACGCCATGGATGAGCTGGGGAAGGGGTAGATCAACCGGGAAGAACACCACAGTGAGTGGAGGGTAGAGCTCAAGTATGATAAGTCAGATATGGCAAAAAGTCATCTTCAGCACGTTGGCGCGATTCGAACCTCGCTCTACGTACCGAAATCCGCACGCATCGATTGGCCAGACCTCGGAACCAAATTCCCAGCTCACCGAACGCGAATGCCGAGATTGCGAACCATCGCAGGTCATGTGAGATGCCCGATCAATCAAACAGCCAGCGCACACCTCCGCTAACCCGTTGAACAGCTTTGATCTCGCGTGGACCGCTTCACTTGGGCGCCGCTGACAGTTTGCAATGACATACGGGTCGTCGCTGCCAAAGGCTCTCACCGCACGCAAGTCGACGCACGGCTGAAGCCCGGCAGGCGCTAGCAAGCAAGGTTGATATCGAGCAGCTCGCGCTATTCGGCCACCAGCACATGCATTTCATGTTCGCTCCCCGTCGCCGTTCTGCGTGAAAGGAGCTTCAGGCTCTAAGCGGCTTCTAGTGGAATCATAACCGGGGGCGAGCCGTGGGCGTGTGTCTCAATAAATGCAGCGCATCTGCGACATCATCTCCCACGTCGACCTTTCCACATCTTCACCCAACCATGCCTGCACTTGTCTCCAGCGTAGGCGCAGGGCTAAGCCCAGCCCTGCTGGCTCTGCTCACGCCTCTGCGGCTCTTTATCGCAGCCATAATCATCGTACCCATTGCGCTTTGGATCAAGCAGTACCCGCTCGCCGAGCGCGCACTGCCATACCGCAACCTCCCGGGACCCAAGCCTACCAGCGGTGTGTTCGGCAGCCTCGTCGACCTGTCCAAGACCCCCGTTGGCGTGCGATACCGCCAGATGGCGGACAAGTATGGCACGACTCTGCGTTTCCGTGCCTTGCTTGGTAGGTGGCGGATCGTGTCCATGGACCCAGTTGCGCTCTCCTATGTCCTTAGGCACACTGGTCAGTGGAACCGCCACCCCAGCTTCAATGCTCTCATCTACCGTATCTCAGGCGAAGGCGTACTGTGTGTCGAGGACGAACCTCACCGCCGCCAGCGCCGGGTCCTCAACTCTGCTTTCAACGGCACGAGCGTGAACAACATGATGCCCATGTTCTGGGAGGAGGCATACAACCTTAGGGAGAATCTGAACCAGGTAGGGAATGTTTATGGCGGCAGGGTGGCTGACTTGCGAGATCATCGACAAGTCTGGCGGTTCCGAGAAGGATGGTGTGACCAGGATCGACATGCTGCAGGCTTACATCCGTACTGCGCTTGATGTCATCGGCCGTGCTGGGTTCAACTACCACTTCAAGTCGCACGATGACGGCACTGTCAACCCCCTGGGCGCGGCATTCAACGACATGGTCAACGTCGGCCTGGAGAACAAGACTATCGCGATGATCCAGCAGGTGTTCCCCTCGGCTCTCAACTGGGTAGGCTGAGTCCAAGTATCATGCTGACGCCAAGCCGACGAAGAACCGCTTCACTATGGACAGGTCTCGCAAGGTCGTAGATGGCATCGGAAGGGTGAGCTAGTTGCTGCATGGAGCCTTGCTGACAAGAAAGGAGATCGTCGCCGAACGCAAGGCGGAGATCGCCCGCGACCACATCAGCCTCGAGAAGGGAGACTACGAAGGCCGCGACGTGATCTCGCTCTGCCTCCGTGCCAACATGCTTGCCAACGAGCGCGACAGGATGACCGACGACGAGGTCCTCGGCCAGATCGGTGCTCTCGTGTGTGGCAGTACTGAGCGAGCTGACGTGCAGATGCTGGCAGGCAACGAGACTTCCGCCACGGCGCTCTCATGGGCGACGCTGCACCTCACTGAACGCCCCGACATCCAGGCCCGTCTCCGTGAGGAGGCCCTGGCGGTCCCCGACGACGAGCCCACTCCGTGAGTGGAAGTGTTGGTCGCCATCTGACACCAGTGACGAGCTCAACGCCCTCCCGTACCTCGACAACTTTGTCCGCGAGCTGCTCCGCTACGACACCCCTCTCCCGCAGGTTGTCCGCACCGCCGCCGTCGACTGCGTCGTGCCCCTCAGCAAGCCAGTCGTAGGCCGCAACGGCGAGCTGATGTCCGAGATCAAGGTCTCAAAGGGCACCGACTTTGTTGTCCGTGAGTACCAGCTGAGATTCACAAGCTAACCGCAGCCATCAACAACATGAATCGTCTCGAGGAGATCTGGGGTCCAGACGCGTCCGAGTTCAACCCCGACCGCTTCAACAACCCCGCCTACCCGACCGTGCAGCTGCCCGGTGTCTGGGGCGGCCTGCTATCCTTCATCGGTGGCCCGCACCACTGCCTGTGAGTTGATTCTTCGTACCACGCTGACATTAGTGGGTACCGCTTCGCCCTTCTCGAGATCAAGGCCATTCTCTTCGTAAGTGTACTGCTTGCTGCCATCTGACAGCAGGTCATGGCCCGCCACTTCAACTTCGAGCAGCTGCCCACCAAGCCGCAGTTCCAACGAGCCGCGCCTGGTATCGTCCAGCGCCCTGTCGTGATCGGCGAGGAGAGCAAGGGTATCCAGATGCCTGTGCTCGTGCGTCGCGTCGAGGCGGAGTAAGAGGGAAGAGAGACGTCCGTCACCGATGTTGACGTTTGTGTTAGCCGGATAAGTAGTCGTCAGAAGTATTCCAAGTATCAAAGAACTTGCGAGCTGTATGAAGAGTTACTCTCTAGTGCATATCTGTGTTAGCAGCTGGATAACGAACGTGATGTGATGTCTCCACCGGGCGGACTTCGAGGTAGTGCGATGCAGAGCGACACTAGCGGATGTTAGACAAACGCCCGGCCTCTAAGGACAAGTGTCGTCGTCACGTTAGTCACCGTCGCCGTTACAAGGCTACGGCGATCTTTCCGCCTCTGCCGAATGAGTTTGTTCTTGCAAGTGGTAGGCAGTCATCAGAACAGAAAGACACCGTTGCGATTTAGCCGGTGTTCAGACCGGGCGATCGTTGTCCAGCATCTCCGTCTCTGAGCTCGGTCACACGGGGGGTGTGACCGAGGCCATGTCTAGATGCGGGGGATTGTGTGGTTCCCCTCCACAGGTGACCAGATCGATCGGACTGACCCTACGAGATGTTGGTATGCCCGTATAGGAGAAACTCAGATGTGCTCCGCGACCATACAACTGAGCTACCTACCTATAGGCGCACAGTTCGCTCGCCATGTACTAGAGCGATCTCCACGGTAGGGACGGCGGGTAAGGTGCCCATATCGTAGCTCAGGCGAGCTCTTACAAAGCAGCAAGGCAGCGTAAGGCCTTGATCATGTCACAGCTTATGCAACGCCGTCAAGATCGTTATTGACGACTTTCAAATTCGGCAATCGACACTCAACCATCTTATCGCACGCGCCACACTCACACCTCCCCGTCCACAAATCTACCTGCCTGGGTTACCATCGGCGACCTCGCCGCATGGAAATGCAGCTCACAATCGCATCGCATCGCGTGAAACCCCAGGGCGCCACAGAACTCGTACAGAACTGCAGAAAAGGCAGACGTCGGCGAGCTCGCCTGAACCATCGGGCGGTGCATTCCGGACAGTCCACCTCGACCGGCAAACTCCCCGACCAGCGCCGTGCGTAAGTACGTGCCGCCGGGCTTGCGGCCAGCCCTGCCCGTAAGCCGCCTCCACCGATCCGTCCATCTCTACTCCACACGAATGGCGCTGTATCTCTGCATCGATGGCGGGGGCACGAAGACGTCCGCGACGGTTGCGCACGTCGTGGACGGCGGGCAGACAGTGACGGCGCGGGGTGAGGGTGGGCCGTCCAATACGTGCGTAGAGCGAGCTTAGGCAGGGAGTGAGCTGATGGCAGTACGTTTGGGACAGACAACTGCATCGCGCAGACAACGAAAGCTATAACGGCAGCCCTCGCTAAGCTCGACCTGAAGCCGGCTGGTGGTGGAGACGCGTCGTCGCAGACTTTCGCGTTCGACGCAGTCTGGGCCGCATATGCAGGCTGTGCAAGGCCGACAGACCGCGCGGCGCTGCGACCTGCTCTGGAGGAGCTATTCACGGATACGGCATTGAGGTTGACTGGCGATGCCGAGCTGCTAGCAGCACCAATAGTCAGCAGCGGGCTGGAGTGGGGGATCACGCTGATCTGCGGAACGGGGTCGCTTGCCCTGTTGTGGCACCGGGAGGCTGGCAGCAGCGCCGAGGACGTCAACTTCGTGGGCGACATGCGACGCGTTGGTCGCAGTGGTGGATGGGGATCATTGCTTGGCGACGAGGGGAGCGGCTGGTCTGTGGGCAGGCAAGCTATCACGGATGTGCTCACGCACCGTGCCAACTTCAAGCCGTTACGGCCGTGGCACAAGGAGATACTCGCGCATTTCAGCATTGACGACGCAGACCACCTCATCACAGCGAGCTCGCGCCTGGACGACAGCCTGCTTCACTCTGTGGCGGACAGCGAGCGGAAGAGCCGGATTGCGGCCTGCACGCCGATATGTGTGCGCGCAGCTGAGGGTGGAGATCCTGCCGCCCAGAGGGTACTGGCAAAGGTCGCGGCGGAGGTCGTAGCCACGCTGGAGCCGCTGCAGTCCCAGTGTACAGGGAAGGCTATGCTCGTTGTTGGCGGTGGGCTGGGACAGGCGCACGCGTTCTGGAAGTATGTCGAGGAGGAGATGCGGAGGAGAGCGTGGGAGTGGAGCGAGGTGGTCAAGCTCGCGGACCCGGGGATGAGCGGCCTCGAGTCGCTAGTGGAGCAGCAGGGACTGCAGTCATAGCTTGCAGCGTATCTTGGGTTCTGTCGATGCATTATTGCAGCAAGCTACATTCGACTGACATGTCCACATCCGTGATTCCTGCAACACCGAGCTTCCTTCTCCCAGCAGTCTTAAGCACCGACCCCACGCGTCGTACATGTATGCATATTGCGTGTTGATAATATTACTGATGGTATAGTTACAATGCTTTCTTGAGAAGACCCTCCGCCGTGGCGAGCCGGGTCGCCGCCTCGCATGGCGTGCACGACCAGCGAGCAGCCACCATCGCCTGCTTGACGCTCCCGCCACACTCGTCGATGAGCTCGTCAATCGCGCCGTTGTCCGCGAGATCGACGCCCAGCCGCTCGCCCTGTGCCACAAATGGCTCGAGCACGCTCCGGAATATCAAACGCGCCCGGTTGATCAGCTTGATGTTCGACCGCTTGACGTCGACCATCAGATTGCCGTATGTCTTTCCGACCTTGAGCTGCACGCCGGTGGAGATCATGTTCAGGATCTGTGGCACGTCAGCAGCTGTTCGCATGGCTGAGCTTACCATCTTCTGCGCAGTGCCACTCTTCATCCTGGTGCTTCCCGTGACGACTTCGGGGCCGACGGGGCACTCCACTGTCAACTCGGCAATCGCGCCCATTGCACTTGGGGCGACGCAGCAGATACCCGCCGTGAAGATGCCCTGCTTGCGAGCCCAGTCGAGCGCACCGAGGACGTATGGTGTCCGTCCAGACGCAGCGAGGCCAATAACACTGTCGAGCTCGGGGTCGAGAGGAGGCTCCAGCGCCTCTAGGTCGTGGGCACCCAGCTCCGGGCTGTCCTCTGCTCCCTCTACTGCGTACTGGATAGCCCGTTGCCCGCCGGCGATCATTCCGATCCACTGTCCATATGGCGCCGAGAATGTTGGTGGACTATTGTCAGCTCGGCTTCTACTTGCAACTGTGCGCCACCCACATCTCAGCCGCGTCCAGCACACCCAGGCGTCCGCTCGTCCCCGCTCCGCAGTACACTACGCGTCCGCCCTTGCGGACCTTTGGGGCGAGCTCCTCGATGATCTGGGCAACGACCGGGATGCAGCGCGACACGCTCACAGCGACGGTCTGGTCCTGCGCGTTTATCAGGCCTAAAGCTTGTTAGCTTGGAACAGTGAGGCATTTTGACTAAGCCGCACTACGGCGTGCTATCGTCGACTACTCACGACACATGTCCTCGGTACCCGCGACATCGATGTTGTCAGTCGCGTCGTTGCGACTCTCGGTCTGGAGCGTGGTAAGGTCGATGTACGGGACCATGGTGACTGTCATGGCCGAGTGAGTGATGTTCAGAGTGTGCAGCGGTGCAGACCTTATGACCGACCTTATGTGGGCTCTGGCCCGCGCTGCTGGGCTTTTCAAGCATGATGCCTTCGCGGAAAGGACCTCGTCGGTGTCTTCGCCGAATCGGCCACCTTGCTCCATCGCGGCCGTTTCGGTGCCTTGGCATCCGGGGTCTTACCCGAGTTTACGAACGCCAGGTGGTCGCCGGTGGGCGAATTGGGCAAAAGCTCGACCCCAAGCATGCACGCATGCCCAAAACACGCCGCCGCCCGTCCCCGCCCCCGCACCGCATGCCCAAGGTAAGCAAGATTACGCAGCGCGGGAAAGCCGTCGTTCCATATATCCCACAAGGCCGTAGAGTCCTACATGAGCCTAGTGGGCATGCCGTATGGGGGTGGACGCCAGTAATATGTCCACATTGCAATTGCGCGGACGTGCACGAGTTGCATGTCGTACATGTCTCACAACTATGAACTACTGCGGCTGCGCCGCTGGACATCTCAATTACCCTGCGGGCCCGGCCGGTCCATGCGCAGGCTAGAGTCCCATGCCAGGTCGCGCGGCCACACCCGTGTCTCGAGCTCGACTTGAGACTCCACCTGCATGGGCATCACCGCAGTCTGTGGCAGCCCCAGAGCTCCGCTGAGATCCGCCCAGAACGAGTCAGAACCCGTGTACGCCATCGCCATCGGTATGTCAAGGTCTGCAGTTGGAGTGAAGGCAGGCACCGGGTTGTGAGATTGGTGTGTGTCCTGGGCAACCCGGTCATTCAGGCGGCGAAGTAGCTTGTCTCCCGAGCCCAAGAGTATGTGACGGATACCAGTGAACAGATCATGTGCACGGCGAACCAGAGGGTCTGCCGAACGTCAGCGGCGAAGATACCGGTAAACATACCGTCTGGGGGCAATGCGATTGCGGCCAAGAGACTCGAGTGCAGGAAGAGCTTGGGCCACAGGTGGAGGGACTCTGCCCACTTTCCGCACACTAGTGATAGCAGGTCGCGGGCTGAACGCTCGAACTGGGCTTGCTCAGGCTGCGCAGATTGGATGAGATAGCCGTCGGTCACCAGAATGGCAACATGGAAGTACAGCGTGATAACGCCGATAAGGAACTCTTGGCCACTCCCCGTTGGCAGCTTGTTTGAGTCGGCATCTGCGGGTCAGCCGCGGCACGAGCCCGAAATATCGATCGTTCACTCACTCTGGATTTCGTACAGCCACTTGGGGCACCAGCGCTCTAGGTCAGAGCGGCAGTTGCGCAACACTACAACTTCCGCAAAGCTGAGAGGCTGGAGGCCCACATAACCCTTCAGCGAGGCTTGTACCAGGCTGCGGGCATTGACGAGGGCGCGGTTGACGACACCGAGTGCGTCGAATAGCTCGTTCAGCGCCATGAGCAGGATGTGCGATGGTCGACGATCGGGAACGCCGCGGGGCGGCTGGTCGGGCACGATCGGCGTAGACAGATGCAGGATACCATGCGAGACGGTCGTCATCTGGTCGTCAGGCATGTCACGAAGTGTGGACTCACCTCCAGGAAGTCCCAAACTCGTCGGTCGCGGAAGTCATTCTGATTCGGGCTCTGCGTCTCCACGAAAGAGCCATACAACAAGCCGGCGGTGATCTCATCGGCCTTCCAGAACCACGTCCGCGCGATGCCGAGGCCGACCGAGTCGTCCCAGGTCTTGGGCACCGTCACGTACAGCAGCCTGACTAGGGCACGCTTGAATAGCTCCTCCCACCTGTCGACGGGCGTGCGCATGTGGAGACGACCGGCGAACCGGTTGGCAGAAGCCGTCACAACTGCCGAGAAGAGCAGTGGCGATGGAGTCGCGAGATCAGTGCTAGCTGTAAAGCCGTGAAAGATGGCAAGCGAGTCGTAGAAACTGGCAGGTGAGCTTTGTCTATGTGGCAACTCACGACTCCCACAAGACCGTTGCGTCATCCAGGAGCACATCCAGTGGATCGGGCTCTTGCAAGCTGTTGAAAGCAGGAAAGAGTGTGTCGCGCAGTGGTAGCAGGTGATTGGGGAGGGATGAGTCGCTGGGTGGTAGAGCAGGCTGCGGTGGTGGGCTAGTGTGACGCTTGACTGGCGTGAACGCGTGAGCTGATGACCCCGGACGTCCCATCTGCAGCACCAGATCCGCATTGGCAGCCTTCACGTCTGCGATCTCACGCTGCAAGCTCTGCAGGCGCATCTCGACGCTCTGCTGCCTTCATTATCAGCGATGCAAGTCTTGCCCCGCGCGTGCGGAGCTGCACTCACCATCGCAGGTCGTCAGCCACGATGGCCGCGTTCACGCGTGGCCGCACGACGCACTCGACGCCATCCGTACGACAGCTACAGTCAGCAACGTATCCGATAGCTCACCTACCGAGTACATGGGGTGTCTTGCGATCCGTCGCACTGTTACATGTCAGCTCTCGGCCATCTCGGCGGCGGTGTCTCAACCGGGCTCGGGCCCGGGTTATCAGTGCCAAGCGAACCCACCTTGAGTTTCTGACGCCGGCAGTTCAGACATGCTGCGGTGCGCTTCGGCTTGCTGGGGCTTCCACCCCTGCGATCCTCTGGCGTGTATGACCGAGGCATCGCGTGTGGATGCTGCCGAGTGAAGATGGAGGTGTACAATGAACTGGCCCGAGATGCGATATGGGCGGAACAGCGATGAGACACACCCCGGCGACACTCGGATAAATGCCCGAGTCGGGTCACATTCAGTCATTTGCATTCGCTTATTGACGACATCTATTTCCATCTTTGTCAACAACTTTTGTACAATTGCTTTTAGTTCCTGCAGCAGGATTCAAGGCAGGGCGTTCGCGGCGGGAGTGATGGACCGGGAGGATCATTCGATTCGCTGGTTGTTCCAGGTCATCATAGCTTCGCCTCCTGCACAAGCACCTTGACAAGCTCTGCTGCTGGCATACTCCGTGACAGAGGCGCTCCTTGTCCAGCCCAGAACGCGCCGTACGAGTTATCACCTTTAGCACTTGCGAGGGCATGTAGTTGCTTTCCAGCGTCGTAGGCATTAGGATACGGGGCGTGGACTGGGGCTGCTCCAGGGCCTGCCTTGCTTATGTTCTCGGCGATCTCGGTCCAGCGCGATGCGACTGTGCGTGCTGGGCGGCCAGATACAACCGCGACGAGCCGAGTGTGCTGTCCTGGAGCTCCCTTCAAAGCCTCACGGTGCGCCGGCGAAGCGCTGCTCTCCGGGCAGCAGATGAATGCCGTGCCAAGCTGGGCGGCCGCGGCACCGAGGTCCAAGACGGCTCTGATACCTGCTCCGTCCATGATGCCACCTGCTGCAATGACCGGCAGCTTGGTGTGAGCCACGAGGAGGCGGGTGAGGGCGAACGTGCTGAGCTGGTCGTCGGGTAGGCTGGGGTCGAACATCCCCCGGTGTCCACCTGCCTCGATACCCTGCGCGACGATGGCGTCCATGCCTGCGTCCTCGGCAGCCTTCGCTTCCTGCAGGTTTGTGGCTGTCGCGAGCAGCACCGCCCCGGTGTCCTTCAGCGCCTTGATGATCTCGAGAGGCGGCAAGCCAAAGTGGAATGAGATGACAGGGGGCTTCTCTTGCAGCAGCATCTCAACCATGGCCTTGTCCCCGTTGAACGAGGGGTACACGGTCTTGAGAGTAGTCGGAGGCGTCGCGCCGAAGCGCTCGTAGTCGGGTCGCAAGTATGAGAGCCATGCAGCATCGCGAGCTGAATCAGGCTTGGGGTCCTCGTGGGTAAACAGGTTGACGTTGAACGGCTTGGTTGTCTTCTCGCGAATCTGATGGATCATGGCGCGCGCTTGCTCTGCATTGACGGCGCCGACACCGATAGACCCCAGGCCACCGGCATTGGAAACAGCCGCGGCCAGCGCGGCCGTTGACGTTCCAGCCATGGGGGCCTGAATGATGGGGTACGCGATACCCAGGCGCTGCAGGAGGGTCATGGTGTAGTTGAGATGAGCATGAAAGCTCTAACGATCTTCATGTACACTTCGCGTCGAGTCATTTGAACTCGAGCCGATGGGAAGCCGATCCGCGACCCGGGTACCAAGGTCCACTGGAAAGCCGATGTATCACGTGACTAGCAGTGTTAGTTGCAATGTGCGTTGTTCTTTCACATGGTCGTGCTAGTCGAGCACTTGCTATCTCTCGACGGGTACTCGACATGCACGCCTGGGGAATCATTCGTGCTGGACATCAGCAGAGCAAAACGACAGTCCTACGATGGGAAAAGCAAAAAGTTGGCTTGGGAGGAACTGAATCCTCTTTTGACGAGAGCGGGATTCGAACCCGCGTCCGAAGACTGCGGATGATGGTAGAAACCAACACCTGAACACAGCGCCTTAGACCACTCGGCCATCTCGCCGATGAATTTGTGCGCCCCTTCGTGTACTCTAACCGGTCGACCGTCTCGCCGTCGAAATCGAAGTGGAAAAAGTCATGCATGGTCGGTAGTCAGCATGGTTGTCACTCATGGAGAAGGTCTGCTACAAGTTGACGGATTGTTACTTGTGGCTGAGTAGGTGTAGAGTGAGTTTGGGTAGCTCTCTCCGGACGGTAATCATGGCGACTGGTGGTGATGAGACGGTAAGACATCAATCGTACGGGACAGCGAGCAGAGGGAGGTCGTGTTGTGGAACAGGCACCCTTCAGATCGGAGAGGGGTGCGATATCATAGCAATGGCGTGCTGGTGGAAACTTTCGTGATCGTGAGGTGGGTGGGTGCCGAGTGACCACAGTCGGGTAGATGGGCAAAGGGATATGAAGGTCGTGATGAGGATGGAACGGATCCGGTATGCAATGGGTTACGGGCGAACAGGATCGTGCCGCGGGGGTCACAGATATCGCAGAGCAAGGAGTGTGCTGGGTTTATGTTGACGGCGAGCTAGTCGTGAGGTGTGGCGCGTGTGTGAAGGTTCGACCGGGGACCAGTGTGGCCAGTGTGGGTGTAGGCAAGGAAAAGGCAGAGAAAAGTGTGAAAAATGTAGTGATGATAGTGGTAGTAGGCATAAGCCTCTTCGTGACTCCGCAGCACCCCTCGCTAGCAAGGCGGGTCTGCGTTCCTCAGCTGGTCGTAGGCAGCGTCGACGTGCACGGGATCCGCCACCCTTCGCAAGCAAAGCGGGTGCGGCTGTCCGGAGACGTGGAAGGTGGGTCGGCACTTACTTCAGGATACTTACCTTGTCATTTACTGAGCTCGCCGAGGATAACAGTCGAGGCGGTGAGTCGTGTACTTGTAGTCGTGTACCGGTAGTCGTGCGCCTGTAGCTGTGTACTGGCAGCTGTGTGCCGGTCGTCGTGTGCTGGGACTCGAAGCGGCGAGTAAATGCTGATAGTCGAAGCCGTGGCTCCTTCGTCTATATAGTCGTAAAATCAGTTCTGTGCGTAATGGCGAGGCTTTAAAACCGCCGTGCAGGGATGGGAATCGCGGAAGGGCGCAAGAGGAGTGGTGGTACAGTATAAGGGGAAAGAAAGTGGACACTGGCATCGCTCTCTGCTCACGACGCTTATAAGCACTCCAGACTGTCTGGTGCGACGTCAGATTGGTGCGACGTGCGCTGTGGGAAGCACGTCTATTGCGAGAGAAAAGCTGTGTATGCGAAGACGCACAACAGTGAGAGCCTGAGAAACGAAGAGGGAACGGACCGAGTCGGCACACTACACTGCCTAAGGGGCGACAATCGGCCTGGGAAGTACAGCTTCTAGTCGGTAGGTTCCAACACACCTCGTGCTCAAGTCCGTCGCCTGGAGCTCATAAAGGCATGCCATGCATTCGCTCTTCTTTTCTTTCCTCATCTTCAGACCAATGTTCGCAGAAGGTTCCCGCGGGTTGATTGTTGGGACAGGACAGAACACCGATGGCAGTCGCTGACATCAATAGACCTTCCTCGTCACTTGGTCAGTGCCACATGCCACTTCAACCCCGACGGACCACCGCCGTCCAGCAGGAGATGTCACACCCCACCATGCAAACCCCGTCCACGCTCTGAGTGCATGCTCCATCCCACCAGAAGAATAAAACAAAAGCAAAAAGTTGGCTTGGGAGGAACTGAATCCTCTTTTGACGAGAGTGGGATTCGAACCCACGTCCGAAGACTGCGGATGATGATCGGAAGATCAACACCTTAACACAGCGCCTTAGACCGCTCGGCCATCTCGCCGGATGAAAGTAGCATGTACTACCTGCGTTGTATCCTGTCCCTCCATGCTCGTTTTCGTTTGAAACGGGTTTGCTAGCAGCTCGTTGACTCATGATGGGTCGACGGCATGAGAGCATACCCAGCACAACGTAGAAAAGGTGCAGAGCCTTGGCGACTTCATTGGAGGACCGCCATATAGCTCCATCGCGGTGATTGTACAGACAGCAACCGACTCTGGCTGACTTGCTCTTCCGCTTTCAACTGGTTCTAGTCGGCTAGCATACATGCATGCAGTTAATGATGTGCTGCAGCTGTGATATCAAGGAGCTTGTCGTATGTCCAGATGACTGCAGAGGAGTCCATCGTTCCGCCCGTTGTTCCCCGCCGCAGCCGCTGACCAGTCCTCACGCCGTTCCAGCAGCCATAAGTGCATAGACCACTAGATACCACCCGCGCGACGCCTCGGCGTCGCACCAGGTCTGTTCGTCCGCGCACCTGCTCCGATACCCGCACTCCTGGGAGTTGCGCTCGACCGCATTGGCGTGGAAGGTACGCCAACACCACTGATCTTCGGAGTGCGGGCGACCGCCTCTGCCCTGATCTTCTCTGCCTCGACGCGTTCCATTCTGTTGTTAGCTAGCTCGCGATGGCTACTCACTCTTCCCGCTCGCGGGCCATCTGCTCCTGCATCTCGATCTGCTTGTTGAAGTCCCGCGTCGCGCGGGCACGCTGCATGCCGTCGAAGTTGCGCTCCCGGATGGAGAAGAAGACACCGCCGAGTTCGGCCAGCCAGTATGGGTCGACAGAGGTCACACACATCATGTATTCTGCGGATCAGCGAAGACGCGCCAAGCAACTCACGCTTCGATGTGAGCACGAGCTCGTGGTACACAACGTAATCGGGCATGTAGCCGAGACCGTACAACGCGCTGGTGGGGTGCAGGACACATGGTGTCTGGGTGTCAGCTCAGCCTACCACTCTGACTCACTCCTTGCCGGATGTTGACGTATTCGCCAAGGTTCTTCACGCGTGCAGCTTGGTGGAAGTAACCCGCAGTGATACACTTGCGTACGATATCCCAGTCGTTTCCACAGGAGATGATCGGCATCTTCTGCTGCTGCATGATCTCCTCCAGCTGGCCGCGAACCTCACGGGCCTTGCGCAGAATCTTGGGATGTAGGAAGTGCTTCATGCACCAGTGATCACTGTAGCCGTTGTTCTTCCACTGCGTATACACGTGCAGGAGGGTGAGGTGGTCACTCTCGGGCACGAAAAACTTCTCCCTTGCAGCGTCACTCTCCTCAGCGCGCTGTGGGGGGCGGTAGAACACAGACGGCACGGACAGCATCGACACAATGGTAGCCATTTCTGCCGAGCACTTGTACTCAGTCGCAACGATGAGCATCTTGGCTAGTGCGGGCTCCATTGGGAAGTTTGACATCTTGCGCCCGTCCTCTGTCAGGTCGCCGAGGTTGTTAAGCGCTCCATAGTACCACAACTGCCACATTGACTGGATGATGTTGTCCTGTGGTGGTGGGTCCATGAAGTCGAACTCGAGGAGATTCTTCACGCCCAGGGTCTTCAACGTGAGCACCGTGTTGGCCAGGTTGGTACGCTGAATTTCGGGGATGTTGCTTGGCAGCAGCTCGTTCAAGTACGCCGACTCGGTGTATAGCCTGTAGCAGTATCCTGGACCTGTTCGTCCGGCACGGCCAGTTCGCTGTCCAGCGTTGGCTTGACTGATAGGCGTAATCTGCAGGGCGTCCATTCCAACTTTCGGATTGTACACCTTGACCTTCGAGTAACCTGCGTCGATGACGTGCAGAATACCGTCGACTGCAAGTCAGCACAGTTATCAGACCATGACGCACCTGTCAGGGATGTCTCAGCGATGTTCGTGGCCACAACGACCTTGCGACGCCCGTCAGCTGTCGGCAAGAAGATCTTGGCTTGAAGATCGGCAGGCATTTGCGAGTAGATAGGGAGGATGGCCAGCGGAGCAGGGTCATCAAGTTGATCAAGTCGCTCTTGAACCACAGCACACGTTGTCTCGATATCTTCCTGACCCGTCATAAAAACCAGAATATCGCCCTTGCCAGTCGGGTCTGACAGGTGGATCTGCAGCACTTGCTTGATCGCGCTGTCGACGTAGTCCTCGCATGGCGACTTGCTGTGGAAAGTCTCGACGGGGAAGGTTCGTCCTGGAATGGTGAACTGCGCCGCATTGCCAAAGAAGTTGGAGAACTTGTCGGCATTCATGGTTGCGGACGTTACGATCAGCTTGAGGTCACGTCGCCGCGTCAGAACTGCGCGTCAGCGAACGCAGGCGTCATCACTCACTCTTCCTTAGCAGACCCATGAGGATGTCGGTACTCAAAGACCGCTCGTGCGCCTCGTCCAGGATTAGCACACTGTAGCGGTCCAGGTCTCCCTCGTTGAGCGACTCTCGCAACAGAATACCGTCCGTCATGTCTGCCGCGTCAGCGACTGTTCTGTCCCTTGCACCTACATTTGATCTTGGTGTCAGGTCCTGTAACGTCCTCGAAACGGATCGAGTAGCCGACAGTGGAGCCAAGCTTGCACATCATCTCCTCGCTCACACGCTTGGCAACGGACATGGCGGCGACACGACGTGGCTGGGTACACCCAATGAGACCGTTGCTGCAGTACCCGTCCTCATACAGGAATTGGGCCAGCTGCGTGGTTTTGCCAGAACCAGTCTCGCCAATGACGACCGTGACTGAATGTCAGTGAAGCCGTTCCCATAGACCCACCCTGGTTATCGCGGATAGTGCGCATCAACTCCTCGCGCACTGCAAACGCCGGCAGATACTCTCGTTGCTGCTTGAGCGTCCGTGATCGCGAGAACTCTGAAGCGCCCGCAGACTGCTTCATATGAGTTGCGAACTGCGAACCGGCCTTGTAGTTGCCCCCATCGTCCTGCTGGCCTTCTTCCCCGAGATCAGGCTCGTCCTTCACACCCATGAGGTTGCCGAGAGTTGTTCCAGCCATGGAGGCAGCCTTGGCTGCAGCCTTCTCGCGCTCTTGCCTCTCACGTCGCTCGCGGACGAGCAGACTGCCCTTCTTACTGAAGACAGCCATGTCGCTAGTCGGGTCACGCACAGCCGAGACAGGATCCAGTTGCCTCGTGAAAGGCGTAGTACCGTCCAGGAATGGCGGCTTGATCTTGTCATTATAGATGACGTGAACCTTCGAGTCTGCATCATCCTCGAAGTCCTGATCCAAGTCGCCGGCCTGCAAGACACCAGACTGGACCATTCGGTTGCTCTCCCACTTGTCGTTATCCGCGGACTAAAAGTTAGCTGAGCCTTCCCGAGTCACCTACGTATTGCGCTTGCCGCGCGGTCTGCCGCTTAGTCGCCTTGGCTTGCAGCTCTTGCTCCTTCTGGACTTCCAGACCGCTCCATTGTGCGAAAGGGTTGTGATCTTCATCGCCAGCCTGTACGATCAGCTTTGCAATACACGGCAAACTCACGACTGCGCCTTCGTCATCTGTGCTATACCAGTCACGGTCCAACCGCATCTGCTCCTCTTCCCACTCCTTCGCGTCCACCTCCAACTCCTCCGGCGACCCATTCCGGCTTCGGCGCGGGGTTTCGTCCCATCCTCGCCCGTTGCTGCGAGAAGGGCCACGATCGCCTCGGCTCGGCGTTTCGTCCCAGCCTCGATTTGGCACGCGTACACTGCCGTCCATCTCCCGGTCAATGCGGGTGGATCTTGGTGTCGGTGCGTCTCCCCAGCTCTTGCCTCCTCGCCTGTCTTCACCACCGCCGCGGTACGAGTCGTCGCGATCTCGGCGCCGCTCCTCCCATGACCCTCGGTTCAAGCGCTGCTGGAAGTCGCCCAGGCCGCGGTGGTCGTCTTTCCGCTCTACTGCAGCAGACACGGCCGTCTTAGGCTTATTCCTGTCGCGACGGTATGCCTCCAACTTTGACCGGGCGCTCTCTGAAATACCGCCTCCATGACTCGGCGTGTCCTCGGGCTTGACACGTGCAGACTCGCGCTTGATAGGAAGGGCGGGCACCTTGAAGACGCCGCCGGACGTAGAAGCTCCGTTCTCGTCCTCGTCCAGCTCGATCTTGATGCGCTTGGCGGGCTGCTCCGTCTTGACGCCGGCCGCCTGTGCTCGCTTCTCTGCGGCGAGCCTGTCCAGACCGAGAAGAGACGCCCGAGGGGTAGCGGGCGCCTTGAACTTGGGAGCGCCAGTCGCCTGGCGCAGCCCGCCCTTGCGCGGTGCGTCGGCGGCCAGGACATCCGAGTCGCCATGGTCCATGCCATCGACTTTGGAGTCCTCCTGACCGTTTCCAGCTGAACGCGAGTCGCTCTGGCTACTCCGACGCCTGGAGAGCAGCGCCTCGTTTGCCAAAATGCGCGTGTGAAGCGAAAGCAGCCGGTCCTCCGGGAAGTTGCCGAATCCTCTCGCCGCTGGACGTCAGCTTTGCCACTCAAAGCACGCTACCTTTGCAGAACGCGTCACCTGTGCGGTTGTGCCGCGCAATGTCAATGACGCGGTGAGCCAGAGTGTCGTTCACATTTGCGATATTCAGCATGCGCGACAGCTGCTGTCAGCGTGTTCTACTTGAAAGCCGTTGGAAAGTGTCGGCACTTACCTCGATGGCGATGTCGTGGACGAACTCCTCCACCTCTCCCCCTTCATGTTTGACGCCGGCAGAAGCCATAGCGTAGCGTCTCCAAGCGTTCCCCCTATGTGACTTTCCCTTCACAGAGATGCCTTGCTGTGAGAAGGACGAGTCGATAGATGAAATGCGATAAGTGAAGCGATCATTCAGGTGGCTCTTGTTGGTGGAGGACGGAACCAAATATTTCAGTGAACATGAGCTCGAGTGACTTCTGCAACTGGAGACAGATAAACAAAATCCACTGCCAGAGCTCGCGCAGATACAGCCGCAGGCCACACGCACATCATGGACAAGCGGAACGCGTCGGCATTTGAAGCGGGCCGCAAGGTGCTGCACCGTAAGACAGTGGAAGAGCTGGCCGACGGGTGAGTGCGCCGACTCGGCAAAGCTGACGACCAGGACCGTCCTCGCAGACGCAGTCCAGACCGCGCTCCAGCCGCCAGAGGGGACGACCGACCTCGACCTCCTGGCATACTACATCACACTCTTGCGGCAGCTTACTACTGTGATCTCGCAGCCAGGTGCCAATGTCGACCACATTGTCGAGCTAACCCACCGTCGCTTGGGAGCTGCCCTGCAGCCCAAGGGAGCTCTCACCGTACTCCTTCTGTCATCGCTGTCGCACCCGACTAAGGCGTACTGCATGCGGTCGGCTGAGACTCTGACTGCGGCTACTAAGCTTGCGGCTGCGCTGCCTGCGCCAGCAGCTGGCTCGAGCCGGCCATACCTCCTCGCGGCGTTCTTCGACGCGGTCATCCGCGACGGCCTAGGACCGCGGGGCAACCTTGTCGCTCTCAGCATTCTAATCGACCATGTTCCGGCGGAGCACCTGCCGAGCGACCTGCTCGACCGACTACTGAACGACTTCTGCGTGACCGACGGTGGTAATGTGCGGTGCAATGCTATTGTGGCGCTCCTCGTCCGCCGGAAGCGCGAAGCGGCCGGCAGCGAGGCGGAGCGGAACGCGGCCATGCTCGCACCATTGCTCCCAGTGATCAACCGTGACGAGGCAGCCACACAGGTTCTCAGCCGGTACCTCCTTCCACCGCTGCTCAAAGCAGAACGCGGCGCGTTCCCTGTCCTGCTCAACATGCTCGACGCCGCGGGTGACGATTACTTTGGCGCATGGGTCACTACGGCATCCTACGGCGTCTCCAGCGGCATCATCGGCTTGGATGAGCTTCCTGCCGGAAGACTTCAGGAGGCCGTCACACACGAGGACAACCGCGTGCGCATCATGGCCTTTGAGCTGGCTGCACTGAGCAAAACCGTGCTCCAGCGGGACGTGATGGAGGTCGTGAAGCAGTCCTTGCATTGGAACGCAGTCACGCCACACCCCGAGGGCCGCACGGACATGGCATCGGCTATCTACGCATTTTTGCAGCACTTCAAAGCACTCGAGCACGCAGCAGAGCGGGACGCGAAGCGCGCAAAGACGCCGGAGGCTCGGGAGCAGCATCGTGCCAGTGTCGAAGTAGCGACGGGGTTCCACGCCTGGTTTGTGGACGAGTACCTCGCCCCGTCCATTCGGCAGTCGCGCGAGATGCCGCCACTGCGGGCTATCTTTGCGCTTCGCCTGCTGAAGCTATACCTCGACGTCTTTGGCGACAAGCCGACGGTGCTCAGCACCGTCTTCACCCCGGAGAAGGTCACGGCGCTGATCGCATGTCAGGCCAGCGAATTTGCCGAGTCGCGCGCGCTCGCGCGGGCCATGTACGTTCCGTCACTATTATCGCTGACAACAGAATCCTGCGCGCACCGTCCCCACTGCCAGGGTACGAGAGCATGGAGGCTGCATCAACAATGCAGCTGCTTGCTTCGGCCAGTGCGTCGATCAACCACCCGCGCAAGACGCAGGCGGAGGCGGGCCGGGCAGCACTGTGCATCGTGTTTACGAAGCTGGTGCAGCCAACCGGCCTGGACGCAGCTGTTGCCTTCATGAACGAACTCATCAGCTTGCTGGAGAAGCATGTTGCTGCATCAGAGGAGAACCTGGCGAAGGGGATCGTCGAGTATCCCCTGCACGGCCCGCTCAGCGCCATCACGTAGGTGCTACAAGTCGACCAGTGCTAACGGCAGTGAGGTCGTCAAGACGCTCGATCTGAAGTCTTCCGAGTCGCAAGCAGCCTGGAACCCAGTCTTCCACAACCTCTTCGCCCTCGTTGAACGGGTGTGGGCTGCTACCCGACCAGTCATCTCCCTTGGCCCATCAGCCGCCGGCGACGACACAGCCGCACACGAGATCGCCCGGGCGTGTGAGATTCTTGGTGACGACGAGGACGGCGACGACCTCGACCACACAAACCTCCTCTCCGGGTGCTGGCGCGCAATGGGACAGGCATCGTGAGTGCATTCTAGGGGCATGCTGACGGCAGCGAGCTCCTCTCCGTCCTGATCACCATCCCGCTCGCACATGCGCAGACCATCTGGGCGGCGGACGACATCCGGCGTGCCGGGTTCTGCTTCCTTACATGGCTGCATGAGATCCGTCACCGTGGGACTTTCGCGCGCATAGCTCCGGCGCTCGCGGCCGTCTGCCAGGCGGTCAAGCCGCGCTCAGAGCTGGGCGACCTCATCCCAGCCTGGCTGAACAACGAGCTCGACACGGTAGCGAAGGGCCAGCTGTCCACCTTGCGACGTTCAGCTGGATTGCCCTATAGCATCCTGGCCATTGTGGCGGGCGACCAAGCGCTCCTGGACCGTACAGTGGGCGAGCTCAACGCCATGGCGCAGGTCCGCGCCGCGACGTCTGACGAGACCAAAGTCCACGCCATGAACTGCCTGAAGATCGTCCTCGTCGACGCGAAGCAGACCCGCCTCCTTCCGCGGTACCTCGAGGCGACGCTCATGGTCGCCCTCGCGGCATTCTCCTCCTCCAAGTGAGTGCTCCCACCCCCGCCCCGCTAACATCAGCTGGAACGTCCGCAACGTCGGCCTCATCCTCCTCTCCACTCTCGCACACCGCTCAATGTCAACAGCGCGCTCGCTCGAGGAGTTCGGCTCGCGCGCAGCACTGGCCGGCCGCCCAACCCTCGCCTCCTGGCACGCGCGGTACCCCCGCATCATCCCCTACATCACCGACTACCTCCGCAGTGCGCGGCGCCAAGGCCCGGCCTCGCTGACGCAGCACTCGCCCCTCTTCCCCGTGCTCATTATCCTCCGCAGCCTGCGCTGGTCCCCGGACGGGGAGGAGCTCGCGGACAGCCTGTACGCCGCAGTGGAGCCATACCTCGGCTCCGTGGAATGGCAGGTGCGCGAGGTCGCGAGCCAGGCATTATCGTCTTTGCTCTCGCCGGCGCGCGCGCTGGAAAAGGCCAAAGTCACAGCCACACGGATCAGCCACGCCAGCGACGACCTGAACACCATGCACGGGCGGCTGCTCTTCCTCCGCCGGCTGTTTACAGACGTGATCGCCTGGAGTGAGGTGGAGGGCAGCGACCGCGGCGCGCTGGAGCTGCGCCTCCGCGATGCGATGGGCACAGCGCCGGCTGCGTCTCCAGTCATTCCGAAGGCGATACTCGACTGCGCCGCGGCGTACATCGAGGCCGGGGGCGCGTCCGCGTCCTTCACGCGTGCAGCGGTTCTGGCCGCCAAGGCGAACTTGGCCGCTAGCTCGGGCAGCACACAACCCGGCGCCGACCTCCTCCACGTCTCGGCAGCACGTCTCGCCCTCCTCGTCGGCGACGGGGCACTCACGCTCTCCCTCCTCTCCCCCCGCATGCCAGAGGACGTCCAGCTCGCCGCACTGGACCACATCACCGCCCACACTCCCGATGCCCTCAACGCCGTCATAACCCTCACGAAGGGAAGCGACGCCGTCCGCACCAGGGCAATGGAGGTCCTCTCCGACTGGCCAGCGGACCCGCGCCTCGGGGACCTCTTCCCCGCCCTCCTGGGCGCGACGGAGGCGCGTTCCATCCCACTACGGGAAGCAGCACTAGCCGCAGCAGGTCGGGCCTGCACTGACCCCTCCGAGCCGGCCCTCGCTGCCCTCGCGGCGCGCATAACAGCCGCAGCGGACGAGAACGAGGCAGAACCCCGCCGCGCGGCGGCACTCGCCTGCCTCTCCCACTTGGGAGGGTACATCTTCACCTCCCGGCCACTTGGCGCACGCCGGGCGCTGCACCTCGCTCTCCTCGCCCTGCTGGAGGACGACAGCGTCGACCTCCGCGCTGGGGCTGCGCGTGTCGTCGTGCAGGGGCTGGGCCTCCCCCGCCCCGTGGTGCCGGACTATGCGCTGCAGCTGTGGTGGGAGTGGTTGGGTGCGCAGGATCTCGACGCGGAGTGGGACGCCTGGCTGTGGGAGCAGGTCGTGTACGGTGAGTGCAGAGGAAGGAGCCAAGACCGCAGGTCTCGGGGACGAGAGTCAGGGTATCTCCGGCTGACGGCAGAATCTGTGCGCGCAGAATCCGACGTGCTGTTCGTGGAGGAGCCGCCTAACATGTGGCGGAACCCACTTACATCGGCGGCGTATGCGGCGAGGATCATCGCCGCGAGAGGTGTGCCGCCCCCGCAAGTGCCAGTGCCGCAGCTGCTGCCCCCGGCGTGTCCTATCGACGCGGCGTGGGCTGATGCCGAGGTGCGCCGGCGCCGTGTGGCCGCGTACGCCGTGGCCGTGGGCCGTTCGTAACAGTCTATAATATGCATCTAGTCGTACACTGCGGTTAGCCTTAGGTGGCATCGATGTGGGATCCCTAGGCCCCAGCCAGCCTCCAACAGCCTCGGCCCCCTGCTCTACCTGCAGATCACGAACTGCTCCGGCTCTGCTCACAGTCCACACCACCACCGTGCTTCCCCCCGTCCCCCTACTTCCAACCCCCCACCTCCCCTTCAGACACCCCCTCCCCTCCCCTCCCTCCCCTCCCCCCCCGCCCGCCCCTTGAAAACACTCACCATGAACCAAAGCACTCCCCCCAATCCAGAACAACAAATAAGCCAGCACATTCTCACTCCCCACCCCACAGACACCAAGCCACCCCCGCCAGCTGACGACCTTGGCGGCGCCGAGCGGTCCCGCACCGGCATGCGCCTCGGGCGCGTACAGCCCGACATTGCCTGCGCACTTGAGGGTGGCGGTGGTGAGGCCGGTGACGGCCGCGACGAGGAGGTAGAGCGCAAAGCCGGAGAGGTTTTGGAGGCCGAGGATGCCGGCTGCGAGGCCGGCGAAGCAGGATGTGAGCTGGGGTCAGCGCGAGCGGAGCGAGCCACGAGCCGCGAGCCGCTTGCGGCGAGTGGGGAGGGAGTGGGGCGGGGGGGTGGTGGGTTATGAGCATCGCGATCTGTGATCGAACGAGCGACGTGACTGTCGTCTTCGATGGTAGCCACAGCTGCTCGCCATCTGATCTCTCCGCTCCGCGATCTGCGACCTGCCCACACCTGTACCCAAAGTTATTGGGCAATGGGACGGACGTGGGATCAAGGCCGGGGCGGGGTGAGGATGCGTGTGGAAGGAATCCCGCTCGCTCTTCAGTGCTGAGCTGCAGCTCGACCACTCCCATCAATGATGGGAGTGGAAAGTGTCCAGGTCCGCAGAGATAGGCCAGGCATTTGAACAGAGCGAGTGTGCAACCACCATGCCAACTGCGCCCCGCCCTCCTTGACTCTGCCCGCTATCCTCCCTCAACTCCGCCGCTCTCCCCTACATCCCCGCCCTCCCCTCTCACCGCCCGCTCATCTCCTCTCACCGCCCTTCCCTTGTTCCCGCTCCAAACGTCCCAGCTCCACACCCGCCCATCAACCGAGCGCCAGTTAAGAGAACCCCGACTCACCGTAGCGATCGACCCGATGACCCGCGTGTTATGCATCGCACTCCGGGGATGCACCGCACTCGCGGCGGGGGAGTACTGCGACTGGCTCAGAGGCGCTGGTGTCTCTGCCATTGCTGAGGCGAGACGAAGTCGGAGTTCGTGTGAGGTGGGTTGAGTTGAGGTGACGTTGGGATGAAGTTGCGCGTGCGGTAGCTCGATGGAGGGCGATCCGGTGTTCTGGCCTCCACTTGTGCGCACACACATCACATACACACAACCTGCTGACAACCGCGCAACCGTTCACGCTTACAACCAAGCAAACCATGCTCGATACCTCGAACACCCACTGCACCGCTAACTCTTGCACTCGTACTACCCAGGCCAACCTCACAACACCATACAGCAATGTTCACATCTCTCTACTCACATATCCCAGCGTCCATCGTCCATCGTACACACACTCTGAGAAACGTCGACCAACCTACATCCCCGGTGAAGACAGCGGGCTCCCCCCACCACTCCCCTGACTCCCATAACTCCCAGCACTCCCCCCTCCTCCTCCCGACCCATAACTCCCAAGCATAATCGTACTAGAACTAGCACTCATCCCGACCAGACTCGTACTCCGATTCCTAAGCCAGTACGGCACCGGCGCGGGCGCGGCCCCGGCCCCGCCAACCCCTCCAACCCCTCCTCCGACGTTGGTAGGCGACATCGCGCGCCCGAGAGACGGCGGTCCAGCGGGAGGCGCGGGGGCGTGCTCCCCCCTCAGTTGGGAGTGGCCGCCCGCCGAGGAGGTGTCCATTGAGATGACGGAGGCGCGGTGGTCAAACATCCTGGTGGAGGTTGGGTTGTCGTTCCCGGCCCCGCAGGTGCAGGTGCAGCTGCATTCCTTGGAGTAAGGGGGAGGGGGCAGGGGCGCGAGGACGCGGCTGGGGTGGAGGCCGAGGATGGCGCGGACGGAGTGGAAGTCGTTGGCGAAGTGTGGGAGCTGGGGTTAGTGAGCACGAACGAGCCGCGAGCCACGAGCCGCGTGCGGCGAGTGGTGACTGGGAGTTGGGCGAAGAGCAGTGCGTGAGACCTGGGTAGGGTAGCTCGAACTCTACTGCCTTTACTCGGCAACGTTGCTCGAACCTGAACAGCCTCATTGAGTCTACTTGGTCTGCCTCATTGCGGCTCAAGCGATGGTCTGGCAACGGACATCCGTTGCACCTCTTCCTGGTCTGCCACATGCCACTGCCACCCTCACCGTGCACCCCCCTCCATGCACAACCCAGCCAGACTGCCACTCACCCGCTTCTCCAACCCCTCCAGCTTGTACCCGACCTGGAACTTGCTCCTCCCGCGCTTCAACTTGGTCCGCGCATAGTTCTCAAGCACGGCATGGGCATACCCCGGGTCCGCGAGCGCGCGCGTCGTGTTGAGCGCCTTGTCGGCCTTGGTCGAGCTGCGGAACGGGCCGACCGATGTGTGTGGCTGCAGGGGGGATCCGAGCAAGCGGGGCCGGGGGGGAGGCGCAAAAAATGATGTGGGAGGGGGGTGAAACGTAGGTGCGGGGCCGGCGGAAGGGTTGGGGGACCGTGTACGAGGCGTTTGAGTGATTGTGTCGAGGGGCGAAGTGGGTCAGTTGAGCAGGCGTACGCGTTGGGGAAAGCGTGATGAAGTCAGACCGAGTCAGAGCGCGGAGCGTGATGTGGGGCACGGCGTGTGCGAGGTTAGGCAGTCGAGAGCCAGATGCGCGCAGCCAAGGTGCCAAGAGAATGTGAGACAGGGTGGGCGGGGGTGTGCGCGGCGGCGACAGCAGCAGCGGTGGTAAGGTCAATGAACATGCAGTGAACAGTGGGGAGTAGTAGACAGAGGACAAGCGTCAGCACTTGCACTCTCGGTTTTGTTGTGAGCACTCACGATGACAATGTCATCAGACATTGCGGAGAACGTGGGTGTCGTAAGGGGTGGTCGTGAGGAGAGGGGGAGCAGCGACGATCCAGCGTCGGCAGTGGTAGAGCGAGATGAACCTTGAGAGAGTTGGGCGTGAACGATGTCGTCGACAGAGAGCGAGTGTACAAGAGCAAGAGCGAGAACACGACCAACGAGTAGTACAAAGTGTGAAGAGCGAAAAAGAATGTTCAGACCGACGTCAAAGTTGCAACAAAGCGGACGGGCACACGGGTATAACTGATTGCCTCGAGGCGGGGGTGGCCAGGTAGCCACCGGGTAATGGGACATTCCGTTTTGTCTCGAGCTCTTACTCTTCTGCATTGTCTTGTCTCTCTTCTTCTGCATCTCTTGTGCATCTGGACTTTTGCTATGTTATTCATCCCCGCAGTTCAATGCGCACATGCATGCTGACACGACTGCATCCCCGCAGCACAACTCGTTCTGGCCTTTGAGTTCGCCTGCGTCTTGGCACGGTACACGGCGAGAGGAAGAAGTACAGCCTCTACTACTACGCACTGTGCACGTTGTATACGCGCTGTACGCGCTGTACGCTGGCCCCCCCTCCGGCGTGGGGTACTACTTTACTCTTCTCTTACCCCGCTCTGAGTGATCTGGGGTCTCCCCGGGACATGGGAAGATTGCACTTTTTCCCCATATCTGACATGTATTTCCCCTGCGACAAGGGCTAAAACCGACAATACCCGGGAAGACGGGCACTCGAATGTCGGGCTCATCTTTATCTTCACAAGCTTCACACCGTTGTTCACGTCGTCGTTAAACAGAGTCTAGGCTAGAGCAGCTCGTTCTCACGACCAAGAGGAGGGGATGACGACAGGGGGTGATGTATGCTGAATGCATGCATGTTGTATTATGAGCTGGCAGCTGGTGCAAAGACTCGGCGGTGTAACGATACATCGCGACATGTCGCAGTTGATGTCGCGATGTCGCGATGTCGGACGTGCGTGAGCCTGATGTAGTACGACGCCGGAGGAGATATGATCCGAGCGCGAAGGGCGATAAGCCGAAAGACGAATGACTACCCGTCGCAATGAGCGATGGCTCAGAGTCATGCCATTGGTCAGAACAGTGTCCAGTAAGTAGTTCCAGCCGTTCGTCCACCGGTATGCTCGAGACGAGAGACATGCAAGTGGACGCAAGTCGGCTCGACGCGATGAGCAGCTCAAGGACTGGTCCATCTGATGGACTTGCACATCACGACGGGACGACAAAGATAGTATGCTTATGACGATGTGCGTAGCGAGTAGTCTATCGGTCATTGTGTGCGGGTGCTGCGAGGCGAAGTCGTCAACAGACCGCCGTTGTGCAATGGGGCGTCTGAACAATGGCTCACGACGAGTGGCATGGCCGTCGAGACTCTCGCCGCCATCACAGCCACGCGCGTCATGCAGACAAAGGAACCGAGCAGCCAGTGGCAGGCAACGTGTTACTCAGACGTCTGGGTTGGAAGACATGCCCGCCACGGGGCGAGCAGCAATGCGCGGACTCGCCAGAATGCGTGTGTGCCGTGCAACGCGCAATCACCGTCAACACGTTGAGAGTTGGCGCGTGTTGTCGCGACGTTGGTAGTGGCATGTGATTCATCTGCCCCGTTGTCCAGTGTCCCACACTAGTCTGCATGCAGCGAGCAGGCATCAAGCCAAGCTCTCGCGTCGCATCACATGAAGCGCGTTCAGCACGACAATCCCCAGGCGCGTCGCGCGTCGAGCACTCGTCGCTCCGTCCGTTCTCGCGACAGAGGACGACAGAGGACGCTCGCCTCCGTCTTTGGGCGCTCACCATACCCTAGAAGGCAGAGTCCACCGAAGCGCCCGTCCAGCTCTCACTGTGACCAACGGCTCGCTTCGCGACATGCTCGCAACGAAGTCTGTGCTCTTGGGATGGGTGGACGAATCTGCATAATCGTACATGCAGTCCGATCTATTCGTCGATTGGGTATCAACATAGCCCTCAGAACGAGATGGCCACATTTCAGTTCTCAATCCATGAAGTTGTTCAGAATGCGTTCAGCGCGTCAGCAACACTACCAGCTACCAGCTACCAGTGCCAGCAGCCGACCGTCTCCTCCCATCCTCGAAACCCACGTCCGTCCACCAACAGCACGCTCACTACGCTACGTACGCACGATGAGTAATGTGCTATCAGCTGTGAGCCACGAGTCAAGTCATCACAGCCTTGTGCCATAGATGTCTTCGAGCCACAGCGCACCCAATGCCCAACCCCCACCCTCACACCCAACTTGCTCCAGTCCAGCGCTCAGTCGACAAATACCGCTCACCGCCCTAGCCGCGTCAACGCCAAACCTAGCCCAAGCCCACGAACGTATCTGCCTCGCGTACCCGAGTCGCTCGAAGAACCTAGCTCCTCCCCCGTCAGCAATGTCATGCATAGTGGCAGTCTCCCTCCACGAGCTCCACGGCTATCACCATGCGGCCCACCACAGCCCCGGCCACTGGCCACCGGCATGCACCGCAGCCCACCCCTCAGAACGCCCTGGTTGACCCGACTCTCTCCCGAGGCGTTCACGCGTCCACGTCCTCGTCCTCGTCCTCGTCCTCGGCCTTGTCCATGCCCACTGCCCACCGCCCACCTCCACGTACAGCAGGCGGAACGCACAGAACGCACTCGATCGCAGAATCCATCCCAGGACGGCCGGTCCAGGACCAAACATCAAAGACTACCACAAACACGCCACACCAAACACCAAACATCAAACATCAAGCAGCGGCACCCTCCCTCCACCCATCGGCTCCATTCACTCCCACATTCATTCACTCCACCCTGCACCTCGACTCCTCCACCCCGACCCACCCTCATTCACCACCCTGCACCACCCGCCCTTTCACATTGAGCCTCACCCCGCCTCACACCGCCCTCAGCTCAGCCCTGCAACAGCAACCTGCAATCCTGTACTTATACTATACACTCTTCATACAATGCAATGCAATACGGCGCGTACAGTCAGTCGCGTCGAGGCGCGTCGGCGTCGCATCGGCGTCGCATCGCATTAGCCGCGCACCGCGCCGCGTCGAGGCTCGCTCGTCATTCTCGTCAGATGCAGCGACTGGCGAGCCCAACTGACAAGTACGGTGTGGGATAGAACAGAATACAGCAGTGACTCACTGTACGCAGAGTATGCGAGCGAGTGGGTCGTCGACACAGTTGCTGGCGCACGCTTGTACGCTTGCTGGTGTTTGGACGTTTGTGTGTGTCAGCCATAGCTCGCGAGCTCGTTTGCAGTGTTTGCCTGTCTTAGGAGGTTTGTTTGTGTGTACATCGATATTTGTGTGTATTGGTTGTGTGTGGTCTGACTGGGTGCGCCTAGCGTGTTTGCAACATTGCGGGCATCGACCTGTGCGCCTGTGCGTAGTGATGGCCATCGCTGGCCGTGCGCGCATGCAACGAGGTGATCAGTCCTCGCAGACAGTGATGCATGTCACCATGTCACCGTCGGTGCGGTTGTGTACACACTCATGGCATATCTCTGTTGACGTATGCGAGTTGAATGATCACCCGACACCCACCAGTGAAACTCTGCCACCAGCAGAGCCACTCTCACCCCTTCGCCCATGTCAGTGCTCATGAGCGCCGAACACCACCCGCTCAATTGCATGTACTAATCGTTAAGTTGCATAAGGTACAGCCCGTCTTCGGGCGAGGTATACAATCTATAGTCTAAGGGTATGTGTAGAGGGTATGAGCTCGAGGTATCGCTCGGGTGTGGTGCGCGTGTAGCGCGTGTAGTGGCCAGCTAGCCTGGCCGAGTGGTGGATGGAGGTATGTCGGCATCGATTAAGGTAGGTATCACCAGGTGGACGTCGCGGTGTGGTGCAGTCGCACTCAGATAGTATCACGCCTCAAGACCCGTCTTGAGGCTGCCCAGCTCCTCGTCACCTCCGCAGCGGCACCTGCCCCCCCGCGGGCCGGACACACTCCTTGCCGTCCTCCGAGATCGCAAACCCATCCTTGCACGCGAGGACGACACACTGCCCAGCACTGCACGCCGTCGCCCGTGTATTCGGGATGACCGAGCAGTCCTGCCCCCGCCCGAGCGCGAGACAGCCACCACACTGGTCCAGCTCCGTGTCCAGCTCGATGCACTCGAAGCCGACCTTGAACCAGTCAGCCAGGGAGGTGAGTGTTGCTTCTAGTGCGGCGCCTTCCGAGAGGGATACAGGCTCGCCGACGGGACAGGCGACGGCGCCCCCGGGACACAGGAAGGACGAGTAGTCCTTCTTCTTCTTCTCGACGGGGGTGGAGCGGCGCTTGCGCTGGCCCATGCGTTTTGAGGCCTGTGGCGCGCGGGGCTGGAGTTTGGAGGGCGCGCGGGGGGGTGGTGGCACGACGCGGGCGGGGGCCGGGGTCGCTGGCGCGCTGAGCGCGAGCGGGGCGGCGAGGAGGAGGGCGGCGATGTGCCACAATGATGGGAGCATCGTGGAGGGTTCGCAGGGCGGGGGGGGGGGGGGGGGGGGGGGGGGGGGGGGGGGGGGGGGGGGGGGGGTGGGGGGGGGAAGTCGTCGTGTTGGCGATGAGGGGGCTCGATATACGTGTTCGATAGGAGATTCGATAGGTGTTTCGATAAGAGGATGAGGACGAGGAGGAAGATGAAGATGAGGTGCGTTCGTAGATCGAAGAGGTCGGACAGAGGACTCGAGTAGACGTAGGAGATAGGAGATAGGACAACGGCGATGGCGTGCAGTTCTCACTCGGCGCTGCTCTATGTAGTAGTAGTAGTGGTATACGAAGAGGGGCAAGGACAACAACGCAAACTCGCTGCCTGCTTCAGTGACGGTGCCGGCGCCATGCCGGCGGCTGGTAGAGGCAGGCAGCAGTCGCAGGCTGGACGAAGGGGAGCGCACTACTGCGGCGAGGACGCGAAGAATTGTCTACCTGCCATGTCATCGACGCCATGGACGCCACTTGCCTGTTCAGGGGGGAGCTAAAACTCTGCGAGCTAGGTGGCATGGGCAGCCGCGCGTGCCTGCCTGCGTGCTATCTGCTGTCTTTCTCTCGCATCTGACTATCTGACCGAGGAGCGAGCGAGAGCACGAGCGCGAGGACTCGAGGGTATTCACGACAGCGTGTCGCAAAGATTTTGCCAGACGCGCAGCACAGCGCAGGACCGGCTTATCCGAGAACCCTCGTGCCGCAATTCAGACTACCGGCCGACACCCTCGCGCCACAAACGCCACCAATTTGGCACATGTACACCCCTGTAGGACGAACCAACCCCAGTCCTGCAGTCCTGCTGGTCCTGGCCAGCAGGTGGGAGGCTGATGTTTTGCACGTTGCCACGAGTAGCAAAACATCAGTGGTACATAGACCATGCAGCAGTGAATGGGCGGCGAGCTGGCCGGGTTGCGATGCTTGGCATGATGACACCGAGTACAAGAGCGAGCGGAAGCGATATTGTCTCGCGCTCGAATGGGTGTTTGACCAGCAACAATGCAGTGCATCTCACTCAAGGCGCTCGCTTGCCTGTGCACCCAAGCGAGCACGACGAACACGAACACGTGTTGGAATGTTCGGTGCTGGGTTTCAGCTTCTCTTGTTCTTCTACGAGAGTCTGGCGAAAAGTCTGGGTCTGGCGTTACGAGAGCGCGCAGTAGTGCTGGGTCATGGTCATAGCCCCAGTCCTGGCCGTCCTGCGCTCGTCACAGTCACAGTCCAGTCCTGACCGTCCTGCAGAGTCCATCGGCATACATGCCGATAGCAATCGCACAAATTCCACCACGCAGGCAGTCCAGGAACGGGGGACGGCCTTATCGATCTATCGAACCTGCTGTTTTCCAAAACTTTCTTCTCAGTAATCGAGCCGTCCTGGTCTCTGGTCTCCATTCTCTAGTCTCACGGCCTTACCGCTACGGCCTTACGGCTACGGCCTTACGGCCTTACGGCGACTGCTAGACCGCGGATGCACTACTCTATCCCCATCTAGCATGGCCGGTGTCATCATATTTCATTACAATAACGCACCTGAATTCGGTATAGCGCGGAATAGTGTTACATCGCCGGATCAAGTAATACGCAACTGGTCAGCTACGCAGGTTCAGTCAGCTCCAGCTGCGCCATATTAATCTACCTGACCTGCATGCCTGAGCAGAGAGAGAGGCACTGTACTGGTTTAAGCTGGCTCCGATCTTAGCCCACCCAGCTGGCCAGCTCCAGCTGCCGGAAACACCACTCATGGCCGACTGGAAGACCGAGCCGACCTGACCTCCGATCTCCACCCACGCCCACCACGCCACTCACTGCCAGCCACGACGGCTGACAGCAGGCAGACAACAAGCAGGCAAGCCAGCGAACAGGCAAGTAGGCCTGCATGCCAGCCAGAGAACAAGAGCAAGCCAACAACGCAGACAGTGCAACGGCGCAATCAAGCCCCACCTCGCGCCCAAGTCGCCCCACATGCCGACCTCACTGCACTGCTGAGCCAAAATATCTCCTGCCAAAGCCCATTCCCTGCCGATGACCCATCCGACGGCTCGTGTTCCTGAACCAGCATGGGAACGCGCCCCGCCCCTGAACCCAGCGCTGAGCTTGATTTCCAGACGCTGAATTGCGCGGATGCAGATTGGGGTTGTCACTTGCGTAGCTGCGAGCTGCGAAGCAGCGAAGCAGCGGAGCATCTGATAGCAGGGGAGCATTGCATAACGAAGCTGCAGCCAGTGGGGGCTGGGTCTGCGAGCTGCGAGTTGAGATGCTCAGTAGGGTGGCAGGGCGGCGAGTGAATGGATGAAGAAGGTGTGGCCCTCGGGTGCAGACCGATGTTGCCCACTGCAGTCATGACTGCAGTCATGTTTCTCCTCTGGGCATGTTTGGAGCTCGGAGCGGATTAGAGCTTGGTGAATGCTACAGTACAGATGCAGTATGCCGGATGCCGGATGCGGGGCTGGGCGCTGGGCTGACGTTGTCGTGGCAGTGCCCAGTGCCCCAGTGCCCCGGTGCCCGCCCCAGCGCCGCGCTACCCCACCGTCAACTGGTAGCCTGCTCAGCATGATAGCCTTGCTCTGCTCTGAAGTGCCATGCCATGCCAGCCAGCTGCCAGCTGCCATGACCATGCTAGCTAGCTAGCCAGCTAGCCACGCATGCCCCGCGCCATGTCTGCGCTCTAGCATACCGGCTTTGCCGCCTGTCGGCGCCGAGCATACCTGCCGCGCTGCCGCCGCCACGGAGTCATTACCGCTGCCGCTGCCGCGCCGCTAAGGTGCTACGTTACAGCTACGCTGATGATCGCCACGCCAGTCGCGGATGGGTGAGGTACACACTATAGTGCAGCCTAATATCCTAGTCAGTCCTCGGAATAACGCCAAGCCAAGCCGGGGGGGGGAGGGGTCTGCCTCGCTGTGGTTCGCTACGCTCCGGGCTGTGAGCGAGGCGGACTTGGGGCATATGCATGATAATGTTCGATGACGACGGGTCGAAACGTAGCTGTAGCTGCCATCATGTCATTGTTGTGAGTGTGTCCTTCGCCTGCCACGGTGGCCACTCAGCCGCCCGCCATGGCTGCTAGCAGTGGCAGAAGTGAGCGTTCGTCTGCGCCGGCTGGGCGTGTGAACGTGAGCAGAACGTGAACAGAACGTGAGGGTGAATAGAACGAGCGTGAGCGTGGCATCTGCGCCATGCGCCATGCTCGCCATGCTAGCCGAGTCTCACATTGCAGCTCAGGCTGGGCTGGGGGATAGAGAAGGGGGGATGACGGGTGCCACTGGTCTGGTGCATGGTGCAGCCACTGACAACATCAGGGGGGCGATCCGTGGCCCGATGCCAGTGGCCGACCCCATATTGCTAGCTCCAAGGTCTCCCTGCTCCTCGTTCGCATGGTGTAGTCTGTACGTGGCCGAGCCTGAGCCTGAGCCTGAGCCTGAGTCTGAGCTTGAGCCTGAGCTCGTAGCTTGTTGACCCATGGAGCCTGCAGGCCGCCCATGGTGCCAGGCTACGCACCCGTGGCGAGCTCATGGCAGGTCACAGACCTCACCAAAGCAAGACTGGGATAGAGTCTCACTTGCCGCGGGAATCGTCGTCGGAGCTATATTAGTGTCCGAAGTTGAAACGCAGCTTGCGGTTGCGGGAGAGGCGGTAGGCTCGTGTCGTTCTCGCCGCGTGTCGCGTTTGAGATTTCCCGCGCGTTGCTAGTGTACTACTCACTCACTCTCGGGAGGACGTTCGACGCAGCGAGGAGTAGTGCTTAACTTGTGTCAGGACGCGTCGAGCGGCTGGCTCCCTACATGATGTCGGTTCGCGGTGATCGCGGATCGCGCGGTGATCGCGTCTGATCGCGATTGGCATGGTATGATCACCCCGCGCGCTACTGGAACTACCACCGTAGCGCGACGCGTTATCTGCCGTACGCGGGTGGCTCCCTGACCGCATAGTATAGCATAGCATATGCTAGCATAGCATCCCGAAGCGACTTCTAGCGGAATCGCAAGCAGAGTCAATAGCGGCAAGGATCGCGACATCCTAAGCGGATGCTCGTGATAACGACTATCTAGCGTCTTGGCGTCTTGGTATGGCGATAACGACCCTCATTCCGGCGGACGGGAGGGTCGTCAAACGCGTGTATCAGCGTGATGTCGACTACAGTAGCTTCTTAGCGTCTCGGTATGGCGATAACGACCCTCATTCCGGCAGACGGGAGGAGTCAAACGCGTCAGGTATCAGGTATCCTTTTGATGTACAAGCCGGACGTGACGCGACTAGTGAACGCGCGATGAGAAACGGATCTGACTGGGAACGACACTGGAATGGAGCTGGACTGGAACAGAGTTTGCCGAGTGCCTTGCGGCTAGAGGCCGAGGTACGGCTGGTGAAGTTGAGGGCATGCTGGTTCGACGCATCCGGATGCGGGAGGACCAGGCGGGAGGTCGAGGCTAGGATGATAAGCTTGGAACTCGGGTTGAAACGCGAGATATGAGCGAGCGTGAGTGGTATCAGGATGTGGTGCATCGTCAGTTTTTGTGAGGTGGTGAGACTCAAGGTGGGGTGGACGCGCGGTGTACTGTATGAGACGCAGGACCGACCTGCAGGAACGCGCGAGGCGGACGCGGATGCGGGGGGACGCGGGATGGACGCGTGTGTGATAAGATCGCGGCAGGAGTACTATACGTCTCTTGGCTGGTTATGGTTTTGCTAGGGCGGAGGTGGTGGACGTCGGGCGCCGTTGAGATGGGGACAGGACGGAGCGTTGAGACTTGGTCGTGTACTGGTAATCGATGCTGAGTTTGAGGCATTGTGGCATTATCGTTCAGAGACACGTCGAGCGTGTCTGGTCGTTACTCGTTACTCTTGAGTCATTTGCAGTGAGCCTGGGCTAGTATTCTGTGGGTGGGTACTAGAGGACTTGACTAGGTCTAGCCGTCGTTGCAACGTCTGCAGGTGTGACTATCGATCCGACGCGATCATAGCAGGTAAGTTGTCATCGACGGCCAGCTGCTCGATCGCTCGAGCCACTGCCTACCCAAGACAAGTCAAGCACATTGGACAGTGCTCTATTCATCCTGTCAGTAGTCAGTCAGTCTGGTAGTCCCTCAGCCCGGCTACACCGAGCTCGATGAGGACTAGCAGTGTTACGATGCGCGCAGCGTATGTTGAGACGATCTCGACGAGATCCACCGATATCATGTTGTAGTAGTCCCTCGGCTGCTCGATTGCCAGCCTTCCTTGACTTGTATGGGTTGCGTAGCGGTCTTGCTTCCTGGCCTCGAAGCGGTATCGCTGGATAGTGGGTTGCGCTTGTGGCAAACATAAGGACAGTACTGGGCTCCAACAGCCCTCCAGTACGGCCGGTCAGTCTGTCGACCTGGGACCAATCTCGATGTTCCCACCCGGCCTAGGGGAAGTCATAAGCAAAGCAGAGATACTGTAGTGGAGCAGCACGCCAGCGATGGTGGCGAGCTGTGCGGTCACAAGGCGAGGCGGCTCGTTTCTCCTCGTTTGTCCGACTTCTGATCCACCGTGTCCGCTCCGATACGTTCCCTGGCCGCTCACGCGCACGGCTGGCTGTGTTTGCTGTCGTACCGTATCTGCTGGCCTGCCGAATGAAAGCGATGTCGATGTGTGATGGGGAGACCGCCTTCGAAGCCGCCGGCCGCCGGCCGCCTTCGCCGACTGCCCTCACCGCATGCTTCCTCCATCTTTGTCGCCTTTGGGACTCCTCACCTTTGTGACTCCTCACCTTTTGACTCCTCACCTTCGTGTCTGCACCTGCGTGACTTCTCACCTTCGTGATCCTCACCTTCCTCACTTGCCTTCTTGCCTTCTGTCTTCTTGCCTTCTGTCTTCTTGCCTTTTGTCTTCCTGCCTGACTTCCTTACCTCCTTCCTCACCTCCGTTCTTCGACTGCCTGGATTTCCTCATCTTCTTCCACTCCCTCCATACTTTGCCTCCCTTCCTTGCCTCTCCTCGCCGTATTCCTGACCTCCCTCTCGCGCCTCTCGCGCCTCTCCACCTGCCTCCCTCCCCTCCAGTTCACATGCCACGTCGTCCTCCTATCTCACAATCTCTCACGCCACCTCCCAGCCTTACACTGACACCGCTACCTCAGCAGAGGTGTCTCCTCTTCGCCATTCATCCCGTCCTCTTCCTCTTCTGGCTTCCTCCATCCTGTCCTCTCTCCCTCCTCCACTCCCACTCACGGACTGACCACCACTGACCGCCTCGGCATCACTCCCAGGACTGACCATCACTGACCGCCCCAATCCATCCCACTTCAGAGCAGAACGACACGAGATCGACTACATCATTACCTGTCATCCGGCACAGTACCTACCCTGGGCGATGAGGCATGCTCCATAATACCAGATCCGCGTTGACTATACCAGATATTGCGTTCGTATCAATCCACAGCATGTCCTCGTTTCCCCATGGATGTGGCACCTGGACGTGGGTAGCAGACGCCGAGGCAGTTGTCTGAAGTCTGCTGGATCGTCGGCCACACGAAAGTCCTGTAGATCATCATCGTGCTGACGCAGGACAGGTGGGTGGGACCGTGATAGTGATACGCACCAGATCCTGAGCACTCCTAGCACTCGTTCCTGTCTCTCGTTCCACAACCACGCCGCATGCGCGATGCAATACGTACAGTAGCAATTGGCTGATCGATGGATTCTGATGATAGGGTACCATCTTCGACTCGACACTGAACGTCCGTTGAGGCAGGCCAGGCAGCTCGCTCAAAGGCCACCACGAGTCGTACCCACTCTCACCGATGGCGTTTTGCCAGCCACTTACGACGGGGCAGTGTCGCTGCATGTGTGTACCTTACTGGGGTCGCGACTAGCGTGTGTGCGTGCAGGTGTGCGGGGTTTACTTGTGGTCTCGTCACGGTATACCCTGTGCGCTCGAGACGAGACAGATGGATAGCTTGCTTCAGTTAGTCTGCAAGAGGAGCGGTAGAGGATACTGTAGATTACCTTTCGCGGAAGTGGTGAGAGGAGGTGTATAGACTGTCAGACTTGTCAGTGTGCAGAACATCGGCATCGTACCCAGAGGAGCACGGTGCACGGTGCACTGTGCACGAGTAAGTCATTGAAGATCGACTTTTGCATCTCGTGCCTCCCCTCTGCAGCGCACATTTCCATTAGTTGCAGTGCTGCAACGTGACTCGGCACCCCGCCGATGTCGGTGCTCTCTCGACCCAGCTGAATCTGAACACATCACAGCCGGGGAAGCTCACGCTCGATCCCATACGCTCATGTACCCAGAGACACGTGTCAAATCAAGCGCCCAAGCACCGCATTGACCCCACTCACCCAGCACCCAGCATCCAACCTGGCCAGCATCACATCCAGACCCACATGGCCACAACCATGTTGGCGACTGGCGACATTGGCGAGAACATCCCACTCCCATCCGCGATCGACAACAAGCGGTACCAACCCATCTCGCGGTGGAGGTGTGCCTGGCCCACCGACTCTGTCCACATGTCCACATGTCCAACTTTGCCGAACGCGCCGACGCGTGCCGACCCAGACCCAATACCCATCGCCGCGGATAGCCTCCACCGCTGCACCTGGCCCCGGCAACGTACCGCCGGCTAGCTGGGTCTAGTATGACTACCTCCACTTGACTTCGGGCGGCCGTGCGCTTGCCGCTGCCTACTAGCTTAGCTTGGCCGTGAGTACGCGAGTTGGCGAGTGCGTGGTGCGTGGTGCATGCAGAGTGGAGCTGGTGGAGGCTACTGCCTGAGCAGTGCATAGATCATGGCATGGACAGGGTATAGCGCATGCTCTGGGTATAGATTTACCGTGTTGCCTCTGAGGACAGGGGGCAGGCTGATTTGATTGATCTACGGCTACGGCTACTGGACCGGCAGAGGGAGATAACGAGTGGCTTCCTCCGCTTCGCTTGGGGTGGCATCTCGGCTTGGGGTGTCGTCTTACCCGCTGAGGCTGAGCTGCTGTCGTGGACAGTTGCATGGTTATGGCTACGCTTGAGATGGATAGAGGCTCATGTCATTGCATGGAGTGATCAGCATGCATACGTGTCTCACTCACATCTGGTGCGACGCGACGATGCAGATGGTCGCGTGCGATGAAACGGTGGGTGGGTGACACATAGACGCATTGACCGAGGCCCCTGCCCTTGTATACACCGGTACGGCTTTACGCCTCTACCTAGCTAGCTAGCTCGACCTAGATCTGGGCTGTCTACTAGCTCTGCTTGACATGCATTGGATGACTTGACTTGACCGACTGGCCGACTGGCATTGCGGAGAAGACGGACGGGACAGCGGCTGCTCTGATGTGATGATTTCAAAGAGAATGGGTTTGTCAGGGAATCAAGAAAAGTTCGAATTCCAGTGGGTTGTGGGTGGGAGTTGGGGACGGGGTGTATTAGGATGGTTCTAATATCACGTGACAACGTAATACAATCCATCCTAATCCACCTCCACTTTTGGGGAATCTGCTTCCCCCCCAAAGACGAGCCCATCCCCCCCGGCCCCTGCCGCCGCATGCCGCACATCGAACGACCAGCCAGTGTCTCGCCCCAGGACGACCTTCCTTCCCTGGGCGACCTTCCTTTCCTCCCTCCACCTTCCCTCTGCCCTTCCTTCCCCCTCGCGTCGCGCGCGCGTCGTGGTCTCCTTCTCTTTCGCATCCCCATCAAAAGAAAAGTCACAGAGCGATTACTCGAATCATACACGGGTCAGTCGATCCAGCGCACAAGGAAAGACGAGTAAGGAAGGAAGGAAGGCCGAACGGGCTATGCTCACCGCAGCCACCCACCGACCCACCCACAGCTTCCACGACCGACCTTCCTTCCCACCCACCCACCACCTTCCTTCCCCACCCACCCACACGCCCCAATATAAGACCCAGCTCACATCTTATCTCTTCTTCTTCTTTTTTCTTTAGCTCACTGTAGCTTTAGTTTTGATACCAGCATCCTTTGCATCTCCCCCCCTTCCCTTCCCCCTTCCCGCCCGTATTCTCACAACCCCGCATTTCCCCCAACGTAATCTCTCACACTCCCATCAGTCTCAGTAAATCTGTGAGTAGAGGCGAGGGAGGAAGGTGGGAAGGAAGGTCTCGTCGACGAGCACCTCGCAACTCGCACCTCTTCTCTCTCTTCCACTAGCACGATCACATGCTAACAACACCAGTAGAACACATTCCCTAGACCTAATCAGCCATCATGTCCACCAAGGGTGAGTAGGCCGTTTCGGCCGTGACCACTCTCTGCATCTCTTTCGGCCTTCCTCGCCTTCCCTTCCCTGTCTTGCAGCGCCTAGCTCGTGCTGCACGCTGCACACGACACGTAGCACAGCACCCCCGCTCGCATCCATACGTCACTCCCTCTCGCACCGACAATATGCGAGACACCTGGCGTCCAGGGACAACATTGTTATCTCTCGGCAAGTTGGTAGCTTGTTGTCGGATCAACTCTGTTGTATTCCTCCGCCAGCATCTTGATTTCCGACCTCTGATCCAAAGATCGGTCTTCTACATCCTATCTACGCTGCAGCCTGCTAACCCCAGCCATTCGCGAGTTTGACGCCAAGCAGGTCGTCAACTACTGGCTCACCCGCTCCCCCACCCCCATCCCCACCGTCACCGAGTCGACGGCCGCCCCCGTGCGCGTCGCCCAGGTCGAGTGGAACGACGAGACCCAGAAGCTCGAGCCCCCCATCAAGCCCGGCCACGGTCTCCCCGACTGGGTGTTCAAGGAGAAGCTCGTCGGCAAGCCCGACCAGCTCATCAAGCGTCGTGGAAAGGCCGGCCTTCTCTGCCTCAACAAGGAGTGGGAGGAGACGGGCGCATGGATCGAGCAGCGCGCGGGCAAGCCCGTGACCGTCGAGACCACCACCGGTACTCTCAAGACGTTTATCATTGAGCCCTTCCTCCCCCACCCGTCCAACACCGAGTACTATGTCTGCATCAACTCGGTCCGTGACGGCGACTGGATTTATTTCACGCACGAGGGTGGTGTCGACGTCGGAGACGTCGACGCCAAGGCGCTCAAGCTCCAGCTCCCCGTTGGCAAGCCCTTCCCCTCGCGCGAGGTCGTCATCCAGACCCTCCTCCCCAACGTCCCCGAGGCCAAGAAGGACGTCCTCGCGGATTTCATCATCCGTCTCTACGGCGTCTACGTCGACCTCCACTTTGCCTACCTCGAGATCAACCCCTTGATCTGCCTCGACGCTGTCGACGGCAAGCCCGCCGAGATCCACTACCTCGACATGGCTGCCAAGCTCGACCAGACTGCCGACTTCCTCTGCGGCCCCAAGTGGGCCATCGCCCGTGACACCACGGCCCCTACTCCGGGCTCCATCAAGGCCGACCGTGGACCCCCCATGGTCTGGCCCGCGCCCTTTGGCCGCGACCTCACAAAGGAGGAAGCCTACATCCAGAAGCTCGACGCGTCGACTGGTGCCTCGCTCAAGCTCACCGTGCTCAACCAGCACGGCTCGGTCTGGACCATGGTCGCAGGTGGTGGTGCGTCCGTCGTCTACTCGGACGCCATTGCCGCGGCCGGTTTCGCGCACGAGCTCGCCAACTATGGCGAGTACTCGGGTGCCCCCACCGAGGGCCAGACGTACGAGTACGCCAAGACCATCCTCGACCTCATGACCCGCGGCGAGCCCCTCAAGGACGGCAAGGTGCTCATCATTGGCGGTGGTGCTGCCAACTTTTCCGACGTCGCTGCCACCTTCAAGGGTATCATCCGTGCCCTCAAGGAGCACAAGGAGGGTCTCATCCGCCACAACGTCAAGATCTGGGTCCGTCGTGCCGGCCCCAACTACCAGGAGGGTCTCAAGGCCATGCGTCTCTGCGGAGAGAACCTTGGTGTCCCCATCAAGGTGTACGGCCCCGAGGCTCCCATCACCGCCATCGTCCCCATGGCCCTTGGCGTCAACAAGGGCGACGCCCCCATCAGCCGCGTCACCTCGTCGGCCTCGATTGCTGCGGCTATCGAGGCGTCGAACGCCAACGCCAACGGCAACGGGCCCAAGAAGGGCCAGAACGCTGGGCCCGAGCAGGTCCCCATCGGCACCATCAAGGCCGACGGCAGCCGCGAGCAGCCCGGTGACCAGATCATCCACTTTGAGACGGAAAAGATCAACGCCCGCCCCTGGTTCCGTCCCTTTGACGCCAGCACCCGCTCGTTTGTCTTTGGTCTCCAGCCCCGTGCCATCCAGGGCATGCTCGACTTTGACTTTGCTTGCGGCCGCAAGACGCCCTCTGTCGCTGCCATGATCTACCCCTTTGGCGGCCACCACATCCAAAAGTTCTACTGGGGCACCAAGGAGACCCTCCTCCCCGTGTACACCACGGTCGCCGAGGCCGTCAAGAAGCACCCCGACGTCGACGTTGTTGTCAACTTTGCCTCGTCGCGCTCCGTCTACGGCGCCACCAAGGACATCCTGTCCTACCCCCAGATCAAGGCCATCGGCATCATCGCCGAGGGTGTCCCCGAGCGCCACGCGCGTGAGATCCTCCACCTCGCCGAGGAGAAGGGTGTGATTATTATCGGCCCCGCCACTGTCGGTGGCATCAAGCCCGGATGCTTCCGTATCGGAAACACTGGCGGCATGATGGACAACCTCCTCTCGTGCAAGCTCTACCGCCCCGGCTCGGTCGGCTACGTCTCCAAGTCTGGAGGCATGTCCAACGAGCTCAACAACATACTCTCGCAGACCACCAACGGTGTCTACGAGGGTATTGCCATCGGTGGTGACCGCTACCCCAGCTCGTCGTTCATCGACCACATCCTTCGCTACGAGGCCGACCCCGAGTGCAAGCTTATTCTTCTGCTCGGCGAGGTCGGTGGTACCGAGGAGTACCGCGTCATCGAGGCCGTCAAGAGCGGCAAGATCACCAAGCCTATTGTTGCTTGGGCCATCGGCACCTGCGCCAAAATGTTCACCTCCGAGGTGCAGTTTGGCCACGCCGGCTCCATGGCCAACTCGGACCTCGAGACCGCCGACGCCAAGAACACCGCCATGCGCGCCGCCGGCTTCATCGTCCCCGACACGTTTGAGGACCTCCCCGAGGTGCTCAAGACTGTCTACGACAAGATGGTCGAGAACGGCACCATCAAGCCCAAGGCCGAGGTCGAGCCCCCCAACATCCCCATGGACTACAACTGGGCCTCCAAGCTTGGGCTTATCCGCAAGCCCGCTGCGTTTATCTCTACCATCTCGGACGAGCGTGGCCAGGAGCTCATGTACGCTGGTATGCGCATTTCCGACGTCTTCAAGGAGGAGATTGGTATCGGTGGTGTCATCTCGCTGCTGTGGTTTAAGCGCCGTCTCCCCGACTACTGCTGCAAGTTTATCGAGATGGTCCTGCAGCTCACTGCGGACCACGGACCCGCCGTCTCGGGTGCGATGAACACCATCATCACCGCCCGTGCAGGCAAGGACCTGATCTCGTCGCTCGTCGCCGGTCTCCTCACCATTGGTGACCGCTTCGGCGGTGCCCTCGACGGCGCGGCTGCCGAGTTCTCCCGCGGCCTCGCGTCGGGCCACACGCCCCGCGAGTTTGTCGACTCGATGCGCAAGCAGAACAAGCTCATCCCCGGTATTGGCCACAAGATCAAGTCCAAGACCAACCCCGACCTCCGTGTCGTGCTTGTCGTCGACTATGTCAAGAAGCACTTCCCCTCGCACCGCACCCTCGACTTTGCCCTTGCCGTCGAGGACGTGACCACGCAAAAGTCCAACACGCTCATCCTCAACGTCGACGGCGCGATTGCCGCCTCGTTCTGCGACCTGCTGAGCGGGTGCGGCGCGTTCACGGAGGAGGAGGCGACCGAGTACCTCAAGAACGGGACGCTGAACGGTCTGTTCGTGCTCGGCCGGTCGATGGGCTTCATCGGGCACTACCTCGACCAGAAGAACCTCAAGCAGCCGCTGTACCGCCACCCTGCGGATGACATTTTCATCCAGGCCAACGACCGGATTCTCGTCTAACCGCGAGGCGAGTATGGGGGAGTATGTAAACACAATTTGTTTTATAGAGGATGAACATATAGAGTCACAGTGTGTGAGGATGGCTGCGGAGTGAGGCGGATGCTGGTGCTGGTGCTGTGCTGATATATATGGTGAGCCCGAACAGGGTAGGAGGACCATGGTACTTGAGTGGTCGCTCGCGCTTCGGATGGGTGTAGAGCCCGCCCCCCAGACGAGGTGGCCAGCCTCGCTCATTGTTTTGAAATGGAACATAAAGTCACAAGGAGCCGCGACGGACTGACGACGAGAGTGATCAAGTAGTTTGGGAGCCAGCAGAGTATATGAATGGCCCCATGAGTGGGCAGACGCGCCGCGCCTCAATCAGCCTCTACCGTCGCAGAGGCCTGTCTCTGCCTGGCGGCGGGTCGGTCTATGAACGTCAGTAAGCTGTGAAGTAGCAGGTACGACAAGGATGGCAGGAGACGAACCTGTCTCTCGCCTTTGCCAGGTCGAGACATCTCTGCCCAGTAGGCAGCGGCAACACGCCGTCACGATCTTTTCGTCGCGATCGAGCCCCTCCTTGCTATGATCTATCGGACACGAGACGAACGGCGGAACTCAGCCCATGCATACATCAGCCCGACTGGAGGGGCAGACGACCGACTGACTTCAATTTCGCAGCACCGCGCTGTTGATCGTCCAGCCGCTACGCTGGTCAGGATATTCACGCGCGACGCGCAACGAGGCTGGTCCAGCGACTGACTGATGAGACTGCTACTCCCGCAAATGAGTGAGCTCTATGTCCACGAACATGAACACGTCGCGCCTGGTCCATGCCACACAGGGCACCCGAGATCGCAGTAGCGCGTCTCCCGGCGGGCCGAGCACATGCCGAGAACAACGGCAACTACAATGCCATCTGCCACGCCACACGTAGAGGTGGGTGGCAGGCAGGTAGTTTTACTCGTATGTGCAGCAGGAGCAGCGGGTATCGCCTACGCGAGACAGCTGGAGCTATACGACGAATGCGGCGCGCAGGCAATGCTCAGCATGCCCAGCTGTGAGACATGAGACGAGACATCGAAGGACTTTTTGCACGGCAGAGTGAGATCTTGGTGGATAGGCGGCCGAGGACAATCTGTCGTCTCGCCGGGGGATCGTATGCATGGCCTCGTCCCATGTACGGTAAGGCTTGAGCACATCCGCAGCGCAGCTTCCGCCGCAGCTGCGCTCGCTGCGGATGAAGCTGAGAGAGCTGAAACGCGCGCGCTCGATCGGGCTACGAGTCGCGTCGATGACGGACGCTACCCCGTCCCCGTCCAGTCGTCCGCGCCAGGCCGCCGCGTGCCTGTCCGCGCCGCTGGCCGCCGGTCGGTTCGCTGATCCCAATCCCAATCTCGCTCGATCTCTCGTTCACTCTTGTTGTTGACTTTATATCCACTCCATTCCACACCTCCCCACATACATGTCATCTCCACCCGCCAGCGAGAGCGCGGAGAAGCTGCCTGATGCGGTGGCTGAGGGAGCTGGGGGCGAGGGGTCTCCAGCAGCCGCAGCCGAGGCCGAACTTGGGGCTGTGCCTGCGGGCGAGTCGGTCGCCGACGAGGTCGTCGCCACGTCGGGGTCGTTCGTCGTTGCCGCTGCGGGAGATGTCGATGCCCCGAGCTCGCCGAGTGCCAAGGCGCATGGAACCGGTATGGTTGTGGACGCTGCTGGGGCGGACGGGGAGCTAGCGGCGACAAGTCACGAAGCAAATGCCGCACCGGCCGCGAGCAAGAGCAAGGCGAGGGCCGAGGAGCTGTCGCTGCAGCTCGAGGGCGTGCCCCCACCTGCTGCGAGGGGTATCGAGGTGAGTGGGATGAGCTCGTGGGAGGTCGGACTGGGTGGGACGATGCGCCAGCGTCCCCGAGTGCATACCTCTTGTGTGCAGAGCTGACCCCAGATCGAGGCTGGCTCGGGAACGCGCTCACGCCGCCCGACGGTGTCCCGGCCGTTCACGCCGTCGGCGATCCACGCCCCTGACAGCCCGACGACATCGCTCATCTCGTCGCTGAGGGAGCAGCTGCAGATCCTCTCCCTGCAGAGCGAGCAGCTCAACACCAAGCTCATCGCCAGTATCGGGAAGCACGCCGACCTCGAGGACCAGATCTTCACCCTCTCGACGCAGAAGGAGGAGCAGGCTGTGTCTATCGAGGAGCTCGAACGCGCCAAGGCGCAGTGGGAGGAGAGCATGAACACTGGATTACTGGTCGAGCGCTCGGCCATCCGCGAGGAGATGCAGCGCCTGGCGGCCGGCCTCGTCGAGGAGGAGCGGAAGCGCGGCAGCGCCGAGGAGCGGCGCGAGCAGGTCGAGAGCGAGGTCGACAACCTCACGGCCACGCTGTTCGAGCAGGCCAACACCATGGTCGCGACGGAGCGCATGTCCCGCGCCCTGGCGGAGGACCGCCTCCGCGAGACGGAGGAGAACCTCGCCGCCGCCGAGGCTGCCATGCGCGACATGCAGCAGCATCTGCAGTCTCTCCCCGCTGATGGCTCCGGCGCGGCCGCATCGTCACCAGCCGCCCCGCCCATCCCACGACGATTCCTGTCCAGCCACCCCCCGTTCAACGAGTTCCAGGTCCTCATCTCCCACCTGCGCGCCATGCGGCCGTCGGCGCGCGCACGCGCCTCCCACCGCGAGCTGTACCCCGCCCCGCTGGTGTCCACGCTTCTCGCGCAGCCGTTCTTGGCCCGCTGCGTGGCCGAGGACCACGAGCCAACCCTCCGCCTCGAGCAGGCGGCCGACCTCGGCTGGGTCTCGCGCCGCTCCGTCGGCGCAGCCGTCATCTCTGGCGATCTCCTCATCGAACCCATCGCCGCGGCCACCCTCGGCCCGCTCGAGACCATCTCCTGCGCGCTCTGCGGCCGCGGCATTTTCAGCCCCAAAGACCACGCCAACCCCCGCAGCCTGCTCAAGCTCTTCGCGTCCCCGGGCAACACGCCTGCACCGTCATCAACCAGCGCGAGCGTGTACGTCTTCCGCGTGGCCACTGGCGCCGAGAAGGACGCAAAGGCCTACCCTCTCTGCCGGAACGGGTGGTGCCTCGAGCGCCTGCGTGCCGCATGTGCGCTGTGGCACTTTGTCCGCACGGGCATCGTCCACCCAATCTGGAATGGCGAGGACGGCGGCGATGCGGCAGACACCGTGCCCGGCGAGCAAGGGACGCCAGTGCAGATCGACATGAACTCGGAGGCGCCTGATGCCGACAAGCTTACCGTCTCGCCTGCGGGTGTGGTGCGGCAGCCTGCGATGCGGAGTGCGTCCGCGCCGAACACTGCTGCCGTTGTTGCTGGGCCGGGGGCGAAGGGTATCGCCGAGGCCACGGCTACTGCTCCGCCAGGTGAGCCGACCCGACGGAAGAGCGCGTGGGGGCTCGGGTCGTTCAAGCAGCCCAGCTGGGGCTGGAGCCGGCCGACGACGCCGTCGCCTGGCATCGGGGCTGTGGAGAAGGAGAGGGAGGAGAGGGAGAGGGAGAAGGCGAAGCTTGGTGCTCCCATCGATCTTGAGGGGAGGGAGGGGGTTAATGGCAAGACCGGGGAGGAGGAAGAGGCTACGGTTACTGAAGTGAAGGAGGGAGCTGCGGAGATCGCAGTGGAGGAGGGGGAGAAGTCTGAGATTGAGATCGCGGCTGCGGCTGTTGGCGAGAAGGGCACGCTCGAGGTCCCCTCCGCTGACCTGGCGCGCTCGGCGTCACGTACGTCGGCCACGACGTCGGAAGATGGCTCGTCGTTTGCAACGCCGTCGGGCGATCACCTGTCGCTTGCGGAGGAGGGCAAGGTGGAAGAAGGGGGGGACCAGGTGGCAGGGGATCTGGACTCGGACAGCACAGGGACGGAGGGTAAGGGGGCTGAGGGAACGGAGCCGGAGGCGGTAGAGAGTAAGGCTGAGGGGGAGAAGGGTGATGAGGTCGAGGACAGCGGCGATATCAAGAGGACTATCAGCGACGAGGTCAAGGAAACGAATAGCGACGAGGACAAGGTCGCGGACAGCGACGAGGCTGCGGGCGCGAAGACCGACGAGGTTGAGGCCACGGACGAGAGCAAGGACAAGGCGGACTCTCAAGAAGCAGAGGCCAAGTCGTCAGATGGCAAGGCTGAGGAGAAGGACTCGGAAAGCGACACTGCCAAGTCCGAATCCGGCCCCATCGTTGCCGACAAGGTCGATGCTGAGGAGGCTACCACCGCCGACGCCGGCTCTGCCGCCAAGGACGCACCGGCTACCTCGGCCACGAACTCGCCTGTACCCCCACCCCGTGCTGGTGGCCGCGCGGCCCCGCCCCCACCGCTACCGCCCCGCAGCGCTGCTCGCGGCGCGACACCACCCATAACGCCAACGGTAGCAGCCTCAGGCATGGCCACCACCCCTCGCGACGGCAACGCGACACCCACAGCAGCGCAGCCACCCCGCCCACCACCGCGGCGCTCGGTCGACTCGCCCCGTCGTTCAGTGGACGCACCACGTCGCTCGGTCGACGCACCCCGCAGCTCGGCAGAACTCTTGCCCCCGCCACACCGGACTGCACCGAGCACGCCGGGTCCCGCCGCGCGCCCTCAGCGGACGGTCGCGCCCCCCGACGCGAGCGAGGAGCACGATGTGCGCGCCTTTATCGCCGGAGACGGGTGGGAGATCCGCACGTGGAAACAGATCATCAAGCTCAAGGAGGATATGTGGCGAGCGCGGGTTGGCGTTGTCGACGAGTAGTAGGGGTTGGTCGTGGTTAATCTGTACACATGCATAGGGTTGCTAGCTGAGATAGTGTACAACAAGAAGGTATCACCGGCCACCCGCATATGAGCGTGCTAGGAGACGGACGTCAGAGGAACTGATCAAGACCCCAGTCCATGGCCTGTTGCTGGGCCGTAGCGGCGATGGGCACCGTGCTCTGCGAGAGGAGGCTCGCGATGAACTGGTCGAGGCTCTCGTCCACCGCCCACGAGGATTCGAGCTGCCTGCTATTAGCGTATACCTCATAAGTACGCACGGGACAGCAGCTGAGAGCTGGTTCGATCCCGGCTCGACAAACTGCCTCGCCTCCTCTGGCGCCTCGCATCCTGCGCGGACGACTTCCGACAACAGGTCCTGGAGAATACCGGCCTGCTGCTTCCCCGCCTGCCATGTGCGCCCTGTCTCCCTCAGAAACTCGAGGCAGGTATGCACGTTCTGCAGCGATAGCGCAGACTGGGCCGGCGAGCTAGCCTGCGCCGTGGCGAGGACGAACGACGTCCCCGCGCTGTAGATTATTGCCGTCATCGTCGGCGGCGTGAAGCGCAGTGAGTGTTGTTCGTGCCACAGGCCGGCAAGTTGCACTATCCGCAATGCTGCGTCGTGGCACCGCTTTTCGTCAGTCCGCTCTACGGCTGCACTCACGGTCATGGCGATGCTCCCCATGTGGTGATACTGGCCCGGCAACTGGCCCGCGCGGGAGAGGACCTGGCTGAACGGCTGGTAGAGGAGGATGGTGATCCACGACCAGCCGAGGTGAATCATCAGGATATGGGGGAGAACGGGGTCGCCGGAGCCAGTGTTGACGCGGAGCGGGGGCGGCAGCTCGTCCAGCCAGGAGGCGAGGGCGTCGCTGTACCGTTGGACCACGGCTGGCTCGATGAGCGACTTGCTCTCCTTGCTTGTGGCGTAGCTGGTGTGAGTGGGAATCTGTCTGGGAAAGGGGCTTACATCTCGCGCGTGATGCCGACTGCGATGATGAACAGGCGGGCGGTGTATACCATCGCGAGGCTGAGGTACGACGGCTGGGGCGGGAGGGACTCGAGCGGGCCCGAGGGCCAGCGCCAGATGGTCTGGTCTGTGGTGGTGTCGTTCGATGGCGGGAGGAGGCTGGCGTCAGTGTCGAGCGGGGCACGGCGCACGAGTAATCCTCGACCATGGGCTTGCGGCCGATGTAGAACCCCCACATGCCCTCCTGGCAGAAGCAGGACCAGAACGTGACGTTGCGCTGGGTTGCAGTCTCGGGATCCAGCTTGCCGCGCATGACGAGGGCCTGGGTGTTGACGTGCAGTCCGACTGTGGTTAGTCCATGCGAGCTACGCATACCCACGGGCATAGCAGAGACGGTGGGCGAGCCCATGGTGCACCCAGCCGAGGGAGTAGTCGCCCATTGTGGACGCAAAGCTGGCCCGGATGGCTAGGGCCTGTACCGTCGCAACGCACGGGTGCGAGCACTCGCGGTCGATGTGCTTCTCGGCCTCGGCGGCGAACTTGCGCCGTGTGGAGAGTACGCGGAGGTGCTCGTCGTCGCTGAAGGCGAGGCCAATTGCCAGGCAGATGTTGTGCAGCAGGGGGGAGTAGTTCGGGGCTGAGAGCGGTAGGTCGGACTCGTTTGCGGTGCGCAGCGCGATGTCCATGTCGCGGTAGAAGAGGTGCGGGGTCGCCCGTTGGCCCCAGCAGGCAAAGTAGCGGAAGAAGCGGTCCAACGCGGTGTCATGCTGCGCGCGGGAGAGGTAAAAGTCGGGTAGGAAGCGCGAGAATGCCTGCTGTGGGTTGAGCGTACTCGTGTCGAAGACCCGGATGGGTGCTGCTGGCGAGGTCACGCTCGTGGGCTCGGTGGCAGTGTCGCGACGGTAAGCTGATGTCGGGTGGTGCACGCGAAGCCGGCCGCGGTCGTCTTGCACCTGAAGTGAGCAAACAAAGAGATGTGCGTACTCACAAGGTTAGGATCTACGTCTTCGTCCAACTCCTCGTACCCGCGCTGGGGCTGGTACTGCTCTGGCACAGGCAGCGGGCCGGGTTCGAAAGCCCGTACCACCGGTGACGGGGCTAGGATTGGCGCCTGGTAGTCGTTCTGCGGCGCCGCGCTGGGCAGATCGAACGGACGCTGAGATGCAGGTGGTGCGTATGTCTGCTGCCCGCCGTCAGACGGGCCCGTATCGGTGTCCCACATTGAATAGGACAAGTGGCTGTCGCTGGCCCCCTCCGGTCGACCTCCTCCCATGCTACCCTTGCCAGGAGTTCGATTCTGTGCGCTCTCCCCACGCGCCTCACGTAGAGCAGCTTCCAACTCAGCAACGCGACTGCGCAGGCCGTTGACCTCTGCGCGCGACGCATTTCTCCGCCAGTCGGTCTTCCCAGTCCACACACAGTCGTCCTGGCTGTCAGCGGTGTTTCGACCTCGCTCACTTGGTATGTCGCGCACGTCCCGCAGACCGGAGCAACACCGTCGCACTTCTTCTTCCTGATGTCAGTGGGAAGAGCGACCTTGCTCACCTGTGCCGGCAGTTGATGCACGCCTTGGATACGTTCATTCGCTGCGGTCGCTTTCCGCTACTTGAAGTAGGTGAAGGGCGTGATGGACCAGCGGTCATGGCGACGGGGCTTATAGTGCGCACTCCTGATTGCTTGCGCTGCTGCTGCGGTTGTTGCTGCTCGCGCACCTGTGAGGTCGCGCTAGAGCCTGCGTGCATGGCGCTCGGCGGTGCGAAGGAAATGTCAAATAGACAAAAGGCGAGTGGGCAGATACAGATTGCTCTTATCGAGTCTTTGGCGGATACCCCGCGGGCCCCCCACTCGGACGAGCGCACAAATACCCGACGAGGCGAACCAGCATGCAGTAGAGGTCGCGATGCGAGCAACAGAGAGAAAGGGGGAACGGACAATACTTGTACAGGATGCATGAGCTATGATCTACTTCAACTAGGCTACGATATCGGACACCTTCATGTCCATGCAGAACATCTTGCCCGGCGCGTGCCCGAGTACGACGCCACGAACCGCGGGACTCTCCATCACCGTCGCCTGGGCAGTCACCCCGCACGCCCAGAACACCGGCACCTCGTCATCGAGCATGACGGGTGAGTCGCCAAACTCGGGTGCGTTGATGTCGACAATGCCCAGTGCCTTCACTGCGTCCCACCCCCAAGCGATGGGTTCACCGTGCGTGCGGACGTAGGGGCGGGTCACCTCTCGGACACGCTCAACCTCGGAAGCCGGATACGGGCGCATAGAGACGACCTGCACGCCGCCGAAGACACCCGCGGGCATGAGTGGGATGTTGGAGCGGTACATCGGGACGTTGCGCCTCCGCTCGATGTGCCGCGGCGTGAGGTTGGCGGATATGAGCGCGTCCTCGAAGGTGAAGCTGCAGCCGACTGTCGTCAGTGGGGTCGAGCTTTGTACTCACTCAGGAAGGCGACGCTGTCGCTCGTCCAGTGCTCGGACACAGACGGCACATCGTGCTGTTCTAGCTTGCCATGGTTGTAGCTGCTGTTAGGGAGGCGATGCGTCTCAGCTTACACATTGTAGCCTGGGACGTCGGTGGTGATGTCCGCGTTGGCAGCGACAGCCTTGTCGAAGCCAACGTTGCCCGGCTCAGTGGCCGCGAGGAGGGGGCACGCAACTGGGTTGCGCAAGCACAGGAGGCGAAAGTCGTCCGCGTACTTGCCAGGCAGAATGAGCAGGTTGGCCTGCACATAGCCTGGGCATTGGCCGGCTGTGGGGGCAGTGAAGGACCCGTCGCGTGCAGCTAGGCGGAGCGACGAGGGCGAGGTGTACACTGGGTGGTCGATTGTCATAATGGTGGGTGGGTGCGGGTGTGTACGGACCAACCAGCATCCTATATCGACGCTGCGCTTGGCAGCAGCTCTTCGCGGCCCCGTGCGGCCGTCTGCGTCTGGTGAAGAGTCTGCTGTAAAGTGGGTGCGGGCGGACGGACAAGTGATGGGGATAACGAAGACGATGTAGACGACGGACCGCGCGGATTCCGCTTCTCGGGTAATTCGCTGATAACGGGCTGCGGGCGGAACATGCCCGGAGGCGGAACCTGGACGGTCACTTGGTAGTCCCGGCGGCCCCTGCCGGTGATGCAGACAACAGCAAAGCGGGCAGCAGCGGGCAGCGTGTGGACGGGTGGCACGATAGCGGCTGTAACTCGTGAACAATATGTGTGCTGTGCTGTCGCGAGAAAAAGCAGCTGCGCCACAGAGTAGCGAGCACGATAGACGCGAGGCAGTGAAGGGGAAGCATGAAGCGAGGAACTCTAATGTGTGCGATCAAAACGGTGCGACCCCCGCAGTATGTTCGTGCGCGTCGACGGACCGAGAAAGAGCAACGGGTCCAGGCTTTTGTTGTATGAAAGAACAGTGCAAAGGCACTTCAATGATACTGCTGAATACATCATCCCTATGATACCTCTCTTCTAAGCCCCGCCTACAACGCATAGCGGAAGTCGTAGTGGTGGTCGCCCGTGATACCCTTCTCATCGATCGCGTCTTTCTCCTCCTGTGCCATACGCTCGCGGTGTGCGTTGCGCGACTTCCAGACGTAGAACTCGACCGTTGCCCCGATGGCGAAGACAAACCACGCAGCCAGACTGACGGAGTGGCCTAGGCGGTAGCCCGGCTTGTCCTGGGTACGGTAAATCTGTCCAGCGATGACACCGCCAATGTTACCGACTGTCTGCTGCAGACCGACTGAGGTAGAGCGTTTGCGGAAACCAGCGACGTTCTGACCCAGCCAGGTGACGTGCAGTCCGACGTTGACGTAGATCGCCGACCCGGCCAGGAAGCAAGCGACGAGCTTGCCCCCGATGTTGTCTGGGTCTGCGATGAGGACGCAGTACCCGACCATGGTAGGGACGAAGAGAGTAATGAGCACCTTGAAGCGGATGTCATACTTCATCGAGATAAGAGCGGCGACGAGGTAGACGGCGGCACAGACTGGCGTTAGGGAGATTGTATAACTGTAACTTACAGAAGTAGACAGGCGCGGTGATACCCTGCGACGCGATGCGGTCGAAACCAAACTGGTTGACGATAACGACCAAGAAAGTCGAGAAGCCATAGAGGCAGATGTCAAGACCGAGCTGAACGATACCAGAGAGCCAGATGACCGGGTCGACGAGAGCCTTCTTGATCTCCTTCCATGAGAACCCAGAGTCATGCGAGTACTCTGCCTCCTGAGCGTGCCGCACGCTCATGATGAATTTCTCCCGGTCGGAGAGGTAACGAGCATTGTTGTACTTGTCCGCAATGAGCCAAAAGCAGGCAATGCCCCATGCGACTGTAAGAGCGCCCTCGATGATGTAGAGCCACTGCCAGCCGCGTAGCCCGTGGATGCCGTCCATCTTGATGAGGCCAGCGGCAACCAGTCCGCCAATAACGCCAGACAGCGCAGACGACATGTAAAGGTAGCACAGGCGGAGGGCCAGCTCCTCGCGCTTGTAGAATGTGGTCATATACAGCACGAGGCAAGGGGATAAAGCTGCCTCGCACAAACCCAGGAGCAAGCGACAGACGATGACCACCTCATAGCTGTTGGCGAAGCCGTTACCGATGACCACAGCACCCCAGATTATCACGATGCCGGGGATGAAAAACGACGGCCGCAGCGAACGCAGCAGGACTGTTGCAGGTGTCTCGAACGCCACATATGTTGCGTAGAAGACTGATGTTGCGACAGACAAACCGTTGTCTGGGAAGTTGAGGTCAGTGGTCATTCCACCGACGGCTGCATTGCCGATGTTGCTCCGGTCAAGAAACGCGATGAGGTAGAGCATCATCGCAACGGGCGCGATGTGCCTGTCCAACTTCCAGCATAGTGCACGCTCTTCTGCGACCGGGATCTTGTAGTCCTTCAGCTCGCCACTGTGCTCCGTCTCGCCGGTCACGACATCAGAGTGGAGCTTCTCATCATAGCCATAGCTGGAGTGCTGCTCCTTGCTGTCGCTGTCTACTGGCAGTGTTGTTGGTGTTGAGCCCATTGCGTGTGTTGCAGGTGCCACTGGTGGCGTCCGGATGTAGGTGGTGATGGATGTTGCTCTATTTCTGTTGGGCCAAGGTGCTCGGCGTACTGGCCAAGATGGGTTAGTCAAAAAACAGTCTCAGCCAGTTCTTGCGTTAGTTATATCAACGAGCCTTATCGCTCTGACGTCGATTGTCCAGCTGCAACGGCCAGGCGAGATACGCACTCGCGATCTGGTCTCCACATTGAGCGGGGCGGCCAGAGTGTCTCGCGCGCGACACGGAGACGAGCTGGACAGCGCTTTCAGATTGCCCGGAGCGGAACTGTGCGGGGGTCGTGGAGACGTCGAATAGTGTGGTTGGCCGTTGCGGGTTTTGGGTGACGCCGCGCGGATTCCGCCAGGACGACAACGCAGGGCACATGATAGCCTTGGCGATTGAATGGAATAGCATCGGGGTGGGCAGGAGCGGGGGCAGCGCGGTCGCACTGGAATGCATGACATCGCTGTGACAGTGGTTAAGCGAGGGGGTCCGTCTTGCTCCATGGGGCCGTGCAACGGAGTCCCCGAGGAGCTAGAGACATGTCGCAGATCCAATGCGCTATGCGCTGTTATGTCAGATCTGTCGTCACAGCGCTCTCGTTCACCTCTGTACTGCAAGTGAGCGTTCGATGCGGCTGTCGTTGGGGTGCCACTGCTGCGTACACACAGACGGCCCAGAATCTTATCGGCCGGAGACAGATATGCATGCAAGTCGCGGATTGCCATCACGCCACGACGCCGCGACGCCACAGCCCGTGCACGTGGACACATAGATCTACTATAATACTATCCCGAAATGATCTGTAGTGGAGGTGGGCTGCTCTATGAGGTACTGGAATGGAGCGAGCTACTGTTGCACATCTCTCTCAGGTGTAGCGCTGGCTGATTGTCTGTCCTCACCAGGTGAGGGGGGGGGGGCACTTCTGCACCAAACAAGTCGTACATCTCACTGCTACCTAGCCGCCTAGAACTCGACATTTGCCTCGTCGATCAGCCTGCCTCGCGCCTCAAACTTCATCTGCCCATTACTAACAGAGCCATTGACCTTCTCCCCCTTGACACCCCAGCCACCACCTCCAGGCGTGTGCACCTCAAGCACATCGCCAACACCGAACACCGTCGTCCCCTTACCACCAAAGTTGACGGAGCGGAAGTCGCCCTTGCCCGTGCCGTCGCCGCGGATCCACACATTCTTGCCCATCGCGCCGTCCTCGCCCCCATTCAGGCCATACGGCGAGCGCGTGCGTCGCTCGCTCATAATGCTGACCTGAAGGCTCTGAAGGAACTGGTAAGAGCGGACATTGCCGTCTCCGCCTTTGTACGCGCCGTCGCCGGCCGACCCGTCGCGGAAGTGGAACTCCTTGAGCAGTACGGCTGTGGGTTAGCTCGGCAGTGTATTCAAGGACTCACGGTACCGGCGCTCGAGGATCTCTGGGTCCGTGATGCGCGTGTTCGTCATATGGGTGTGCACGCCGCTCGTGCCGTGCCATGCTGGGCCGGCGCCGCTGCCTCCCGAGATGGTCTCGTAGTATCCCCACCCGTCGACGACCTCGCCTGTCTCCTCGTTCTTGCCGCCGACTCCGAAGGTCAGGTTGTTGCAGCAGCCCTGTGACGCGGCGGCGGCCTTGAATGCCTTGAGCACGACGTCCGTGACACGCTGGGAGGTCATGACGTTGCCTCCGCAGACGGCGGCGGTGGCGGAAGGGGCGAGCAGCGAGCCTTCCGGGATGCGGATGTCCAAGGGGACGAGGCAGCCCGCATTCAGTGGGATATCCTCACCAATCATGGAGCGGAGGCTGGCATCAGTGACGAAGTAAACTAGTAGCGTACCAGTAGATAACTGCTGCGTGCACGACGCAAGTCGGCGCATTGAGGTTACCGCGGAGCTCGGGACCTGTGCCCTCAAAATCGAACACAGCGCCGCCAGTCTCCGGGTCGATGTCGACGGCTAGCTTGATAGGCGACCCGTCGTCGAGATAGTCGACTGCGCTAAAGTGCGTACCGATACGCTTGCTTGCCGCCTTGAGCATCTCGCGGACAGCAAACTCGGCATTGTTCCTGATGTGGTCCATGTACTCGTGCACAGTGGGGAGACCGTACTCCTGCACCAGGCCGGTGATAAGCTGCATGCCCTTGTGGTTGGCGGCAATCTGTGCCTTCAGGTCGCTCTCGACATCGCGCCAGTTGCGGCAGCCCGAGCACCCGGGGAACTTGGACGGGTCCTCGACGAGCAGCTTGTACAGCGCATCGCCCTGGTACACGCCCTCCTTGACGACCTTGAGGGAGCCGATCTGCGCGCCCTCCTCGTACAGCTCGGTCGAGGTCGGCGGCATCGAGCCGGGAAGAATGCCGCCAATGTCGGCGTGGTGCCCGCGCGAGGCGGTGAAGAAGATGATGCGGGTGGGGTCTTGGGGGTCGAAGCAGGGCGTGATGGCCGTGATGTCGGGGAGGTGCGAGCCGCCAAAGGACGGCGCGTTGGTCAGCAGCACGTCTCCGGGCTTGAGCGTGTCCTTGTGCAGGTTGAGCTGGAACTTGACGGCCGAGCTCATGCTCCCCAGGTGGACGGGCATGAACGGCGCGTTGGCGACGAGGTCGCCGGTGGGCGCGAACACTGCACAGGAGTAGTCCAGCCTCTCCTTGATGTTGGTGGAGATGGACGTCTGCTGCAGCGACCGGCCCATCGCCTCGGCGATGGACATGAAGCGGTTCGAGCTGGAGTCAGAGTTGCGATCGTGCGAGGCCTCTTACAAAACGCTGAGTGTGATGGGGTCGTATGGTACTGAGCGGGACATGGTGGCAGATGGTGGGGGAGGGAGTTGGACAAGACGAGGAGCGCGAAGCTCGCCATGATAAGAGCTGCGTGCTTCGACTCTGCATCGCCCACTCCTTCGTACCCCCGCGCAGGACAGCGCGAACTAACACCATGGCCCCCTCTCCCTCCGCGCGCAGGCCCGCTCCTCCTCCGCTCAGAGATAGCTGCGAAGAGAGATAGACGGAATCTCCACGGAACATGGATCCGGCGACATCGGCCAACCAACTGCCACTCCGACCATTTTCCGCCGGCATACCCCGGTGGATCGGTGACCAACTCGTTGTCGTCACGGCGGACATTCGGATCTCATCGCCCGTCGTTTGCCCAACGCATCGCCGAGAGCACTGTGTCGCAGCGGAAGATGTCCGGGCTAACGTGGGCTCGAGGAGCGAGCAGGCAAGAGCAGGGAGCTGATAAGAGTCTCGACTTGCGGTCTGCGACTTGTCTCCAGCATCAACCACCAGCACCATGACAATCCCGATTGTTCCACCACGCAGTATCCGCATCTCCATCGACCGCGGCGGCACGTTCACCGACGTGTGCGCGAGCGTTGTCGACCCCAGCGCCCCCTCCGGCCGCAGCGAGTTCATCATCAAGCTCCTCTCGCAGGACCCGAGCAACTACGCCGACGCGCCGACTGAGGGTATCCGTCGCGTGCTCGAGCGTGTGACGGGCAAGCATGTCCCCCGTGGCGTGCCCATGACCGCTGACCTGATCGGTAAGCTTTGGATTCGCGGACATGGCTTACGCTTTAGAGAACGTCCGCCTCTCGACCACGGTCGCTACCAACGCCCTCCTCGAGCGCAAAGGTCAGGACCACGCCCTAGTCATCACCAAAGGTTTCCGCGACCTCCTTGAGATCGGAAACCAAACCCGCCCGCGCATCTTCGATCTTGACATCAAGCGCGCACTCCCGCTGTACTCCTCCGTCGTGGAGGTTGACGAGCGCGTCACCCTAGTAGGATACACCTCCGACCCCGCACACGCAGACCACGCAGTCAAGTTCGACGCAGACGGCAAGGTGGAAAAGCCCTACTCCGGACCCGGGGCGGAGCAGTTCGAAGCCCTCTACCCGCAAAAGATTGTGCAGGGTCTTTCCGGCGAGGCCGTCAAGATCATCAAGGCGCCCGATCTTGAGGCAGTCCGACGCGACCTCCAAGCCGCATACGACAAGGGTCAGCGCGGCGTGGCTGTGTGCTTTGCCCACTCCTATACCTACCCGGTACACGAGATTGCCGTCGGCGAGGTCGCTCGCTCTATCGGCTTCACGCAGGTCTCTCTTTCGTCCCAGCTCCTCGCGCAGATCAAGATGACCACCCGCGGCCAATCGACCACCGCAGACGCATACCTCACCCCCATTCTGCGCGACTACCTCTCTGGCTTCTATGCGGGCTTCGAGGGCGGCGCGGAGGGCGACCTCTCCGTCGAGTTCATGGGAAGTGACGGCGGGCTGGTCGAGCTGGCGCACTTCTCGGGCCTGCGCTCGCTCCTCAGTGGTCCTGCTGGGGGTGTAGTAGGCTACGCCCTGACATCCTGGGACGAGGCCGAGCGCGCGCCCATCATCGGCTTCGACGTCGGCGGCACGAGCACGGATGTCTCTCGCTTCGCGGGGCGGTACGAGTCCGTCGCGGAGACGACCACCGCCGGTATTGCCGTCAACGTGCCCCAGCTGGATATCAACACCGTCGCGGCGGGGGGTGGATCCTGCCTCACGTACCGAAACGGCCTGTTCCGCGCCGGCCCCGACTCGGCAGGCGCGCACCCGGGCCCCGCGTGCTACCGTAAGGGCGGGCCGCTGGCCCTCACCGACGGGAACCTGCATCTCGGCCGCCTGGTGCCCAAGTACTTCCCCTCGTGCTTTGGGCCGAATGAGGACGAGCCGCTCGACCCCGTGTCGACGGAGAAGGCGTTCGCGGCCCTCGCGGACGAGATCAGGCGAGACACGGGAACTGAGAAGGACATGGACGAGCTCGTGTACGGATTCGTCAAGATTGCGAACGAGACTATGGCCCGCCCGATCCGCTCGCTGACCGAGGCGAGGGGTTTCAAGACGAGCGACCATGTGTGAGTTATACGGAAGGGGATGGAGCTAATGAGCAGGCTTGCATCGTTCGGTGGTGCTGGAGGCCAGCATGCGTGCGAGATTGCTGAACTACTGGGCATCACGCGTGTTCTCATCCACAAGTTCTCCTCTGTGCTGAGCGCGTACGGCCTCTCCCTCGCGGACAGGGTGTACGAGCTGCAAGAGCCCGCGGCGGACGTGTACTCCCGCAGCCGGGGGCAGCTCCTCTCCCGCCTGGACGGGCTGGGCGAGCGTGTCAAGAGCGTGCTCCAGGCGGCTGGGTTTGAGCCCAAGCGTATCCGCCTGGAGCGGTTGCTGAACATGCGCTTCGATGGGACGGACACGTCCCTCCTCATCCCAGGCGGGGAGGATGACGACTTTGAAGCGGCATTCAAGCGCACGTACCTCGATGAGTTTGGGTTCCTCCTCGAGAAGAATATCATGGTGGACGACATTAAGATCCGCGGGATTGGCATGTCGTATGACAAGCTTGAGAAGCCGGCCCTGTCTGAGCTGAAGGGGCTGAAGGTGAATGAGGATGTCAAGGGCAAGGCCGAGTTTGAGCAGGACGTGTATGTGTGGGAGGGGGAGTCGGGGCGGAGGTGCAGCGCGCCGGTGTACGAGTTGGGGAGCTTGGACGTAGGGGACGCGGTGAACGGCCCGGCGCTGGTTATTGATGACACGCAGACTGTGTTTGTCAATGTGCGCTGGAGGGCTGTGGTGACGAGTAACCATCTGGTGTTGGTGCAGGAGGGGAGTCAGTAGTAGTTTGTGTTTAGTATGCAGGGTTATCGTGTACAGCAGGTTCATCTTGTACAGCCGGCTTCTAGTGCACAAGAGTGGGTCAAACGGAGCATCGTGAGCTCGTTTCAGAGGGCGGGACGAATGAGTCGAGAGAGCCGGTCATTGTTGTAGATGTGAGAGCACCGTCCGAGTGAGCACGCAGTCGGATTATCAGTGAGAAAGCAAGTGTCGGCAATCTGAGGCGCCCGACCACGAGGCAGGGGAGACGGCGTCCGGCAGTGAGTACGGCTAGGCGTCGTCAGATCAGTTCCACATTCAGAACGCGAGGCGAAAGAGTTAGGTGTGCTGGCAGGCCAACTGCACGGAAAGATATCATAAAAGATATCATAGCAGTCAGAAGGAGTAGTCAGTCCGAGCAGTGGAAAGCAAGCGTTGGAGATCTCGAGCGCCGAGCGTGTCGCAGAGATAGTGTCGACCCAGCGGCACATTCACCCATTCATAACTACTGACATTTTACACGCTGCAAACGCGTCGTACTCGGCCCGGCCCACGAACAGGAGTCACGTACGGCTCCGCCGTGTCTCCCTGTTCGCAGCTTAGAGCCTCGCACCAGCCTGCCTGACACCATTCCTGATCTCAGCCTTCTTGACCCGGTCAGCACGGTCGCGGACATAGTCGAGACGGTCGCGGAGCTCGACCTTGGCGATCTGCTGGATGTGGACCTCGTCGGGGCCGTCGGCGAGACGGAGGGTACGCGCGTGGGCGTACATCGAGGCGAGGGGCTGGTCCTGCGAGACACCCTCGGCACCGTGGACCTGGATGGCGCGGTCGATAACGCGGAGAGTCATGCTGGGGACGACGAACTGGGGTCAGCACGTGAAGACGAGCAAAAGTCGAGCGGAGCGAGACTGAGCGAGGCGAGCGGGGCAAGCGGGAATGAGGTAGGTGGGCGTGGGACAAACTCGATGACGAGTGTGGACTGGGGCGTGGAGACGGGGTTGTAGTATGTATGATGCCTCGATACGCTCTGCCTCCGCTCGCCCAGCCTGCGGCTGAACTCGCGACTCACCTTGGCAATACCAATCTCGCGGAGCGCCTTCTTGGCACCGTGGAGGTCAATCTGCCTCGCAGCAGCGAGGGTCATGAGACGACCCTGCTCGATCTCGGCACGCGACGCGGCAACATCGGCCATGACGGTGCCGTGCTCGCGGAGCTCCTTGCCGAACGGCTTGCGCGCGGGGTTGGAGATGCGCAGGAGCATGAGGTCGAGAGCCCTGCTGGCGACACCGATAGAGCGCATGCAGTGGTGGATACGACCGGGGCCGAGACGCGCCTGGAGCATCTCGAAGCCGCGGCCGAGGTTGCCGAGACCACCAACGACCGAGGTGTTGGCGTCAAGCACGACGTTGTTGTAAATAACCTCGCAGTGGCCCTCGGGGGCGTCGTCGTAGCCGTAGACAGTGAGAGGACGGACAATCTCAACGCCGGGGGCGTTGTGGTCGACGAGCAGGAGCGAGTGGCGCTTGTGCTTGGAGGGGTTTGTGGGGTCGGTGACGGCAACGACAATGTGCACGGCGTTGCGGGGGTCGCCGGCGCCCGAGATCCACCACTTGTGGCCCTTGAGGACGAGCTTGTCGCCCTGGCGGGTGGCGGTGGTGTTGCGGAGGTTGGAGGCGTCGGACGAGGCGATGCCGTACTCGGTCATGGCGAACGAGGAGCGGATCTCGCCGTTGAGCAGGCGCTGGAGGTACTTGTCCTTCTGAGCCTGGGAGCCGAAGCGGGCAATGACCTCCATGTTGCCGGTGTCGGGGGCGGAGCAGTTCATGGCCTCGGGGCACACGCTCGAGGCGTAGCCGGAGAGCTCGGCGAAGATGGCGTACTCGAGGTTGGTGAGGGACTTGCCTGCGCCGCCAGCGAGGTGCTGGAACTGGCCGCCAGAGAGCCAGAGGTTCCAGAGGCCGACCTTCTTGGCCTTCTGCTTGAGCTGCTCGAGGACGGGGGGGATGGACTTCCAGCGGGTGGCAGGGTCGGTCGACATCTGCTGATGGAAGAGGGCCTCGGCGGGCATGCAGTCATCCTCAAGGAAGGTGATGAGGGTCGAGAGGGTCTCGAGGCCGAGCTTGGAGAAGTGGGGCTCGATCTGGCGAGGTTAGCAGAAGCGGGCGGGGTGTGGGAGGTGGGCAGTGGTGGACACGTACAAGAGCCCACGCTCCGTCCGAGTAGTAGTTCTTGATCCTGGGGTCGGCCATTGTTATGACTTGAGAGGTGAAGGAGGTAGTTAAGAGGAGGTCGAGGTGGGCAGCAGAGACGCTATGGAGAAAGAGAAAGAGAGAGACGGCGATGGACGTTAGACGTGGGCTATAAGTAATCGTTGTCCTTTCGTCGACACGGTGGTGTGGTCCCGGGTAGTGAAAGCGGAATGGGCATTGAAAGCACTTCGTGGGGAGATGGCCGAAGTACCCGGTCCGGTCAAGCGGGCATCGCCGCAGGTCTCGTTTGAGCGCGCGCACTGTCAGCTTCAGTCTGTCGTACGGCTCTCTCTGCAATAGATACATGCTTTTGTCTCGCTGTGGGACCCGGGGAACAGGGCGGCCCGGCTTGCACTCGGTGTATCAGCGTGTGGGGCATGCATGCGTCTGAGAGGCCAAGCAAGAGATCGGTGTCTTTGTTGTGGTTTGAGTTTTAGTGGTGCCGGCGTGGGCCGCCGCTGACGGCGACGCGCTCTTAGCCAAAGCCATTCTTGAGCACGGTCATCATTACCCACTGCGAGATCTGCCGACCTACTCTTCTTCACGCTGCATGCATGCACTCTTCCAGCTCATCAACTCATAGAACGATGAGTGATGGTTTTCTGCTATCAAAGCCTTGGTGGGCTCGTACCCGGATATACCCTGCCGGACATCCACTCCCCCAGTCTGTCGCCTGCCCGACCCTCCGCAGATCCCGAGACCGACCGCCACCCGCATAGTCATCACGCTGACACGGCCTCTCATTACGAGAGAGAATTAGTTGTGACAACGACCACGCCAAGGTCTCATCAAGCTTGGATACCCTTATCGCACCCATCGCCCTCCCTCCGCCTCCTCCTCCTCTGTGGCAATGTGGAACCCAGACGGCAGCGGGCGCCACCCGCCCGTCAACCTCTCGACCAACTCGTCGTCGTCCTCCTCCTCGCTCTTGAGTAGTGTGCGGGCCCAGCGCGAGGCAAGAGAGGCGCTGCGACGGCAAGAACATGCCGCGGGCACGATCCAACGCATTTGGCGAGGCCGGCGGGCAGCAGCGCAGGTGCATGCAGACCTGCTAGACTTCTTGGAACGGGGCACAATGACTGTGCAGCAGGGGGAGTGTGCGGCGCTGATGCTGCTCAAGACGCCAGGCGACGTTCAGCGCACAGGTGAAGTGCTGCTAAAGTGGTGCGACACGGCGCTGCAGACTGATCGTGAGTAGTTGTGCGGGTTCTTGAGCTAAGTGGCAGCATTCTCTGGTACCCCTGCGTACACCGCTCTTATCGCGCAGTCCGGTGGCGCGCATACCTTTGCATTGCTTCTCGCGCGGATACTGCACCTTAACAGCAACAAGGGCTTGAGGTTGGTTGAGTTCATTGGGCTTTCTGTTGACAGCAGCGGAAGGACAGCCTTTCCCCTGGTCGACTCACTCGAAGCATTTCTAGCACCTGCCGCATACTCAACACTCTCGGCAGAAGCCCGGAGCGACTTTGCAGCTACGCTTGCAGCCCACGACTGGGTGCAGACATGCGTATTGATCATGGGCTACTTCGTCGCGGATGCTGTAAAAGCGTCGAGGCTTCTTTCTGACCCCCAGCGACCGATGTTTAGGAACCCGTTCATCCGGCCTTACGTCCGCCTCGTCACGGCCCCGCTCGCCATCGCGCCTGCGTCGCCGCACTCACCCTTCGTCGCTCCCCTGCTGCAGCACCTCCTTGCTTTCCCGTCGCTCCCCTCCGTCATCCCCCTCGAATCTGTCACCCACCTCTCCGTCACCCTCCCGCTCTTCTCTGTTCTGTTGCCCGCCGCTGCCGAGAATCCAGCCCTCCTGAGCGAGGGCTCTCTCGCTACAGAGCTCGGGAAGACTTACTTCCTGGCCAACCTCGCGACGTTCGGCATCACCGGCGGCATGCTCGCACGCGCGGGCGTGTCCGGCGCTGTCACCTGGATGCGCGTAGTCTCCACAGTTCTCAGCGGGCTGAAGGAGGGCTGGGGTGCCTGGGCAGAGCGCAGCGTCAGCACCTCTGGCACAGTCACCGTCGCAGCCGCTCTCGCCTCTGACAGCGAGGACGACGGCGAGAGGCATCCCACGCCGCGCGTTACCCGGGAGCCTCTGCCTGCGAACGTCGGGTCAAAGCTGGCCCTCCTCGGCTCGACGGCGCACATCTCCGCCCTCGTCGCGGAGATCACTGGTCCCCGGGGCGGGCAGCACCTCAACACTTTTACACACTACATCCTCGCCATTTTATCGGCATTCCGCGGCTCGCCGCGCTGGGAGCTGACGCTCGATGGCCTGCTTGACGGGTTGCGTGGGCGTGCGCTCATCAAGCAGCTGTGGCGTGAAGGCGCGCGCGGCAAGTGGAATAGTACCCCTGATGGCTGGACTACCTTCGCACAGAGTGAGTGCTGGCGTGCGAGAGATTATCTGTGACGAGACTGACGGCAGACCCGAATAAACCTTTGCTCCTGCTCCTGACGCAGATATACTGCCACTACCTGCTCATCACGCCAGACGACGAGTTCTTCGACCCACAGGTGAATCCGCTCACACTTGACGAGGTGCTCGAGCTGTCGTCAATCTGGCGGGATCTCGCGTTCTGGGGTTACTTGAACGGCGTGGCATCGCCACAAGATCGTGGTGTTGGAACGGAGGAGCAGCGGCAGCTGTTCACTCGTGGCGTCACCCGCGTGTCCGAGAGAAAGTGAGTATACCTCCTGCTCAGTGACTGACTTTCAGTGGCCGACGCAGGTTTGCCCGCGACGAGTACTGGGTGATGGACCGGGTCGTCGACCTCGACGAGGGCTTCATCGAGGCAGTCAAGTACGAGGACGACGTGCTCGAGCAAGGCGCAATGAACGAGACGCCGCGCTGGGGTCCGCGACATATCACACGCCGGCAACTCGCGTCAGTCTCGCCCCGCCTGGGCCTGCTCAACAACCTGCCCATGGCTGTGCCCTTCCAGACTCGATTGCTCGTCTTCCGCCAGTTCGTCAGGCGTGACCGTGAGCGCCTCGGCATCACGCGCTACGGGCGGAGCACGCGACACCGGGTGACCATCCGGCGCACCGACCTCGCCGAGGACGGGTTCCGGCAGATCAACTCGCTTGGCTCACACCTCAAAGGCACGCTCGAGATCACTTTCATCGACCAGTGGGGTAATGAAGAACCCGGTATCGACGGCGGTGGGTTGTTCAAGGAGTTCCTGCACGACCTGTCAAAGGAGGCGTTTGACTCGGAGCGCGGGCTGTGGTTAGCCAACGCCAACAACGAGCTCTACCCGAACCCACACTCGTACGCGACCGAGCCGCACCAGCTAGCATGGTACGGCTTCATCGGCCGACTCCTAGGCAAGGCGCTGTACGCCGACATCCTCGTCGACGTCAAATTCGCCGGCTTCTTCCTCGCCAAGTGGCTCGGCCGCCAGTCCTACCTCGACGACCTGGCCTCGCTCGACAAGGAGCTGTACCGCGGCCTAATCCAGCTCAAGAACTACCCCAACCCCGAGGACCTGAGTCTCAACTTCACCATCGCAGAGGACGAGTTCGGCGTCACCCGCTCGGTCGACCTCGTCCCTGGCGGGTCGGAGATCGCAGTCACCGCAGCGAATAGGCACGAGTACATCCACCTCGTGTGCAAGTACAAGCTCGACCGGCAGTTTGCCCTCCAGTCGCAGGCGTTCTTCGCCGGCCTAAGCGACATCATCGACCCGCGCTGGCTGCGCATGTTCGACCAGAACGAGCTGGCCCAGCTCCTGGGCGGCGAGGAGACGCCCATCGACATCCAGGATCTGCGGGCGAACACCTCCATCTCAGGCTTTGGGGGGAGTGCCACGCCGCAGATGTTCTGGAATGTGGTCAACTCGTTCAACCAGCAGCAGAGGCGGGATCTGCTCCGGTTCGTAACTAGCTGTTCGAGGCCGCCACTGCTTGGGTTCAAGCACCTCAACCCGCCGTTTGGGGTGCGGAACTCGGGGGACGATCGGGATCGGTTGCCGACTGCGAGCGCTTGCGCTAATTTGCTGAAGCTGCCGGATTATAAGGATGAGAGGGTGCTGCGCGCGAAGCTGTTGCAGTCGATCAACAGTGGGGCAGGGTTCGACATGTCATAACGTTTGTTGTAGAGTAGTGCATGCAGTTTACATCGAGAGTGGGCGAAGCGGGCAGCGGGTCAGGTCTACGATTTAGGATTATTCCTGTCGTTGTTTCTGTGCCAGCTAGATAGATCCCTTTGGATATAGTCACCGACCCCGTCAGGCTCACTACTGAAGAACCAGCCTGTTGTACAGGTGATACGTTGCCGTTTACCAATGACACAAAGTAGCCGGTGGACTCCCTCAACTTGAAAATGTCCCACCACAAGCTCAACACAGGCGTAGGTAGCCTACCCAGCATGGCCTCCTCGTTCAATATTTGTTACAGCAGTATATGCAGATACTCTATTCAGTCTATGCGTTCCTTGCCTGGCATGACGGCGAACGCTCATGCCAGAGTTCACGAAAAGTCCTCAAAATTCAACGGCAATGTCATGCGACGAGTGATAGTCATGCGGCGATCAAGCTTCCATCACCGGCGAGATGGCCGAGCGGTCTAAGGCGCTGTGTTAAGGTGTTGATCTTCCGATCATCATCCGCAGTCTTCGGACGTGGGTTCGAATCCCACTCTCGTCAAAAGAGGATTCAGTTCCTCCCCAGCCAATATTTTTGTTTTGCCACCTGCTTGCTTTTGGCTGCAGTGGCGGACGCGGCGGTCCGCGACGGCGCCGAGAACAAAGCCGATGTGATGGATGGATGCGATGGGAGTGATGGCGTCCAGCCTCGAGTCGACCTGCTTGTCAACGTGACACCGTTGCTCCTCCCTCATGCACCACATGCACACTCACACATTGTCTCGCACAAGAAGTGGACGCTTGCCTGCTGTCAGTAGTAGTACTAGTCGCCCGCCACGCGCCAAGCACGTCAGGTTGTCGGTTTATTTACACGACCCGCCCGATCAGCCCCGAGTCCGTAGTCCGTCCCATCCACACCTCCACACCGCCGCTCCGTCTCCGCCTCACTCCAACCAACTCTCTCTCACTCACTCAGTGCTTGGCTTCAGTCATATTCGACAACTCGCCATCGCCTACGCCACGCACGCACGCCGGCCATGTCGCCCATCCTCAAGCGCGAAGTCGCAGAAACGGTGCGCCAGGCGCGCCGCCTCGCTGCTGCTGCGGGGCTAGGGCTGGGCGAGTACGACGAGTACGAGTACGAGCTCGACCAGCGCGGCGTGTCCCGCAATGCCGAGAGCGAACGGGAACGACTTCATAGCCCGGGTTACGAGCATGATAGGACACACGACAGAGGAACGGAGTGGAATGAGGGCAGAGACCACAGGAGCGACCGCGATGGGACGCCGCGCGACTCGCTCGAGCTCGCAGCTGAAGCGGATGCACCGTTGCTGGCGCATTCGTCTGCGGGGGGACGAGAACCGCTCGCCGAGGGGAAGCTGGAGGACCTGCGCGGGCTGTTGTTTTCGGTGAGTACTGTAACTTTGGTAGCAGTGGCAGCTGGCGCACACATGCTGCACGGGTGGCCACCACGCGACCGATCGGCGCACGACCCATCGTCAGGCGCTAACCTCAGTCCACTCCGTCACTGCTCTTTGCGCTTATTGGCCTGGTGTTCAGCGGGCAACTACTCGAACACTGTGCACGATGGAGGGTCTTCCGGCGAGTCGACGAGCTCTTCATCCTCGTGCCCATGATCGGCAACCTCAAGGGCAACCTCGAGATGTGCCTCTCCGCACGACTGGGCACCTCCGCAACACTAGGTGAACTCGACACCCACCGCGTGCGCAGGAGCCTCGTCCTGGCCAACATGACATTACTCGGCCTGCAGGCGTTATTGATCTCCTGCCTCGCGGCGGTTGTCTCCTTCTTCCTCGGCCTGATCACGACCCATCGTCTCGGTGATGTCCCAGCTGGCGACGGGTACCCACTAGCGAACGCAACCATGCCCGGCACAGTCGCCGATCCGAGTGTGAACGACCCATGGCGAGAGGGAAAGACCCGCCCAGGCGGCGCGCAGCTCGTCATGGTCCTCGCGACGGGCATGGGCGCGGCGGGCCTCAGTGCCTCCATCCTCGGCAGCTTTATGTGCTCCCTCGTCGTCATGTGTCGCTGGTTCCGTGTCGATCCAGGTTGGTGCTTGCCCTTATGTCCCCGCTGACCGCAGACAACATCACCCCGCCAGTGGCCGCATGCCTCGGCGACCTGGTCACGCTCTTCATCCTCGCCCTGATAGGCACCGTCCTCGTCGGCTTCATGGACTCCCCCGTCCCCACCGTCGCTGTCGTGCTCATGGCCGCCGCGGCAATCTGGTTCACCCGGCAAGTCATGCGCAACGAGTGGGTCAAGGACATCGCCCGGGGTTGCTGGATCCCTCTGGTACGTACTCCGCCTACCCACCGGCTGACGGCAGATCGGCGCAATGCTAATCTCTTCCGGGACGGGGATGATCCTCGAACGCGGCGTTGGCAAGTATCGCGGCTTCGCCCTCCTCGCAGTGAGCATGACGGGCCTGACCGGCTCCATTGGTGCTATCCACGCGAACCGTCTGTCGACGCAGCTCCACCGCGGGCTGCACACCAAAAAGGGGCACGGGCTGTCCCCCATCATGAGCATGGGCGTGCTGTTCGCGCTCGCGTTCCCGTGCCAGGGCGCGTTCTTGGTCTTCGTCAACGCCACGGGGTGGATTGACGTCTCGCTTGCGTGGGCGGGGTGGATTGCGTACTTGACAACGGCGATGTTCAGTCTCTGCTTTGCGCACTTCTTTACCTTGTTCTGCTGGCAGCGGAATCTGGATCCAGAGTGAGTCTGAGCTGTGCGAGGTGGGAGTGGGAAGTGCTGTGCTCCTTCTTGAGTGCGAAGTGCTGTGCTCGTTCTTGAGTGCGAAGTGCTGTGCTCCTTCTTGAGTGGGAACTGCCGTGCTCCTCCTTGTGAGGATACAGTCGCGAGAGGAGCATGGGACCAACTCCCATGCTCGCACGAAAGACGTGGGAGGTCACCGCCTCGCACACGACAACTTGTTTGCCCCGTAACACGCTCACACCAGCTCCTACACCCTCCCAATACAGTCCGCGATCGTCGACTTTGTCGGGCAGTCGTTCCTCATCCTCGCATACGAGGTCTGCCGCATAATGGGGCGGGACGTGCTCGCCGACAAAAGGTAGCCACAACCGCCACGCCTCATCTACAGCCCACTACACTTTCCTACGCTCATCATACACTTTTACCTGTAGCAACTAATGTACCATGCATATCGCAGTGACCACCTAGCCTCTATCTAGTCCTGCAGCGTCTCCTCCATCTCCACCTCCCCGCCGTCTACCTCTACATCCTGTTCCGCACCCCCACTCCCTAGCGAAGTCACCACCTCCGCCACACGCTCAGCATCCACCCCCGCATGGGACGGCAGCTCATCAGCCGCAAACCCACTCTCCGCAACCTCGGAGGTGACAAGCGCCTCGGCGTCCCCGCTCGCAGCAGCGCTCCGTGTCGCGCCCATGCCAAACAGCGTAGCCTGCTTGCCCCCCGTGCCCGCGCCCGCGCCCGCGCCCGTTGGCTTCTCCCGCTTCGTCGCCGGACGACGCTTACTCGGCCGCCCAGAGCTCTCAATATCATCCACGCGCTCGAAAAAGCTCGTAGACTTGACCCCGTCGAGCGCCTTGCCAGGCTTGGCGAAGGGATTCGCTCCGGCCTTCTTAGCGAACGGATTCTTCGGCGGTGGTGCGCTCTCCGCAAAGTAATCGGCCGCCTCGCGCTTCCGCTTGGGCGAGAACTCCTCCGGCGTCTCAACGAGGTTGACGTCCATCGTAGCGAGGGGCTCCTCCTCGTCCGCATCTGCGTCTGCACCAGGCGTCTCGGGGATGTACGTGGACGCCGTGGCTGCTGCCTGGGGAGTCTCCGCACGCCGACCGGCGAAAGAGCGTTTCCTCGCGGTCGGGGCAAAGTCCGCGACGAGGGAGGCGCGTTGTGGCCTAGCCTGTGGGCGGGGGACAAACTCGTCCACGCGCTCCGCGTCGACCCAGACCCGCGCGCGCTCGTACTTGATCCGCCCGATGCGCTCCTCAAGCCCCGGGAGGTGGTAGAACGCCGCAATCTTGGCAGCGGCGTCGCGTGAGCTGCTGGCGTGCATCATGCGCGTGAGGTCGAGTGCGCGAGCCAGCTGGTCGGCCTTGCATGCGCCCTGCACAAGCTGGAGGAGGTCCTTGTCCTGCTGGACCTTTGCGGATGCATCCTCCGGCGGCGGGAGGGAGGAGAGGACGACCCCTCCGCGCGCGACCTTCTCCTCCAGCTCGGCGGCGTGGTCCTCGCCCAGGACGGGGACGCGGAGAGCCACCTCGTGGATCAGCGGGCGGGGGAACCACGGCTCCTCCTCCCGCCCCTTGAGAATGATGGCGTGCAGCGATGCCTCGGACACACCCACAGGCCAGTACTTCTCCTTCCGGGTTGCCGCGTCGAACAGCGGCACCCACCGCGCCTGCCCTGGTCGCCTGTACCTGTCCAGCACGGAGAGGACGCCTGACGAGTCGTACAGCGCCGGTGCGCCCAGGTCGGTGAACCCGATCCATGAGAGCGTCGTCTTGCGCGGGAGAGGGATGCGGCCCTCCTGCACCATATCGTAGGTTTCCAGGTCGAGGAGGGAGTACCGTAGGTTCTGGCAGCCGTCGAGAGATGTCCCGCCCTCGCGGTGGACGACGAGAAGTGCATCCCGTCCTGCTGCGAGCGCGACAACCTCCTCTCCCAGCCGCCACACGTATCGCTGTACCCCGGAAGCCGAGAAGAACCGCACCATCCCCTTGCTCGTCGCGACCACGACCGCGCCCATCGCGTCCCCGCCCCCTGCGGCGACGCTGAGCGCATCCTCCCCAGGAAGGAGCGACACCTCCCAGTCCGAGGCGGACGCCCACGAGTCATACGGCCGGTAGTGCACCACACTTGCTGGCAACCCGTCCCCCGCTGGCGCGGCGTACACCACACCCTGCTCGCCCAGCGCGGCCATGGTGTACTTGTTCGTATCGGAAAAGTGGTACCCCCTGCGCGCGGACTTGTCGTGGAACTCGACACTCACGACATTGTGCGTGTCCTGGTCAGTCGCGTCCACCACCCCGATCATGTTGAACGCTACCGTCAGCAAGGTCCGCATGGTACAACCCACCAAGATACCGCTTCTTTGCCCGCCACTTTGTCGAGCCGGGTACGAACGGCTCCTGCGCCTTCGTGACGTTGACAACCTCTGTCCGTCCCTTTGCCCACTTGTCCTTGGTGTCGGCATACACCCCGTCATCGTCGATAATCCAGTCGTCCGCCACGTCCCCCACCCCGTCCTCGATATCCTCCCCCCGCTCAGACAGGTCGTCATCGTCGTCGCCGAACAGCCCATCGTCGAGCAGCTTGTCCACCTTCTTGGCAACTGCCGCGTCCGAGAGTACAGGGCTCGCCAGCTCGGACGGCACAGGCCCCGCCCAGCGGTTGTAGCTCCCGTCCATGGCCGTGAAGACGAGCAAGTTCTCCTTCGGGCTCCAGGCCAGGCCGGACACCCCCGCAGCGGCAGTGTACCGCGCCACAACCTGGCGGCTTTCATTCGCCCACACGAGGATCTGCCGACCACTAGCGGACGCGAGGTATCGCCCGTTGGGGGACCACGCGAGCTCGCTCACCGGGCCAGAGTGGCCGTCCGCGCTGAACGGCTTGAGCTTTGCCCACCCGTCCTTGCTGATGACGCCGACGTCGTTCGTGCGCAGTGGGACAGCAAAGTAGTTGCCAGTGGGGTGCCACGACACGTAGCAGGATGTAGACGCGTCGGCTTCTGACGGGGCGATAATGCCGTCCAGCACGCGCACGCACATCGGGGAGGACGAACTCGTGTCGTAGACCTTGAGCTTGCCGTCGCACGCCGCCGTGATGAGGTACTTGCCCGACGGGTCCCATGCCGCTGAGCGCACGGGCTTGGCATTGTCAGTCAGGAGGCTGAGCTGCTTGGTGTCGTGCATGTTCACGATCTTGACGAGGAGGTCGCTAAGAGTTAGTGGGGCGCGTGGAGGGCACGTACTCAGCGCAGACGGCTACGCGCTCGCCTGCGTTGTCGATGGCGACCCAGCGAACCGCGACGCCCGCTGAGCGCGTGACGAAGCCGTCAAAGACATTGTCTGGGCAGGAGAATTTACGTGCAATGTTGTCGGTGCACGCGGAGACGAGGTAGTCCTTCGACGCGGCGAGGGACGTGATCGGCTCGGTGTGCTCGTCGTGGAACCCCGGCTCCGAGTCGGGGTCGAGCGCATTGTGAATGCGTACGAGGCAGTCAAAGCCGCCGGTGTAAATCGTTCTGCGGTTAGTGTCAAAGCGAGAGGGCAGCTCGAGCAGACGGCTGAGGTGACACCGTGCTACTCACGATCCGTCGGGCGAGAAGCAAACGCGCGTCACACCCTCCAGATGACACGGGAGGGAGGAGATGGCGTCCGGCGAAGCATCTGCCATCGTGAGTTGGTGTCCCGGCGGTGTTGTTGATGTTCTGAACTCGCTCGACGAACTCGACGCGTCCGAGATGAGCCCGGCGCGTCAACATGACGAGAAGCCAGGCACGTCACGTGACTCGCCCGTGCTCGTGCTCGTCGAATCGAGCATATGGAACGCGCTATACCGATACATTCTACATTCTATGGCCCATAGCCCAAGAAATACGCTATGCTACCCCTTCACACCTAGTCACTGAGCATCGAGTCGTCGTCTGCAAACGGCGCACTCTCGTAGTCCATCGGGCGGCGCATCTGGCTCGTCACCCAGTCTTCGTCCGTGTCCTCGAGCGCGTACCCTTGCCCACCCGTGTAACTCAGCAGCACAGGCAAGAGCACGAGGCCGTTGAGCGCGCCCGCAACAATGAGCGTAAGCCACATGCGGAAGTAGTACGTCTCGAGGAGTTTCGATTTGGTCAGCGCGAGCACCGAGATGCCCGCAAGCTTGGTGAGCGTAATGCCCGAGAAGATGGATGGCCCAACGTCCACCAGCGCAGTGAAGACGCGCTCGTCGCGCTCCTTGCGGCCTTGGTCCTTGTCGTACAGAAGCCCCGAGCCGGCGCCCATGAACGCCCTGGCGAGGTGGGAGCAGAACTCGACGGCGATGCCGAGCGAGATGACGAGGTTGACGAGCGAGATGGCGTTGAGGTTGACGTTCCAGAAGCCCATCACGCCCATGACGTTGATAACGGCGAGTGCGCAGACGAATGTGACTGTCGCGCCAGTCTGCCACGAGCCTAGAAGCGTCGAGGTGATGGCCATGACTGCGGCCATGCCGAGCGCGAGCACCTGCACCGTCATGCCGCGGATGTAAGCGTACTGGTCGAAGAAGACGTAGAAGAGCGAGTACGGGAACACATCAAGGCCGGTGCGGTCGCTCATGTCGCGTGCGATGCGGCGGGCGGCTGCTAGCGCGTCGATAAAGTTGGACTGCGAGCGCAGCGGGGTGTGGAACGTGCGGAAGTGCGACGCCTCGACAGTGCTGTTGTCCTCATCGCGGCGCACGGCGGACGAGTAGCCCTGCTGCCCGCCGAGAGGGCAGGACTCCTCGGCTGGGCTCTGCAGCCACTGGTCGAGATAGACCGAGAATTCAACGCCCTGCGGCAGGCCGGCCATGGTGGTGTCCCACTCGTGGCCCTCGAAACACGGGCGGCAGAGGCGGTCAGAGTCGCGAGACCGGCAGAAGACCGTCGGGTCGGCCTTGCGGACACGGCAGCACGACTCGAATGTCGGGTTCGTCCACTGCAGGAAGTCGTCGATCCATGCAGCGGGCGGGTTGGCGATGAACGACGTGTCGGGCCGTTTCCGCTCCGCCTCGAGCGTGTTGGCGACCGATAGCTCCTGGCAGGTAGTGAAGCGGCCGCAGAGCTTCTGCTGCCCTTCACGCTCGCGCGTGTCGCCCCCGCGGACCACAAAGTACACCGGCGGCCCGACGTCTAGGTAGCGGTCGAGGTCGTTAAAGTACGAAGCCAGGTAGGATTGCGGCGGGAGGGCGAGGCGCTGGTCAAGGCCAAGCTGGATGTGCTGAATGCCGATGACCGAGACGAGGAACAATCCACCGAACGCAGCAATGACCATCTGCTTGATCATCGGCTGCAGCAGAATAGGCGCGTAGATGCGGCGGATGAACTGATGGATCATGCCCTCACTGGGCGCGCCGTCCTCGAGGCGGATGGTGCCGCGGATCTTGATGCAGGGGAAGATGTCCATGCGGCCGGCCTGAGATTAGTCGGATTCTAGTGCAGCAAACTCACCTCTGATCGCTTCAGATCCAGGACCATGGCGCTGACGAACACGGTGACCTGCAGCAGTGCGCCGATGAGCACACTCCCAGCGGCGTAAATGGCAAAGTTGCGAACAGCCGGCATGGGTACGAGCGCACCGAGGGCGAAGGCCACAACCTCGGTCAAGCTGGAGAGCAGAATCGATGGCCCCATACGCGCAACAGCTCGGGCAACGCGCTCCTCCGCCGTAAGGTTTGACGACCGCTGGCCAAACTCCTCTTCGTCTTCTTCGTCGCTGTCGGCGGGTGGGGGCTGGTCGGGCGCCGCGTGCAGCGCATTCTGCCTATCCAGCTCGTGGACGAGGATGAACACATTGTCGACTCCGACTGCGAGGACAAGGAAGGGGATGACCTCGGCGATAATGAGGGTGACGCGCACGCCAAGGAAGGAGAAGAGACCCACAGACGACGCAACGGCGATGAGCACAATGGCGATGCCGAAGAGGCCTAGAGTGAACTTGGAGCTGATGAGCAGCATGGTCGGCAGGGTGGTGAAGGACTCGTCCCAGAAGGGTGCAGACGGCGGTGTCTTGACCAACTTGATGGCATAGCCCAAGTGGTGGAAGCAGTTGCCGATGCCACGGAGCACGGCGGTCATCTCGCTCTTGGGCACACGGCTGCCGCCGAGCGCGAGGGAGACGTACAGGAACATGACGAGGTAGGATAGCACGACGATCTTGACGTCGGTGTTGGTGCTCTGGTTGAGCTGCTCCTCGAGACTGACACCAGTGCTGTAGCTGACGTGGATGCCGGCTGGGGGCTCAAGGTCGGCAAAGTAGTGCTCCAGCTTGCGCTCCCACTTCTCAACCGGAGCGAGACGGTCGTCGCCGTCTTCGTAGTTGTTCACAACGTAAGTGACGACCAAGGCCTTGGCATTTAGCCAGTCGCCGCCAGCGCCTCCGAGGACCAGCTTGGGGTCGATGGGCTGTCCAAAGTCCGGCAGACATTCTCCCGGGCGGCCAGCGCAGTTGAGTAGCTGCTTCTGCCACTTGTCACCCCACTGATCCATGTCAGTCCCGAGCCAGGCAGAGACAGATTGCACGACACAGGCTGATCCAGGCCCTGCTGGAGCGAAGCACACGTCTTGCAAGCTCACTCCGTCGGACGTCTGCATAGCCGCAATCTCCTCCTCCTGCTTGAGCCACCAGTCGAGGACATCGTGTGTTACAGGATGTCCGTCATCGGCGGTGATGAACAGTTGCTCGGAGCGATAGAAGGGTCCAAAGTTCTCGTCGAAGAACTGCTTCTGTGCCGCCGCGTCGCTGCTTGGCGAGACCCACAGACGCACAGGATCCGTCTCGACAGCGAAGCGCATCCAGCCGAGGTTGAGCAGCAAGATGACAACAGCAGCGAGGGCAAAGGTTGTAAGAGGGCGGGTAGCGCAAGCTAAACCAAGACGGTAGAAAAAGCGCCGCAGCACGGCGTTGACCTGGCTCTGCTGTGGCTGCAGGTGCTCAAGGGGGTCGAGTAGCGCTGCGCGGCCGAGGCGGAAGTGGATGCTACCCGAAGGACCCGACTCGTCGTCACCGCCGTTGCTACTCCTGCGGCCGACGAGGCTATCAAGCCCGCCACCGGAGATGGTAGGCGACATGGGAGGGTCGACGAGTGCGACACGCTCGTAGCGTCTGCGCCTGGCCTGGATTGCACGCTGCGCGCCATAGTAGATGAGACCGGTGGCAAAGATTGCAGCGTAGAGGATGATGAGGGCAAAGGTCAAGCACGAGATGGCGCCGATGGTACACGTGCCCTCGCCTGGGGGTGGGAGATATGGCAGCTCGGGGCAGACCTGGGGGCAGTCGGCGCACGCACACCGCGAGTTGATGTCGCCGTCGGCGCATGACAGGGGTGTGCGGTCGTACTCGGAGCCATAGGGGAAGTCGATCTGGAATGGGGACCCGAGGCCTGGTCGCAGGTCGCCCATGTACTTGAGGAATGCAGACGCGTTCGTCGCGCCACCGCCGATGAGGTCCATCGCAAAGCCGTTCGTCGCGCCGAACTGCACACTCTTGCAGCTGTCGAAGAAGCCATCGGCAAACTCCTCAGACACCGAGTAGTCGATGCTCTTGACTGCCTGCTTGCCGCTGGTAGTCTTCTGAGTCGACGTGACGGTCAAAAATGTGCTCTGGTCCGGCGAACACGTAAAGTCGCAGTAGAACGCGCGGAAGTTGTTGACACACGCGGGGCACGAGGCGATGAGTGGCGCAGCCTGTGCGAGACGATCCCCGAGCGCGCTGACCTGGTCATACGTGCAGCATACATTGTAGGGCACTTCGTAAGCGGGTCCGCAGACGTCGCGAAGGAGAGCACGCGTCTTGTCGTCGGGCTGGAGTCAGAATGCGCCGCAGTGTGGAGGCTGTTGCTCCGGCGGACCTACCTCCTTGGCATCGCCGTCGTCCGGACACGGCAGCTCTGGGCTGAAGATAGAGGTCTTCCCGCAGTTGCCGCGCATGGCGCATACGCCTTTCCCGCGGCGCGGGTCGGCGAGGGCGATGGGCATGGTGGCGATGAGGGTGTGGTTGGTTGAGGTCGAGGTCGAGTTGTGGTGCTCAAGAAGTCGTCTCGCTCTCGTCCGTCGATCGGTTGATCGCGCTTAGCCCGTGGCTATGACGACAGTGTCACGTGAAAGTTGTGTGTACATTTTGTGTGTACGACTTTCTTCATATTGTGTGTATCGTTTGTGTGTATCGAAATGTGTGATTAACCTTGTGTGAATGATCTGCAGCGCTGCAGCGTCTCCATCGTGCATCCCGTTTCCATCACCTCTCTCTTCTCTTCGTATCAGCTGACATGAAGTGGCCCGCAAACTCTCCCGCTCGCCATCGCCACTGACGCACGACTTTCGAGACCAGGCTCCACCCTAACAGCACTACTTCTCACCTCCTCACTAACTGCGCCGCGACACCGACCCGCTGATCTATGATCTACTTGACGATTGGCGACCATCTCGGAAGTGAGGTACCAAATAACCAACCCGCCTTAGTCATCTTGGTAAATGAATCGCCCTCGCCCGTCCACTGCGGGGTACTGAGAGCTGAGACGCTCTCGTGCATCTGGCCTTTGCTGTCGGTCTCTTGCATATCGTGCCTCCGCCTCCTCCACATCGTCGTCTCGAGCCTCCACTCGTTCCTCGTGCCCCTCTGCACTTCCCGCTCATCGTGCCGTACGAGCAGCACAACCTTGCGACACATGCCGCCCGCATCAACCGCATCAGCCGCATGAGCCGCATCAGCTGCACGAGCCGCACACCGTTGCCGGTCGCTGCGCTCTGCGCTATGATATGCATCGCTCCCGATTGCAGGATCTCGAGCGCGGGGCCACGGCCGGTTCGCCGTACCTCACGGTATTGACCGTGCTGCAAGCGTCCTCGTGACCTTTGTCCCCGAGCTAACTAGTTGGTTACACACTGACTTTATGCTTGCCATTCTTCGCTTATCTGCGACGCCGTTACTTCTGACTTACATGCTTACACAGATGTGACGTGTGGTCCGAGTCGGAAGATGCAGAGCATGCAGAGGGCACAGCGAGAAGCATTTGGTATAAGACACCAGTGTCTGGACCGCTGCTAGTGATGCAAGCACGCCCACTCGCCGCCATCGCCATCACCTACACTACGCCTAACACCAACCCAGCGCACATGCAGCATAGGCTACCATGATGGTCTAGTGAGGCAGTCTTGCCACCCACCGTACTGACGCCAGTGTCTTTGGCCTCCTCTTTGTGTTCATTGCCATTGGCATCATCTATGTCGGTGGGTATCGACTCACTGCCTCACCACCTACTAAGAACTACTCTAACCCCAGGCCGCATACTCCTCTTCAAGGTCCGCAAACAGCCAGCAGACGCAGAAGCCCCGACGCTAGACGACACGGCAGACAAAGTCTTCCAGTACATGTCCTACGCCGTGCCCGACTCGCGCACGTCCGACCTCCAAGCCGTCGGCGGCCTAGTCTGGAGCGTTGAGCCTCCCCCCGCCCGCGCTCGCTCTCGCCCGAGCGTCAGCCGTGGCGTCGTCCGCGCACATCCCGAAGCCGGGAGTGACCCCGAACTGCCAAAGTATTGTGAGTACCTCCGCAGCTGTAAGAGAGCCTGGGCATTTCGAAGAGCTGCCGCCGCAATCCGCCGCCGCCCCACCCCGCCACTTGCTGACGGCCAGCCGCGGCGCCAACCGCTTCGCAGGTGTGCCTCGAGCTCGACCCACCGCCAGTGGCGCACGTCCGATCCGAGGAGACTGAGATCTATTCAATAGCTCGGGACAGGCAAGGCAGCACAGCGAGCCAGGCCTCGAGCTCGACCAACGCCACAACCTCGGACGGTCCAGTCTCGCCACATTCGTCTGCACCGTCGCTGTCTTTCTCCAACTCGTCGACATCTTCGCTACCCTCTCTCTTCTCCGTACCCCCAGACTCGCCGTATACCCCAATCGTGGCGCCATATCCCTCCCTGTCAGACTCGCCGTATGCCCACCCGTACGCCGCCACACTCCCGCCATTACCACCGTACGACGGCCCAGCCCCCCCGCCGCAGAAGGAGTCGCGCAGGGCGTCCTTCCTGAAGATGATGCGGCCATCCCCCCCGCCATCAAATAGCCTTGTCTCGCCCGTGTAAACTGCTCAGTCCCGTATTAACTCATATATTTGTCTTATATCACGACCATGTTACGATGTACAGTCTACCGTGTACTGCGCAATTGTCCACTGTCTACCTACTAACTGCTCCTCGTACTGCTGCTCGTACTGCTTCACGCACTCCCCGCTGCCCCTGTACTGCTTCTTAACGTGCATCAAGCCACAAACATACAGACCCAACCTCCTCCCCACTTAGATGTCGATTTCAGTCTCGTCGATAAAGTTCGCGAGCCACCTCAGCCCCGCGACAACATCATCACCCGTCGGCCTGATAAGATCAGGCGGGAGCATGAACCCGTACTGCCGTCAGCTCAGCCTCCTCCTACACGACTCACAGTTCCCGTGTCGCGCAGCTCGGCAGAGTACGCCCAGCGCACATCCGCCACGCCGTATGCGTAATCCATCGAGTCCCCGGCATACCGGTACGTCAGGTCGCACGCCTGGCCGGCCTGGTACGCCACGCCGTCAGTCATGCGGATGGCCTTGGCGACGCCGAGGCCCGCCTCCATCAGGTTCTCCGCGTCGGGGGGGAAGTCCTCGCACGACCAGGCAAAGGGAAACATGACTGGAGTTAGAGGGATTGGAACGGGGGAGGCTTACAGAGCTGGCCGTAGCTGTGGAGGTCGACATAGGCCTTGATTGTGCTGCCGCGGACGCCGGGCTCCGTCGATGTCCCGTTAATGAGGTAGTTGGCCATCGCGGCTGTCTCGAGCGCCTCGAAGGCTTCTTGCCCAGCATAGTTCTCCGAGCAGGCGAGTCGCGACGGGCGGAAGTGGTAACCCCAGTTGCCGTTGAGGTCGATACCTGCCGTCAGCATGTCTCGACGGCACGACAAGTCCACGCCGCTATGCATGACGGAGAACACCCAGTTACAGACACCACCCACGTGCGCGGTCGTGTGACCTGCCTTCGGAAGTGTCGAAATCTCACTCACCCTTGCAGAAGAGCCCGCCCACCGACTGCCTGTTCTTCTTCCACATGCGGTTGCCCTCGTACGAGTATGTATACCCGTCGGGGTTCATCATCGGCACAACAGTAAACCGGAACGTACGCAGCAGCGTCGCGGCCTTGGACTCGGGGTCCGCCGTCGCGTCGAGCAGCAGCGAGTGCAGGAAATACAGCGACGACGCGGGACCAACCCACTGATGCCGTCAGCCAACCCCCACCAGCCCACTTACCTCGCGGGCATGCTGCCCGCTCTGGATGACAAACTCGACATTCGGGTCCGTCTCCCCCTCGTTCATGGGCAGCTTGGCGCTCCACCCACGGATGGGGCGCCCCTCGGCGGTGGTGCCCAGCTCCAGGCCGGTCACGTACTCTGGCCAGTGGTCTGCCAGCGCGGAGCCAAACGCCCACATAGCATCGAGGGGTTGGTAGGCGTCGTAGAAGAGCGTGTGGAGGCTGGACACGTTCCAGCCCTCGGGCGTGTCGGTGGGCGGGTTCTCGCCCGCGGCAATGTGCGGCGCCGTCTCGTCCATGAGCGCCTGTAGGTCCGGGATCATGCGCTTGAACGCGATCTCATCGGAGCCGGCAAGGGCGCTCAGCGCGTCGATGGGGGTCTCATCATACTCTTGAGCAAGTGCATCGCCGCCGGGCAACCGCACGTCGACGTACTTCTGGGTGATGCGCCAGATATCTGCAGAGTACTGGACGTTAGCGAGTGAAACCCCACTATGTAACCGGCTAAGTCCCTCGCCGCTCAACCCACCTTGCTCTCGAGGAGCTCGAGCGCCTCGGCGCGCTTGGCCTCGCTGAAGCCAGAGTAGTCGATACGCCACACCTCGTGCCCGTCAAAGCGTGCGCGCGGCTCGGTGAACGGCGTGTGGGCGTGCTGCGCTCTGTCGGTGCCGTAATCTGCGCCAAGCCATGGTTGTTCCGCCGCACCGTTTCCGAAGGATACCTGCTTCGCTGCTGGGTTGGCGAGTGCCGCCGGCACCGCCGCGAGCAGGAGCAGCAGGGGGGCTATTGGTGCCATGTGGATGGAGAGGAAGTGGTGGTGGTGAATGGGCGATGGGCGATTAACGGGAGGTGGAGACGGCGGCGGCGGAGATCCGGGTAGGATGGAGAAAGGGCATGCAAGGGGCCCATCAGTGACGTTTATCGCATATCACCGAATAGCCCAATGGCAGCGGGTCGACGCGCGAGATATCATCTCTCTACATGCTCTGTACACGCCGAGGCGAGGAGCTGTGCATACATGCATGTACAAGGTCGTCAGTTCATACACAATAGAGACAAGACCACCGCGCCAGGTCACAGTGCATAGTTCTTATTCACATGGTACAAGCCCGTGGCTTACCAGTCCCTGGAGGAGCTTCCATGGCGCTCACTAGCTCTGTACTCGAAGCCACCACTTGCGTTGGCATTGCTGGTTCCCGCTGCGTTGTTCGCACTCGTGTAGCTATTCCCTCCGGCCTGCTTCCCATCATACGATGGCCCGCGTTCCATGCTGCTGCTGTGGGTCCGCCCACCTCTTCCGCGGTATCCCCCGCGACCGCGTCCACGGCCGCTGCTGCCACCACTGCTCGGCGCATAGTCCCGGTCCCGCTCATAGTAGTCTCCCCGGTACGCGTTGTACCCCGGCTTGTTTATCTGCGGCTTGTACCGGTCTCGCTCTTCGTACTCCCGGCGTTCGCTGTACTCATACTCACTAGGCGGGCGTGTTGCTGCCTGTCGCGATTCACTGCTTGCCGCAGTGTTGTAGGAATAGTTTCTGTCCTGAGAGTATGAGTCACTTGTTCTGGGAGGCGGAGGCAGCGGTGGCGGGGCGGTGCTAGGCTGGGGGGGCTGACGCACTGCAGATGCAGCATTCACCGCCGCCAGCGCTGCCGGGTCAATCAGCTTCTCGAGCTCGAGGATCTGCTCCTTCAGCAACTGAAGCGTCTTCACAATCCAGGCTGTTGTAGGTGTTATAACGGCCTCGCGCGGAGCCGGCACTGCGTAGTGAGTAGGGGTTTCAACGTGTTCGTGGTAGTCGCGCGGGCTGGTGGTTAGTAGGCCTTGCAACCGAGGACGTACACAGACGCACGCGCCGAGCTCGGCTGCGGCGGGTGCTCAGCGTATCGGTCGACGGGGGCACGGCGCTCGGAAACGTGCTCGCGACGCTCAAGAGGCTCGCGACGCTCGGCAACCAGGTCACGACGCTCAGCGAACGACTCGCTCCGTCCAGGCAGTGACAGCCGCCGTCCAGAGTACGGCTCGCGCGGTCGAGGCGCCTCAGCCTCGCGAGCACGGGGCACCGCCCTCTCCTTCTCCTGGTACTGTTCACGAGGGGGACTCGGCCTCCTGATCTCTGGCGTCGGTGTTGGTATTGGCTGTCGCTGTGCAGCAGACAAGCGGGGCGGGGAGAGCGACCGCCTCTGCGATTGCGACTGAGCGGCGACGGCCCTGGCGCGCGCCTCGAACCGCTCCCGCGCGGCGTCGCGGAACCGGCTGTGCTGTACCTCGGGCTCTCTGCCAATGATCGGCTCGTCCGGGATGTCGGTGCGCATTTGCCTGCCCGGCTGGGCCTGGGACTGGGGCTGGGGCTGGGGCTGGGGCTGGGATTGGGGCTGGGATTGGGGTTGGGGTTGGGGCTGGGACTGGGGCGGGGGGAGGGCCTGGGGCTGGGGCTCGGCTCGTAACCTGTCCTCGAGGTATTTCGACCAGCCCTGTGTCGATAGGATAGGGCTGTCAGGCTCGTCGTCTGGAGACTGTTGCTGCTGTTGCTCAGCTTGTTGAGGCTGAGCAGCTGCCTGCTGCGGCGCACTCTCGCTCGGTCCCTGCTCAACGGCCATGAGCGCCGGAGGTCCAGGTTTGCTTTGACCACCGCTGGCAGCCTGCGACCCAGCTCCAGGCGAGGCAGGACCCGGCGAGCCGCTCCCTATCGCCGTACTGTTACGCTCCTTCAACTTCCTCCTCAGCTGCTCCCTTAACGCCTGCTGTCTAGTCTCTGGGGTCTCCGTTATCTCGCCGTCCTCTGCCTCCTCAGCCGGCGGCGGGGTACGTTCCCGCGGTGCACCCGCACCCCCACCCAGCGGCTGAGTCTTCGCTGGCATGGTCGAGGCCTCGGTCGACGAGCTAGCTACGTTCTGGACGTTCTGGAGGAACGTTTCCGCCACACGAGCGATATTCTCCGTCGGCTGAGACTGGGCACGCGCAAGCCGGCTGGCCTCGACTTGCGCCTTGAACCGCTTGAGCTTCTCGAGCGAGCCGATCTCGCCCGCCGTCGCTGGTGTCCCCGCCGCAGGCTCACTCGCCTGGAGAGCAGTCGATACTTCTGTCGCGTCTATCCCAGACGAAGAGGGTATAGATGCTGTGCTCAGACCCGGCATCGGCGCCTGGGCAGGTGCTTCGGAAAAGGGCACCGGCGGCGGGGCGTGGCTCGTCGGAGCACTCCAATGGCGGGGGGACTGTTCATGGCGGGATCCGACGTCCCTCGCCATACCGGGTATTGATGGTGTGCCCGGGCGAGACGTATAGTTCGGGGTAGACGGTGCAGGGCGAGCAGGCAACCCAGACGACGTCGACGTGTATGCCGACTGCGGTGTATCCTGCGCTGCCTCAAACATCCCAGGCGTAAAGGGAGGCACAGGCCAGCCTGGGGTGGAAGCTGGGTTCGAAGTGGGGTATGGCGAGCCGCTGTACGCCGTACTGGAATCGCGGTAGTCGCGGTAGTCCTGCCCCCGGTATTGCTGGGGAGGCATATACTCTCGCGGGCTGTACTCCGCAGACGCGGCGTACCCATCTGAGTAGGAGCTCGGACCACCACCTCTCCCAAAATCGCGTTCACGCCCACCTCCAGGCCTGTCGTCTCTCCGTTGCGCTCCTACACCGTACTTCTTGCGTGCGTAGTTTGGGTCATAGTTGTTGCCCTTGTACCGCCCCGTCGGGTCAATGCTGTTCCTCTGGTTCTCAGGCGTCATGGTGTTGCGACTCGTTCCAAAGGTATCTCCTGCCCTCTTTTCTGTTCTGGTTCGCACTCTCTCAGCGATCCAGCCTTGCCTCTTCCTGTTCTTCTGCCTGTCTGAGAATCACCCAACCCGTTCTTGCCGATCTTGCCTCTCCTCTCCTCAGCGTCAGATTGTTAGTCCACTCTCAAACCATCCACAAAGATCACGAACAACCTCCACCGCGCGCCCAACGCGCCGTCCACCGGGATAATGCCGAAACTCCGGTCCACCATAGCACCTCCTCCCGATGTGGCAGATCACCCATGTTATTGACACCTTGCAATACTCCAGCGTACTTAGCACTTGCCTTGACCCGTCGCCAAACCCACAACCATGCCGGTAGTAGCAAGATCACCCTCTCCCCAGCCGTACGAGCGCTCCGCCTCCCCCGAGGACGAGGACGGCTACGCCGGCGGCGACGGAGCCGGTCCGAGCAAGCGCGCACGCATGACTGTAGCGGATATCCAGCGGCGCAGGGTGGGTAGCGGGTGGTGGCTGGCTGACGGCAGTTGGAGAAGCTGCTCGCGAACCCGGACAAGGAGGTGCAGCTGCCTGAAGGGGTGGGGCGGTCTATGCGCGCGCCGAAGGACTTGTTGAAGAATGTGACGGGCAGTTCGGCGGCTGCGGGGTCGGGCGAGTTCCATGTGTACAAGAACTCGAGGAGGCGGGAGGCGGAGCGGGTGCGATTTATGGAGGCGCAGGCGAGGGAGGTGAGTCAATCGGGGGGTTGTGGTGTGAGAGGAGGGAAGGGGAAGTGGGAGGGAACATGGAGAAGGATCTGAGTGCGTAGGAGGACGAAGTGACCAGCTTGCGCGCAAGGCACTCGGACTTGCTGCATGACTACGCGCATGTCTGGGATCGTCTGGTCTGAGAAGGAGATGGGCTAGAGCAGATCAATCGAGGAGAGACACCTGAAGAGCCATACTGACCCCAGCTCGAAGAACAAGCCGCCTTCCTGAAACGCCAGGCCGAGCGCGACGCAGCAACCGAAGCAAAGACGGCAAAGAACCGCGCAAAGCGACAGAAGCGCAAGGGCGGGAAGGCGAACGGCACCGCGGCTGGGTCGGGATCAACATCCACCACAGGACAAGCACCAGCAGCAAGCACGGCAGATAGACCAGCAGACACGACCAGTGCCCAGATCGCAGAAGGCACAACATCAGCCCAGACCACCACCACCACTTCTCAACCACCTCCTTCATCACTCCAACCCAGCACCACCGACTCCGGCACCTCCAACCCAGCATCTGCCGCCGCCGCCGCCGCCGCCCGCGCCGAGGTCGCCATCACCGTCGTCGACGACGACTAACCCCACTATCTATGTGCTAGAGATCCATCCGCGTCATGCTTACAATCTATGTATACGTAAAATCCCGTGTATCTATCGCCCGGCCTACATAATGACACAGTCCTTGTCCTTGTCCTTGCCCGGGGCACCTGGCGCTCCCGAGTCACGCTCAATACGCCGGCTCATAGCCGCAGCGTTACCCCCTACACCACCGGCAAGCCTCTTCGCCGCGCGCTTGTCCCCGCCCTCCGCGGCCTGGCGGTAGAACTTCATCGCCTGTGCAATGTTGGGGGGCACGCCCACGCCCGTCTCGGTAAAGTATCCGAGCGCGTACTGCGCCTTGACGAGGCCCTTGTCCGCCGCCTTCTTGGCCCAGAGGTAGGCCTCGGTATCCGACTGGGGGAGGATGTCCTCCGCGCCGACGAGGTACCACGCCGTGAGGGCGAAGCAGGCGTCGCGGTGGCCCTGCTGCGCAGCAATGTTGTAGTAGTGGATGCTGAGTGCCGCATCGACGGGGCACCCCATCTTGCCGTACTCGTAGCACTCGCCGAGCTTGAACGCGCTGGGCGCGTAGCCGAGCTCGCTGGCCTGTGCGAGCAGCTCGGCGGCATAGTCGAGGTCCACGAAGAGGATGTTCTCGATCCCCCGCTCGTGCAGGAGGGCGAGCTCGTGCAGCGCGTGCGGGAACTCTTCAGTTGCGTGCTCGGCACTCCGCTTCAGCCACTTGACGCCCTCCTTTGGCCGCTTGGACAGGCCGAGGGAACCATTCAGCTCGGCTGTGCCGAGGCGGTACATCGCGCCCGGGTGGAGGCCGACGGCGGCTTTCCTTGATGTCAGCGGCGTGCCCCCCGGGTAATCCCTCAACTCACTTGTAGAACTGGATCGCCTTGGCGCTCTCACGCCGTGTGCCCCAACCGTGCTCGCAGCACGTTCCGGCGCGGTAGCATGCGTCCGGGTGGCCGTGCTTGGCCGCGAGGGTGAACAACGGGAACGCCTTGTCAAAGTCCTGCTTGCCGCGGGTTGTGCCGATGCCGTTGGCGTAGCAGTCGGCGAGGAAGTACTGCGCGTCCGGGTAACCGCGGTCTGCGAGGCGCTTGAGCAGCACTGTTGCCTCCTTGATGAGCTCGTCGCGCTTCTCTATAGCAGCCGGGCTTGGCCTGTTCGCCGGGTCGGAGGGGTCGTCCGGGTTCGGTTGCGGCACCATGCTCTTGGCAGCGTCGATCATAAACACGGCAAACTCGAAGATGAGCTCGGGGTCGTTTGTCTTCTTCGCATTCTCGCGGTACAGCTCGAGCGTGCGGTCGTGTGAAAGCAGCTCGGCCTGGTTGCCTGGTCGCAGGTGGGCTGGGAGTTAGCTTCCCACGACGGGCGAGGAGGGGACTAGTATGGCCCAAAACTACTCACACTGGTCCATGAGAGGCGCAGCGGCGGCCGAGCTCACGCGGTGCGTCGAGCTGCGGGAGGAGCCCGGGGGTGGGCCACGGCCGATGTCTGGCCCGAAGTCGTCGACCGGAGTGACTGGCGTTTGCGGTTGTTGTTGTGACTGCTGCGAGTACTGCTGCTGCGGGTAGGCCTGGTATTGTTGTTGCTGCGGCTGTTGGGAGTATTGCTGCTGGGGCGGAGGCGGGCCCTGCTGGTACTGCTGCTGCTGCTGCTGCTGTTGGAACTGCGGCTGCTGTTGATACTGCTGTTGCGGCTGGTACTGCTGCTGCGGCTGCTGCTGTTGCTGGTACTGAGGGTTATAAGTGGCCATGATGGAAACTTCGCGTCCGTGTTGCGCTCCTTGATGTCTACCTTGCTTGGCGTTGATCAGAGGGGAAAGGGGGCGAGCAGAGAGCTGCGCGGGGGTGTGTGATGGGCTCTGCGCGCGTCTAAATCACGAGTGGGTGTGTTACAATCAGTTCTAGTGTAGTGATACCGGAGACTGGAGCGGGGTCTTCGAAATCAGGTGGGTGTTCGTGCGTGTGTTTTTGTCGTTCTCAGCAGCTATGGGCGTCGTTGGCTATGCGTAGTTTTCGTGGGCTTTCGTGTGGGCGTGCGATGCAGCGAATGGTCAACAAGAGGGAGAGAGAGGGCAAAGTCGAACGTTGAAGTCAAAGTCGAAGGTCGAACGTGACGCGGGATCACCGAGATCGTGGGCGTCGATCAATGGGGAGCGGCTGCGTCAGTGGTGGTGCAGGCGGCGGCGGCGGTGGTGGTGGTGGTGGGCGGGCTGTGCGTCGAGCGTTCTCCGGTGCTGCGGCGTGTGTATTCTCTTCGTCGGCGGCGTTGTTGTTACTCTGAAGAGTAGAATCCCAGAGTAAACTGTTCAAACGAACGAACGATGTCGTCGGCGCTCCCATCTCGGTCACATCTCTCTTTCCCTGCTCCGCTCTCTCGCCGAGCGCCGCAAAACAACTGACTGACTGAGTGAGAAGAAAAGAACCCTGCGATCGGCGCCACGGATGTCAGGCTCATTCTCCGGCTTCGGCCAGTGTCAGCCTGACATCCGCCATGAGCAGCCATTTTGACCCGTTTGACCTCCGAAAGTTCGTCGAAAACGAGCCACAGGCAACGAACGGACCGTCGTTGCTCTACTCGACTCTCTGCTCTTCACAAACACAACACCCGCCATGCGCAGCCTCCTCACCTCCCTGCGCAGGCTACCAGGCTACCGCACGCTGGCAACAGCAGCAACCGATGCCCCAGCAGCAGCAGCAGCCCCCGCGGCCGAGGCAGCACCAGCAGCCTCCGCCTCCGCCAGCTCGTCCGCGCCCAACTGGACACCATTCACGCAGCGCACAGGCGTGCTCGCACGGAAGCGCGGCATGACCGCGCTCTGGGACGCAAGCGGCAAGCGCTGGCCCGTGACTGTGCTGCAGCTCGACTCGGTCCAGGTGGTCAAGCACATCCCGCCAGCCGAGAACGACAAGAAGCAGCTCCATGGCTTGCAGATTGGCGCGTCGGACCGGCCCGAGCGCACAGAGACCAAGCAGATGCTCGGGCACTACCGCAAGATGGGGGTGTCGCCCAAGTACAAGCTGCGCGAGTTCCGCGTCACCGAGGACGCGGTGCTGCCTGTTGGGACGGAGATTGGCGCGGCCCACTTTGTCCCGGGGCAGTATGTTGATGTCACTGCTACTTCGTAAGTGCTAGCTTTCAGAGGCCTGCCTCTGCCTGTGAGGTCGTTAGGTCGACCTCTGCAACTTCGCCGGCACTGACGGCAGGATCGGAAAAGGCTTCCAGGGTGGCATGAAGCGCCACGGCTTCCGCGGTCTCAAGGCGTCGCACGGTGTGTCGCTCACCCACCGTTCCGCAGGATCAACCGGCCAGAACCAGGACCCCGGCCGTGTCTTCCCAGGCAAGAAGATGGCCGGCCACATGGGTGTCGAGACGCGCACGACGCAGAACCTCCTCGTCCACCGCATCGACCTCGACTTGAATCTCGTCTTTGTGCGCGGCGCTGTCCCCGGCGTGGACGATGCGTTTGTGTCCGTCCGCGACGCGAAGAAGAAGGTCGTGTACAAGGCGAAGAAGGGGCTCATGAGCGGAAAGGCAAAGGAGGAGTGGCTCGCCGAGGGTGTTACGGCCCTGCCAATGCCGGCAGGGACGAAGGAGATGGCGGCGGAGTGGCCTCGGGTGGTCGAGTGGCCCGGCAAGGCGTAGGGATGATGCATTGCATAGCAGCGGCAGTCTGGCAAGCCTGCGAGCTTGCGAGCAGGCGAGCCAGGCGACTCGAGCTCTGTTACTGACCTGCAACACTCTGACAGTGATCACGGCAACCGCCTCTCTTCGATCTACAGCTCAAATGATTTCACATTAAGACACTGACAGCTCAGCACGATCGGCTCACCAACTGTTCGCTTCTACAGCCAACTCCGCACATAACCGACTGCATCTGTCTACAACTTTGCCTTTGGCTCGCCGCCCATCCTCTCACCCGCAGCAACCCCACTCTCCATGCAGAGATACGCCATGCGCCCGTAAAAGTCCGCATTGTCGCGCGTGGGCACCGCCGACGCGCTGCTCGCCTGGCCCAGCGCCGCACGAGCAGCAATGCCCTGCGCAATAACACCAAGCCGGAAGATCATCCACGAGCGCACCCACTCCATACCCGGGATGGGGTGCGTCCACGGCTTGGGCTTGTTGCCCGACGCAGTCGTAACCCCACCATGGCGGTAGTGCCACTCGTACCCCTCGTTCATGGCTGCCACCCACCACTTTTCAATCTGCTCGCGCTGTGGAATGCCACTGACGGAGGTGGGCACATCCTTGAGCCCCATCTGGAGGGTCGCGAGGCCGTCCTTGCTCACCTCGCCGGCGGGGCGGGGCGGGAAGCTGAACGGAATAAGGCAGTTGCCCAGGTCGGCGAGCGGCGAGCCGAGGGTGCACAGCTCCCAGTCGAGGATGCCGATGACGCGCGGCTCCGTCGGGTGGAAGATCATATTGTCGAGCTTGTAGTCGCCGTGGACGACGCTCGCGCCGTGGATGGCCTCGGCCTGGCCGACGATCTTGCTCCCGCTCTCAAAGTACGGCCGCAGCTCCTTTGTGCCCCAGAACTCGCCGAGGATGCCGCCGGGGTACTTGGCCACGGGGGCCTTGGACTGCACCTCGGACAGCTTGAGGAGGGACTTGACCTGGCGGGGGAAGTAGAGCTTCTCGAGGGGGTCGGGCGCAAACGTCTTGGGCAGGTTCAGGTCCTTGACGGGGACGGTGGCCAGGAGGGCGAGGGTCTCAGTAGCGGCCTTCCAGATGGCAAAGCGCTCATCCTGCTGGAGGTGCGGGAGGCGGACGTTGGTGAAGATCCGGCCCTTGAGGTACTCCATGACGTAGAATGGCGCGCCGGCAACCTCGGCGTCCATGCAGAGCGTGTAAACCTTGGGCACCGGGACGCGGCGGCACGCAGCCTCCTCGGGCAGGCGGGCGTTGTACGCGTTGATAGCGTCCAGGATGAGGTACTCGCGGTCGACGCGGTGGGCTGTCGCCGACATGAGCTTGCCCAGCGGTGCGCGGCGGAGCACGTACTTCCGCGACGGCGTCTCGAGGAGGTACGTGGGGTTGGACTGGCCAAACTGCTGTCAGCGAGAGGCAAGGGTCTGGGGTACGCACGCCGAACTGCTTGATGTCGACTGGGCCGGCAAAGCCCTCGACGTTCTTCTCAAGGTAGGGCTGGAGCTTGGTCAGGTCGACAGCTGTGCGCACGGCGCCGACGACTGTGCCATCGCCGGCAAGGGCGGCCTGGGCTGCTGTGGACATGGAGATGGGTCTGGGAGGCTGGGAGAAGTGGGTTTGTGGCCGTGGTGGGCGGGTCGGTCGGTCGGGCTGATGGTCGGCGAGCCGGTAGTCTTGCGCCGTGGTCGCGATCAGATATATCAGATGGAAAGCTGATCGCGCTGCTCAGAGGTTTAGAGTAGACTGCGATGAAGACGACGACGACAAGAGCAAAGATGAAGACAAACTAACTATCAACTAACTTGGGCATCTGTGACCCGTTGGACGTCGTCTGACGGAAGACGGCAACATCCAAGTAACCGGCAAACGAACGCCGGACCTGGGGACACGGACATGGCCCAAAATGCCTAGGAATTCGGACTTCGCCGCTGATCAAAGTCTTGAACATCCAGCCTAGACATCGCCGCCGGCTGCTGTCGCATGTCGCACAGGCTATTCATGTATCAGGCCGCGGTGGGCGCCGTATGTAGGTTTGTATGTACGCCGGGCATGTCAACGGCTGCACATTACTGCCATCACCATGTGCCGGTGGTCACTCGACCGGCTCTATGTGTTTCACGACAACGACTTGGCATGCGATCGCGGCCGCCAGATGCAAGGAATGGCATGTGGGCAGCTGTGTCGTGTGCTCGTAAGCATGATGAGCTCGGTGGGGTCATCGGTGACAGCGGCTGTGGACGCTCGCTTGCGGTATCGACAGGTGGGCAGTGGAACCCATGAACGCCGACAGCAGTGTTCGCTGCTCACGCCGACCTCATGACATAAGATGAAGCGCGTGTCGTGCATGTCGTGGTTGTGGCTATTCATTACTTGCTTGTTTCTGTCTACTCGTACAACCGACCTGATCTCAATGTCCATCGCCGCCGAGAGTGCCGTTTGTCTCCTCGAGCGCCTCAGAGCAGTCGTAGCTGCTGCCCCTCGTATCGCCCGCTACACACTGCTCACCCCCCTCATGTCGAGCGCTCACAGCTGACCCCTCTCTTCTCGTTGCTCACAGCCTCGCCGCACCTCCCCGTCTCATTCCCACCCCCGCTCACCCCGCTCACCACCTCCCAGCCATGCTCACCCCCCGCCCCTCCCTCTCCAGCCCAACGACAGCCTGCCATCAGCTCCAATCCCACTCACTCCCACTCACATGCGCCATCGTGTGGCTCATCGGCCAAGTCCCATACCCCCACCCACTGTCGCAGCACTTCGAAGCGCCACTATCCACCACACGCGCGTGATTGACATGAGCGTGGGCCCCAAACTCGGCAAACCCGCACCCACACCCCGTGTGGCCGTGGGCATGCGCATGGCCAGCTATGAAGCCCGGTGCAGCCTGTTGCACCTTGCACCTGCAGCGGTATTGCGGCGCAGGCTTGCCTCGGATCATAGCCCTGGGGTCAGCCAGCCCACCTCCCTCCGATGACGGTCTCATGCCCGCCCTCAGCGGGCTATGCCCGTCCCCTCGACCATCACTGCCACTACACCTTGCCTACTCACTTGAACTCGACCTGTGCGCGCTTGGCCGCGCGCTTCGCATACTCCTTCGCCTCCCTCACCCTCCTCTTCTCGTCCTTGCGCCCGCGCTCGATCTCCGCCTCCTCAAACTGCCGCACCTTGTTGATGTACCACCGATCCAGCTTGGGCAGAGATCTATAGTTCCCAGGCAGGGGCGTAGGCCTGCGCTGCATGACCAGCTCGTTGGGGTAATCCGGGCCAGGGTGCGGTGCGTGTGCCGGGCAGGTGGGGTCGACGTCGCTGTACGGCGGGGGGCGGTACGGGTCGTACGGGTTGTGGTGCGGGGCTATGGGGTGGTGCGACCAGCCGCCGGACGAGGTCGACCCCGAGCGCAGCGAGAAAGCTTGCATGGTGGTGGTGGTGGTGGTGGTGGTGGCGTGAGCTGTGGCCGATGCGAGCGAGGAGAGTAATTATAGACTTGGAAGTGAACAGTGCATGTATGTGCATGCATGGCACGGCGATCCCAGTCGCAGTCACCTTGCTCTCATGCTTTTTGTTTGGCCGCACATCGTGTGCAGTGTGCGTGTCGGTGATGGAAGTCTGCACGACGACAGGCTCGGCCCCGGGCCACTCACTGCCAGTCCGTGCGCGTGTGCTCTTGCCCCTCCCCGCTGACAAAGTATCCCAGTCTGGCTTACTCGCTACCGCTCGCTCGCTCATTGCTGCTCGCCATACGCGCATATCAATACATGTAAATCCCCTCGTCTAGTTCACAGCCCCAACAGTAGGAGGCAGACCGCGGTCGCCACCCTTGTTGTTATCCCTGTCGCGGCCCTTGAACCCGCCGCGACCCCTGCCGCCGCGTCCTCCGCGCCCACCACGGCCACCACGGCCACCGCGCCCGCCCTTGAAGTGGCTGCGGCGGTCGCTGCGCGACTCCTCGGCCTTCCGGAGCGCCTGCTTGGCCTGGAAGTTGGCACGCTGCGTCCAGAACGCGCGCTGCTCCTCCTCGGTCATGCGCTCAAACACAACACCCGCACCGCCGTACTGCAGGCCAGCGGCGTTGACCTGCGTAAGCTCGTCGTCCGTGATGGTGGCACCCTCCGCCTTGGAGATGCTGCCGCCCTTGGAGCCGGCGGGGAACGCCATAAAGATGGCGGGGAGGCCGTGCTTCATGATCTCCTCCTTGAGCACCTTCCAGTCGCCGCCAGCGTCGCCGGGGGCCGAGAACTTGATCGCCGAGTTGGTCTCGAAAGGCAGCGCAGAGTTGTCCTTGATCGCCTCGGTCTCGGGGTCGACCTCGAGCGTCACACCCTTGTACTCGAAGGTGACGGGCTCGTCCTTGCGCGCGCGCTTCTCGTCCTTGCCCTCGCCGTCGTCCTCGCGCTGGCGCTTGTTGCTGCCAGACGACGCGACCTCGGGCGCGGTGCCGACAATCTCAACGGTAGCAGGGATGACCGCAAGGTCGGGCTTGAGGCCCTTCTTGATCTTCTCGAGCTCGCGGAAGGCGTTGAACTTCTTGGATCCACCGCGCTTGCCGTCACCGCTGCCGCCAGTGGGCGCCTTTCCACCCTGGAAGATCTTGTCCTCGGGGATACCCTTCTCCTTGGCCTTCATGCGGACGTACGCGTCCTTGGTCATGTGGAGCATGTCCTCCTCTCCAAACTTGGGCAGGGACTCGAGCGCAATGAACTTGTCAAACTCGTCCTGGTCGGCAAACTCGACAAACACGGAGCCCTGGACGTTAGCAGAGCACGACCACAGACTCCTCCACTCTACTCGCCTTGAACAGGTTCGCGCGGCGTCCCTTGTCGTCCTTCTCGGCATCCGCGCGGCGCTTGCGCACCGCGTTGATACGGCCAAACTGCTCAAAGTACGCCTCGATCTTCTCCTGCTCGTTCGCGTCGCTGTCCGTCTCCCCAAAGCCCTTGACGTACGCGGAGCGGCCCCAAGCGTCAGTGTTGACGCTGGGGGTGAGGGCGCGTGCGCGGCGGACGTTCTTCAGGTCCTCGCTGACGACAACGAGGGGGTCCTCGCCCTCGGCGGCGGCGGCGTCACGCACGGCCTGCGCCACGGCGGGGACACCAAGCCCCTGCTGCTCGCGCATGCGCTTGAAGGTCAGGATGGTCTTGACGGGGACCCAGCCCTCGGGGTTGCACTGCGTCAGGGTGAAGAAGAAGCGGTCGACGGGGAGGTTCGAGTCGGAGAAGTAGAAGTGGACTGGGGTCAGCTAGAGCGAAAGGGGGAAGAGCTCACTCCGCTTGACGGCCTCGGCGAGGAGAGCCTTGACATCGTCCTCGGTCTTGCCGGAGAGCTCTGGGAGGGGGACGTCCTGGGGCTTGGAAGCCTCGGCGGCGGGAGCGACGGCAGCAGCGGGGGCGGCGACGTCAGACATGGTGCACAGGGAGTTGTGCTTTTGGGTGGGGGGGAAGGGCGGGGTCTGGGCGGCCTAGGCGGAGAACGGAGAGGGTAAGGAGGGAGGCAGGGTGAGGAGGGCCGGCGAGGAGGACGATGAGGAGGACGAGATCGAACGTCTTGTGCTCGAGCTCGCTGTCGGCGTTGGCGGTACACAGACGGCCATTACGCTCTCAACTTTTTGCGCGCGAGGCCACGTGGGAGTCGCGTGCCGGTTGGGGCTCACGTGACACACGGGATAAATAAAATCAAAATAAAATTGAAATAATCCACAGCCAGCCTTCTCCGTGGCGCGACTGATTTCCCTTTTTATTCTATATTTTCCCTGGACATCTACTTTACCGGCGAGGCGACATGTCCCGTCCAGCAAGAGGTGTTTACGAGGAGAGAGCAATGTTCGGCAGTGGATAATGGAGCTGGAACGGGGAGGAGGAGAGCATTGAGAGAGGAAAGAGAGACAGCGGAGAGACAGTGAAATGAGCAGCGAGATCATCGGACGGGCCGACGAGCTGCTGTGCAGGTCTGGCTCCCTCTGCCGTCGAGCTCTACTCGTGCTCTGGTTCCCGCTGCGCTGACGATCTGACCTGTCTAACCTGCCTGACCTTACTCTGAGCATTCTCCCAGCCTTCCCGGCAGTCTTGGCTCTCAACTAGCTCACTCCTTGACGCCTCGTCATCCAGCCTCAGCCTTCGCCCGCCTGGCTAGACGTCCACCGCTGGCACTGCCCGCCCCCTCCTCAAGAACTGCACTGCTCAATCTCAACATCTCTCCCTCCTCCTCATCTCTCACTCACACCCACTCGCTGCTGGTCAGCAACCATCCCACCCCCTCCCCTCTCGCAACTGATCCTCCAGAGCTAGCCTCACCCATCTCTCTCCACCCTCTTGACGAGGTTCAATCAACAACCGCTATGCTCCTCCTCCTCCTCCCGCTCCTTCCGTCAGCGCTGGCGCTGACGCCCTCGGCACGCTGGGGTCACCGCGCAGTTTACGTCGAGGACAAGAAGTCGCTCTACGTCGTCGGCGGTGCCATCTCCAATGACGGCGCCCAGATCACCAACGACGTTTACGTCCTCCCCCTCGACTCGTCCTCGCCAGAGTGGTCGCTCGGCCCCAATGCCGGTCTCCCGGCCCACGCCTTTGCCGCCCTGGCAAAGTCGGGCTTCAACCTGGTTGTGGTCGGTGGCCTGACCGCTTCGTGTGCCAACGACGCAGTCACCCACTCGCTCAACCTCGGTTCCGGGGGCTCGAGCTGGTCGTCTGGTACGCCTAGCTCGCTCACGCGCCGCCACGGCGCCGCCGCAGCCGGTGTGAACGACAAGGTGATGGTCATTGGTGGTCTGTCAGACCGCAAGACGTGTGGCACCTCCACACGAGGCTACGCCGCTGTTGACGAGCTCTCCCTCCCGGTGACGGACAGCGCCAAGGTCAACACCGTCGCGCTCCCCACGTCGCTCACTGGCACCCAGCTCGCCGTCTCGGACTTTGCCCTCGCCCAGTCCACTGACAAGCTGTACCTCGCCGGCGGCCAGGCCGCCGACGGCACTCTTGTCAACTACAACCAGATCGGCGTGTGGTCTGCCACCGGTGGCTGGAGGTCGCAGACCGTCAAGGGCGACGTCCCCGCTGGCCGTCTCGGTGCTACTCTCGTCGCCCACCCGACTCTGGACATCCTCGTGCTCCACGGTGGCTCCGAGTATGACTCTAGCGCCAGGAAGTACACCCCCTCGCCCATGCTCGCGACGCTCAATACTACCTCATGGGAGTGGGCTCAGCCCAGCGCGTTGCAAAAGTCGGCGTCGGCCGTGTCGTACCACACCGCCGTCATGACCCCCTCGGGTGTCATGGTGTCCGCGTTCGGCCTCGGCTCGCAGGGCTCGCCCGTCGGCGACATGGCCTACCTCGACATGCGCAGCCCCTCGTCCTCGGACTGGACCTGGACCTCCAAGTGGGACCAGTCGCTGCTGAGCGAGCACACCGCCGCTGAGGGCCAGTCTGGCGCCTCGCAAAAGTCAAGCAACAAAGGCACCATCGCCGCCGCCGTGGTCCCCACCGTTATCGGTGTGCTCGTCCTCATCCCGCTCTGCGTTGTTCTCTGGCGCCGCTACCAGAGCAAGCAGCGCAAGCGCCGCCTCGCGTCGCACTACTCGTTCGACGAGCAGGAGCCCGACCTCAACCGCGGCTACAACCCGTTCAACCAGGGCCGCCGCACTCAGACGGTCTACCCGTTCGGCCGCGACGCCAACGAGAAGGACGGCTCGTGGACCAGCGACATGCGCAACCGCATCGTCGGTGTCTTCCGCCGCGGGTCGGCGGCCCACGGCGTTGGAGACGACGGCACCATTGCGTCGCGCGAGATGACCCAGGCGCAGGTGTCCCCCCGCGAGATGCGCGAGAAGGGCATGAACTGGGAGGAGATTGACTTCGGCCTCGGCCGCGTCGACGAGGGCCGCCGCGAGGCGACCTACACCGACCTTCCCGCCCGCCGCGCCGGCCCTAGGTCGTCCATGCCCCGCAGCGATGTTGCCCCCGGATCCATGCCCATGCCCATGCCGTACCCCATGCCCATCGCGTCGACCATGTATGCTGAGGAGTCTGAGGGCGACCAGGACGTAGCCACCGGCGACCTCGTCAGCATCGACAGCCACGGCAGCCCGCGCAACGACGGCCAGGCGAAGCTCGCGCCCGTGGCCGAGAACCCCTTCGCTGACCCCGAGCCGTCATCCGGCCTCGCCGCTGCTGCCGCTGACGCTGCCGGTCTCGACCCACAAGCTGCCGACTGGGAGGCGCTCGAGGCGTCCCTCTCGTCCAAGCCTGCCTTCCGTTCCATCTCGCCCACCGCCACTCTCCAGTCCCACTCGCACCAGCAGGGCACCTCCTCACCCGTCTCGCCCGCGCGCTCAGCAGACTCTCACTCCTCCCACTCGTCCTCTGAGACTGCTCCCTCGCTCCCGCCTCTGGACTTTGCCGCCGGCACCGGCACCACCACCGCCAGGCGCTCCTCCATCGTCCCAGCGCACGCACGCACCGCGTCTGCCTCGTCCATGACCCAGTCCTCGGCTGCCGGCCCGCGCCAGCTTACCGGCCGTCTGCCACAGGCACCACCCGCCGCCTCGGCCAACAGCCACCACGCGCGTCGTGCGGCTAACAACGCCCTCGGCCTGGAGAGCACCAGCACCGGCACCAACACCATCAACCGCGTCGCTGTGCCACGTCTGCACGTCGTGAACGCCGAGGATAACTGAACATCGAATCGTGTATATGGCAGGGTGGCAGCGCCGAGCAGTGCCGAGCAGTGCTGAGCCGAGACCCGAGACGACCCCGCTGGCCGAGGGAGTCTGGCGTCTGGCGTCTGAAGCAATTATAGTATAGTCAAAGTTGTGCTCGCGATGCATCCGTTGCGTATTGTCTTGTGGAAATCTGGTCTGGATCTGGGTCATGCTTTATTGTCTCTGTCACTATCTTGCGCTTGTTTCAGGTAGCGATGACTCACCCGGTGAATTCCTGCTCGTCGGCACCGAAGTCGCGACGCATGTGCTCTTCCGGACTAGGCTGCATATCGAACTGACTCGAATCAGGCATCGAAGCACATGAGCTGCACCCGTCGCACATGGAGCTCGCCACACGTCCATCGGCCAAGTCCTGCTTCCAAGCAAAAGCCACCCAAGCCACGCGCGGAGTTCCGCACATCTCCACCGTCCCGCTTGCATAATCCAGGGTATGATCCGCGGCGATCCTCCCGATCTCCGCGATCTCTCGGCGTCGAGTCCGAGCGCGGCGGCGCGGGCGGCTCAAAACTTGTCGGCTCCGAGTGGAGGGCAGCGCAACGGGTGGGCGTGCTGGCGGTGGTGCAGCCGCCATGCGTGTGTGCAGTATGATGTAGACGAGCATCGCAACATTGGACATATTCTATTGCTTGTGCTTGTGCTCTTGTTTTGAATCTGCACGAACTCGGCGACGGAGGAGCAAGACGATGTCTCCACCATTAGCTGGGTCGGCGATGCCCGCGGCTGCGGCGGCGGGAGGAGCAACAACCGAGACAACAACAATAGCAGCGGCAGCGACTACAGCGACAGGACCGATAGACCCAGCGACGACAGCGGGATTGACGACGGCTCCCCCTTCAGCAAGAGCTCAAGCAATACCGCAGCCAGCGGCAGTGCCACCACCATCGCCACCACCACTGTCGCACGAGCTAACGACTATCCATACCCGCCTCTCCTCTGCCCCGCGCGCAGCCTCGCTCGCGCCCTCGCATGCCAAGCTCCATGCTGTCACTGAACGCACCGTCTCCGGCCTTGACAGGTTCGTCAAGCGCATCGAGGAGACCGTGTCGGTCGTGTCCAAGCCGCTGGGTGTCGGCGCACCGGGCCTCAAGCGACCACGGGGGATGAAGTGGCGCAGCTCGCCGTGGTTCCTCACTGCGGTGGTGTGCATCGGTGTCATGAGCGACCTGCTAGCATATGTGCGTCTCCCTCCAGCCAACACTGTTTTGTGCCCCTCCAACCGCCCACTGACTCCAGGCCATCATCGTCCCCATCCTCCCGTACCACCTCCTTGAGCTCGGTTACTCCAACGTCGCCTCGCTCACCTCCTGGCTCCTCTTTGCCTACTCGGCGGGAGTCTTCCTCGGCTCCTTCCCCACGGCCTTCTTCTTCCACCGCTACCCCTACCGCCGGGGGCCGCTCGTCGCGGCCGTGCTCCTCCTCGAGCTCTCCTTCCTGCTCTTCATGCTAGCCGAGCCATACTGGTGTATGGTGGTCTCGCGGTTTATCCAAGGCGTCACCTCCTGCGTGGTATGGACAGTCGGCTTCGCCCTCATCTGCGAGAACATTGCTCCCGACCACCTGGGCTTCTACATGGGATTCGCATTCACCGGCGTAACAATCGGCGTGACGATCGCACCCCCAATCGGAGGGGCGCTGTATCAGCGGATGGGGTGGTACGCGCCCTTCGTGTTCTGCATCATCATCTGCGGCGCCGACTGCATCGCCCGTCTTTTCGTCCTCGACGTGCGCGATATCGAGATGTGGCGCCGCCGCGTGGCGGCCCACGAGGCGGCCGAGCTTAAGCTCCGCGCACAGGAACTCGGCATCCCCCCAGAGGAGTTGGCGACGCGCGAGGCCGAGGCGAAAGCCGACGCCGATGCCAAGGTCATGTCTGAAGGCCAAACGCTCGCCCTCGACCCGGCACTGACCACCACCAGCGAGGCCACAGCTGTCCTCAGTGGGCATCGCATAGTAGCCACCCCGGGGGTGGACATCCTCGCGCGCCCGGCCGAGCTCTCAGCGTGGGAGACGCTCAAGGCGCTCGTCTCCCTCCCGCGCGGTATCGTTGCGTTCTGCCTCTTCTTCGTGTTCGGGTTCACCATCGGCGCCCTCGACGCGACGATCACGATCCGCGTAGAAGACGTATGGCACAAGGACGCACAGTTCGTCGGCCTGATCTACCTCGCGGCCGCTGCGCCGGCGTTCTTCGTCGGTCCGCTGGCCGGCCACCTCGCAGACAAGTTCGGCACAGAGTGGGTCATCGCCGCGGCGTTGGCCCTGTGTCTCCCCTGGCTCCCGCTCATGACGCTCACCTCTTCCCTGCCCGGCTTTGTGGTCTACCTCGCGATGGTTCAACTCGTCACGGCGATGCTCAACACCGTCGCGTCGCTGGAGATGGCAATAGTCTCAAAGCACAAGGAGGGGATATCCGAGATTCACCAGTTCGCTGCGCTGAACATTGCCTTTGCAGTCTCGTCTGCGATTGGAGCAATCTGCGGTGGGCAGATCTACGACGGAGCAAAGAACGGGTGGGACATCCTCTGCTGGGTCGGGTTTGCGCTCTTTGTGCTGATCGTGCCCCCGCCGCTTATCTTCACTGGAACGCGGCCGATGCTCTGGAGGATTCTGGGGCGCCCGGGGCCGAATAGCACCATGCCAACCCCGGTACAGGCGCAGGACGAAGAGGCAGCTGGGGCAGCTGGAGACGCGATCCCGCCGGCGAGCGAGGCGAGCAAGGCGGCCGAGGAGGCTGCGGGGGGCGAGAAGGTGGTCGTTGGCACGGGTGAGGCGTGCGCTGAGGCGGCACCCAAGGTACTCTACTGAGCGTATAATCTATTCCACATCTTCACTGAATCTCCGGGCATGCATGGGTTTGCGTACTACCTATCGAGTGTGGAGCTTGCTCGTGACTTTCTAGCGCGCACTATTTTCTGAGTCGTGACCGTGAATGCAAATTGTCAACGCGTTTGTACAGTCCTTCTCAACGCGATGCCAGAGGTGATAGGCAGCGACAAAGCGGACGGGTCTTCACCAACTCCTCCTCGGGAAACGAACCCGTCTGCACGGTCATACTTACATGGCCGCATGCTCCAGCGTCATAGTCTCAGTGCGACGAGATCTCATGCTGTTGAGCACAGAAAAGAATCTACGAACTTTGCTCACATGTCCACAAAATCCGACGAGTGCCAACAGCCACGCGCTCACAACGCGCCAACAAACGATGTCTACCCCTAGCAGCTTGTGCACGCGCGCTTGAGTGCCCTCGTGACCCCTATAGTGTGCAGGGGCTGGAACACTACCACATCAGGTCGCGTGGGCGATCTACGGCCTCCCGAGAATATCGAAGAAAATGTGGCAGGAAATAGCAGAGGATTTGTTCGTGCCGCCGACAAGGTCGGACCCGGCACGCGTTCAACGCGGAGTGAGTGATGGGGTGCTGGCGCTTTGGTGCATTTGTTTGCTAATTCGAGCGCCTGTATGCTTATGATCGAATCCATCGCGCTGCATGTGCATGTAAGTAGTCGGTTGTGGACGATGCGACGGACGGTTCGTTCATTGCGCAGTACGTGGACACTGTAGCCGCAAACGCGCGTAATCATTATCCACGGGATATGTTTGCAAATTCGTGGAGCGCAGGCTGTCCGCTTCATCTGGAGATCCATTGCACGAGGCAAAAGAAGGTCTGGCGTCCTTTGTGTACACGACGCAGATGCTTGAGCCACAGCCGGGGAGTGAAAGCAAAAAGTTGGCTTGGGAGGAACTGAATCCTCTTTTGACGAGAGTGGGATTCGAACCCACGTCCGAAGACTGCGGATGATGATCGGAAGATCAACACCTTAACACAGCGCCTTAGACCGCTCGGCCATCTCGCCGAGGTTTTCTGATAGAAATTCTTGAAAACTCCGGCCACGGTGTTCATTATATCCAGTCGCCCGATCCTTCATTGCACCGTTCTGACTTCCTCCATTCATTGCGAAGCACGGCTGGATGCATGCTGCACGAGAGGTTCTGCAACAAGCAGGACGACGACCAGCACAGGCTGAGATGCACTGCGAAGCGTGGACGAGTCTCGTGCAGGTGCTAGCGATGAATGGCAATCAACAGACTCGCTGCGTCCAACCTCTTCGACGCTGCAGCCAATGCCTCACAACACCCCTCACCAACCCTGCCAGCTACTCTAGAGCGAAGTAAACGCATAACTGCATAAATACAAAGTCCAATCCCAAGTGTCCGTCAAGGCAGCAAGGTATCAGCTCGAATTATTGATCCTCTCCTCCTCTCGCCCCCTCTCCGCGACGACTAGTACCTATCCTCCAGCGGCGGGTCGGGCATGAGCGTAAAGTCCATCCGCTTGTCCAGCCCCGCGCCCGCCAGCGCGGCGTTCAGCCCATACTCATCCCCTTCCGGGCCATCAGAGATCCTCGCAACAGGGAGGCGCAGACTCTCGTGGCTGTTGTCGCTCCCGCTCGTGCCCGTACCCTCCCCTGATCGGCCGGTGCTCGAGTCTCCCCGCCTCTCGAGCGTGGGCACGGGCTTGCGCCGCATCGAGCCCTTGCGCTCATGCCTGTGTCCCTGGCTGTAGGCGTGGCCGGCGGACGAGTGGCTCTGGACAGAGTCGAAGGCGCTGGCATTACTCGGCCGGGAGCTGTGCGATGGTCGGGAGGTGGAGCTGTCGTTGGGTCCCCTGGGCGTGGAGTGGTATCCCATGCCTCCGGCGTTGGGGGTGGTCGGCTGCGAGCCCGGGTACGTCCCATCGAGGGGGGGACCAGGATGGCGAGGGGGAGAAGGGGTGCTCCTGCGGGCGGCGTAGCCGAACTCGCCGTCGTGTTCTTGGTTGAGGCGGTTAGTGTGCTGCTGGTTGAAGGGGTGGCCGAGCATTGTGCCAGCGAAGGGGCCATCCCCGAGCGACACACCGCGGAGAGGGAGTACTGGTGTTTCGTAGTCCTGCGCCAGGTGCTCCCTCATCGCGGGGTCGGACCCGAACGACGATGACGGGCTTGCATCGTGGAAGACGGGGTCCTCAACCGGCGTGCTGGGGGCAGTCTGGAATGGGTCGTCCGTCGTGCCGCGCGTGGACTGGCGGGCCATCTCGCCGCCGCCGGGGTAGGCCTTCTCGGCCATCTCAGCGTTGTCCGCGTTAGATGCGTGCCGCCTGCGACCGGCAGGAATGGAGGCCATCGCCATGTCGCGCTTGGCCGACCTGCCTCCCGTGCTGCCCTTGCTCATCAGGTTGCGCGTGGGTGTTTGCGGCCCCACGTCGCCGTGGCGTGCCCCTCCGTTGCGCGAGTTCTTGCGCTTCCGCCGGATGCAGCAGATCAGGGCAAGGAGAAGGATAGCAAGGCCAACAACAACTCCGACGACGATTCCAGCGATGGCGCCTCCAGACAGGGACTTTGAGGACGTGGCGCTTTGGTTGGCAGCAGCAGTGCCGGCAGATGCTTGGCCAGAACCTGTGGTACTCGCTGCGCTACTGGATCGGGCAGATGAAGCAGCACCTGCTGCAGAGGATGCACCCCGCGCCGAAGAAGATGCCACAACACCTTCGTTCCCGGCAAGACACGCGACGTCAGTGCCCTCGACAACAGTGAAGGGGTCGCTCGTGCCCATTGTGTGTTGCTCGTCATCGACGATAGCGAACAGCTGGTATCGTCCCTTTGGCAGAGCGACCAGCCATTGCAATGAAACGTCAGCGGGCTGGTTCAATACGACAGTAGCGTTGTACTCTGCGCGCAGAGCATGGTGCACATCGTGGATGACGTCGCGCATCTCGTGAGCAGCAGCCGCAGGCAATGCCCGGATTGTCATGGCAGGTCCTGCAGTGTTCAGAGGGTTTGCGGCAGGCGAGTTGGCAGGGACAACGCCAGCGAACGGGTTGTAGGGTGTGTTGGCGGCCGGAGTGTTGGCAGCAGCCGGAGTGTTGGCAGCAGCCGGTGAGTTGGCAGCTGGTGTGTTGGCAGCAGCAGGCGTGTTTCGAGCGGGCGTGTTGGCGACCGGCTCATCGGCTGCAGCGGGACGGGGGAAAGCCGGGTTGTTACCTGCAGCAGCGGCGGTGTTCGATGGTGACGCTTGTGCCGTCTCTGTAGCTGGCGGGATGACCTGGTCCACGCCTGCATTGAAAGCAAAGATGTTCACCTTGTGCTCTGCCCGGCCCACACTGAGATCCCACCTCACAGGGACCCTCCTACACGCAGTAGCTGTCGGCATGGGGAGGAAGTTAAACGTCGGTGTCGTTGCGGACGCAGGGACTCCTGGGATAGCCGGGGTCGGCGCCACAACTGCCCCAGGCAGGTCTGTTGCAGCAGCAGCATGGGGAATGGCATCGGAGAGAGCGTTGAGAGCGCTCAAGGCTTGGACCGCTGCGATGTTCGGGGGAGGCTGTCCTCCGCCCCCGAGCTGCGCGGTTGTCGGAACCGCGCTGCCCAGGAGCGCCGTGAGCGCAATCGTTGCCAGCGAGGTACGCATCAACCGTGGGTTCGTTTTCGCTGGATGTCGAGCTGCGCTAGGTGTCGAGTAGAATGAGGACGCAAAGTCGAGGTGCTCGAAGTGCCGGTCGTCGATAGGTAACGTTGGAACGAGTGGAAGAGCAGTAAGGAGTGGGTCAGTGAGGTGGAATAGAGAACTGAGCGGTTGCAGAGGTGGCAGGCAACAGCGTGGGTGTACGTCGCTGCCTGTCAGTCCGGCTGAACAGTGAGCGAGGGCAGGCAGAGGTCCTCCTTGGTTTGCTCTCTCTGAGTGGGCTATTGGGGGCGGTGTTGTGGTGCGGTGCGTGCGCTATGTCGTACGGCCTGCCGCTGCCAAGTTGGTTTAGTCTCGAAGAAGAGGGGGGGTCAGCTGGGGGGCCACAGACGCTGCTGGGAAGCTTGACAGGGGAGGGCCTGGAGACTGAGGCTGCTGCTGCTGCTGCTGCTGCTGCTGTGAGAGCTGTGAGATAGGGGAGAGAGGAGAGCGAGAGCGCTGAGAGCTCGATGCAACTGCTGAGAACGATGGGCCCACTGGGACAGAGGCAGTGCTTGCGGACACGACGGGGGAAGCGACCTGGGGAACAGGCTTAGCCCGCCGAGGAGACCGGGTGGAATCCAAATAGTCCCAAGTTTCAGTAGTGCGGAGACTTTGACGGCAGTGACACCAAAGGGGGGCTGAACCCGCCAGGCGGGGCGACAGGCCCAACCACGGCACAGGGTCTAACCGGCCGGGTGCGGGGTACGAGGGGCAAGCCAGCCCTTCTGCTCTGATGGGCTGGCTGCTGAGAAGTTTGATCGCAAGCCCAAGAAGTACTGCTGTTGTTACTTGGCACTTGCACCAGCAGAGGCAAGCGAGGCCATCCCGCCCGGTCGTCTGAGATGGTCAGGACAATCATCGGTACCCAGCGTCAAGGTTTGACTGTCGCCCAAGGGGGTGTGCGAGGGGGGTTACGTATGAGAGTTCTGTTGTTGTATCGGGCTGTGAGATGAGATCTTCCTCGCTGAAGCTGCTTCAGAAACCATGCTTCAGCACTGAGTGCAGGCGGACGGACCACTCGCTCCGTATGACATCTCGTAATCGAATCTTCGGAGAAGACTGTTTTGATGAACAGCAATATGCCCAGGTGGTCACTGTACGAGGGCTATTCTCAGCAGCAGCAGTAGTATCGTTCGCGGTAGTGGTAACTGCCTGTTCTTCCACGGCCGAGGACCAGACAGTGTTGTGCGACGGCTGCCGTAAGTCTCCGGGACTCCAGGGGGCTACGTCACAGCCCGTGTCTGTGATGGTGAGGGACTGACTCTGTGAGCGACTCAATGGCAGTGAAGGCAATGAATTGTGTTTGTGTGCAGGCTAGAAAAGTGAAATACAAGAAAGGCGACGAACGCGTAGTGCTTGATATACAGGTGTTCAGCTAGGAGGAAGGTGAAGAATGTGAGGAAGGCGAGGAAGACGAGGAAGCTCACAAGGAAGGTAGGCAAGGCTGCACATCTTTTTCCTCCATCGCACATTCTCCCAACGCTACATCGACTCTGCATCGACCATCCCTACGACTCTTGCACCGTCTCAGCACGTCGTTCGTTGACTGCTGGAACGGTCTCCGGTTCCAGACTGCGCACGCGTCTGACCCCATTTCTCCAACATCCAACATATCAGATGGCATGCGACATCCGGGTTCCTGACACATTTCTGATGCGCAAGTCATGGCGCTTCGGCGAGTCTTCTTTCACCCTGGGCACTCCGCAACCGGCCGATGAAGTCTCCTACCAGCTTTGACCTCTTCTATTCTCAATCACTGACGCTGCTGGACCACGCGATGGCCATCTATGAACACAGTGCCATCAGCAGTCTCGTACCTAGGTCTACAAATCAACAAGGTCGCCAGTCGACGAGGACGCTGCTCGTGCGCTCACCGAGCCTCCGGGGGTGACGGGCTCTGCTTTCAGAAGATCTAGAAGAATGTCAGCATCATGAAACACCTCGTGCAAAAGCGGGGTTGGGTTGTAGGGCAAGTGGGGATACGGTGTGGCGCTGTCCTCTCTCCAGGCCAACACACTGCCCAGGGAAGAGGCACATCCCCGGGTGCGTGAGGCTACATACTCTGCTCATGTCTGTCAAACCAAGAGGCTGGCAGAGCAAATTGTCGACGCGCAGAGGCATCGCTACACGCGACGCGACGCCCCCTACCACCACCACCGCCCCAGCTCAACCTCAACCCAACCCAAACTCACCCTCAGCCTCCTTCTTCGCACTGCCCTTGAGTGCGCTGTCCTCCTCCCCGCCATGGGCCTTGAGGAACGCCTCCACCTCATCCATGACCTCCTCGCCGTCGTCGTCGATCCCGTCCCCGTCCTCGTCGTCGCTGTCTCCGATCGCGTCGATCGCAAAGTTCGGCCGGTGCATGACAGCCTCCTGCGCAGCGCGGACCATCTCGCTCTCCTCCCGGTATCGCGCCTCGACGTCGGCGAGGCTCTTCGTCTCGCCCACAGTGTTGGCCGAGCTCGCGCTTGCCGTAGTCTTAGTACTGTGTTGCGACTGCACAGAGATCTGTGACGCCTGTGACGCCTGCGAGGCGCTGCGGTTGCGTACCCGTTGTGATGGGGTGAGGAGGGACTCGCGCGCCCGTGTCTCGACAGGAGCGGGCGCCGATGGGTCCGCTTTGGACAGTGATGGCTTGCGCCACTCTGCGTGCTTGCCCAGGGCAGATCCAATACCGTCTGCGAGGCGGTTGAAACGCGACTTGTTGTCGTCGTTGACAACGAGGTTGACCAGTCCGCCCAGGAGGCCGTCAGCCTTGGCATGGGTCTTGTGGTAGTCCTCCTCCTCCTTGTCCTCGAGGTTGAACGACGCCGCCAGGTCGTGCCCGAAGAAGCTCTCCAGCAGCTCGTCAGCGAGTACGACCATGCGGAAGGTCGCCAGGCTGAGATATGGCAGGTTATGTGGGCCAGCAACAGAGTCTGATCGCTCGCGCGACTGCGTAGCCGTCTGCTCCTCGCCGTTGATAGCGTCATCCGTCAGAGCGGGCAAGCTCGATTCGGGAGCAGTGGCGTCACCAAACTCGTACGCGTTGAGGATGAACCGCGACACCGCAGCGAGGTATATGTCTCCAGGCTCGTTGCGGAAGATGAAGAGCAACGACTCGGACAGCCTGATAACCTCGTCCTTTGTAAGGAAGCCATCTGCGTCCTTGTCGTGCAGCTCGAAGAACCACTCGATCGCCTCCATAAGCCCAGCAGACATGACGCGGTCGAGTCCCTCCACGACGTCCTGAAGTGACAGAGTTCCGATCTTCTGCGAATCCCACTGGTAGAACAGGCGGTCGATCACCTCGTGGTCCGCTACGCGGCGCTCCGTCCGCTGCATGAACGCGTTGGTAGTGACAGTCTCCTCGCGTGCCCATGTTGCAATGTTCGACAGCAGCACCTTGAATGTCCGCAGGTCGATGCGCGTCTCTACTCGACCATGCGCGTCAACGGTGATTCGCGGCTTCTCCAGCTCTCCAGGCTTGACATCGACTGGCCCAGAACCACCTCCCTCAGGCGAGCACACAGCCGAGAAAAAGTGGTCGTAGATGACGCCCACCTGCTCTTTGTTGAACCGTCCCACGTTGCGGAGGTTGCGCACCGCCGCGCGCTTGGAGAACTTTTCAATCTCGTCGGCAATAATAGCACGCAGCCGCCGCCTCTCGCTCACAATCGTGTCGTCGGTGATGACGTTGAACTCGCGGAACGCCACCACTAGCAGCTCCTGGAAGTTGGTGATGTTGCGCACCCGCGGGTCAGGGTGCGTGGGGTGGGCCGAGTCGCCAATGGTAGAGAAGTAGCTGCGCATAAGGTTGATGAACATGCCGTCGTCGGTGACCTCGAGCAGGGCCTCGCCGTTGATCTTGAGGATGGCAAGGCCGATCTGGAACAGCACCTTGACACCCATGGCGAGGACACAGTCCACAATGCGGAAGGCGAAGATGAGTGGCAGGGAGTTGATGTACAGTGACAAGAACCACGGCAGTGAGGCGACCGAGATCTGCACGTCGACGCTGCGGAAGTGGTCGTGAATCATGGGCAGGCAGCGCTTGACGAGTGACTCAAACACCCGCTGGTCGAGCAGCGTACCCTCCATCGAGGGGGAGTAGTATCCTGGCAGTATGCGGTCGCAGAGCACCTCGAGGAGCCAGAACGCCTGCTCCTCAGACATGTAGATCAGCAGACCAGCGACGACAATGTTCAGCGCCTGGCAGTATCCGAGTTCGGGGTTGCGGAACGAATACGCGACCAGCACGCGGCGGAGACGGGCGAGACCCTCGTCCGTTTGGTATGCCTTGTATTCTGGCAAAGAGCGGTTCAAGTCCTTCTCGATCTCGTCTGTCGACTGGCTCGACTTGCCCTTGTTCTCCTCCAGCAGGAGGGTGTACGTCTGGGGGTTGGCAATGCGAAGGTATATCGAACCCGACATGACCTCCCACAGCTCGCCTCGCAATCGGGACGGCAGACCGACCTGCAGCAGCCGCTGGAATGGTGGGTACCGCAGCACTGGATCGTCAGCATCACGCGCTTCCCACAGTCCACTCACGAGTCATGTTCCGGCCATGCACTGTAAAGTACTCCTTCCAGAGTTTCATTTTACTCCTCTCGCGCATCTTGCGCGCATCGCCAGGGAAGCCGAACTGTTCGCCCAGTCCACGCTCGTATGTGCCCTTTCCTTCACCGCCTGGGCCGCGCAGATCGCCCTCTCCCTCGTTCCCCTGCGCACCCGTCTCGACTAGGAGATCCGGCTGTGCTGTCGAGCTCGCGCTGAGGAGGTATTCAGAGTACAGAGATGGCAGGAAGCCCTTGAGTGCCTTCATTTCCGCGAGCTGAAGTCAGTGATGGTCCACAATCAACATTCCCCACCTGTGACTTGAGAGCATCGCGAAGCAGAATGGCAAAGTGCTCAGCCGTGGGCAGCAATGACGTGAGTTGCAAGATCTGCAGTCAGTTCCTGCGCGCAGAACATTGACCTACAATGCGCATGCCGTGCCATGTTGCAAGCGACAGAGCGAACACTCCGGCCCGGGAGTTCAGTCTGTCCGTCAGCGATGTACGTTACGACTCTGTCCGATGCGGTCGTAGACGTACCGTTCGACTCTGCGGATCGTGTACAGCGGAAGCGTGCAGCGACATGACCTCCTGTCGTTTGAGATGAAGCACAGAAACGGTGGAAGGAGGGACAGTTTGCCAGCCTGCCATGTCAGCTCTGCCTCCCGGTCTCGGGGCGCCGTCGTCGCTCGATAACGACACAGCTGGCACTTACATAAACGTCCTCCTTGCCCTCGACCGAAAGCACAGCGTTGATGTCCATGCTGGCTAGGCCAGACGCGCTCCCGACATTGGTCTGCCCGCGCGCAGGCTTGACTACCACTGGCGGTGCAGACGGGGGCGGGAGCTGGTCGGGCGTGGGCACGTTGAAGAGGTCGCGGGTGAGCTCGTCCTTTGTCTTCTCCGTGTACGCGCGCAGGTGCATCGGGAGCGACATGGTGGGCGGACTATGGCGCTGCGAGCGAGCCGGTCAGTCTGTGGTCGGTGTACTTCTATGCCAGGCGAGTGGGCAACGTCTAGGATGCGATTGAAAGCAAGGCGGACTGAATGCTGGAATGGAATGGATGATCGAATGGACAGGCTGGCCGAGGTCGAATCGGAGGTGCGCAGTAGAGTGTCGGCGCGTCCCTCCACCAGGCCACCAGCGGCGCGTGGCATACGGACCATCTTTGGTGCCGGCGGCTAAAGTCTCGACCGTGCTCGGCAACGCCAAGCTCGTCATGGCTGCCAAGGGCGACGACGTCGTATGCATGGTTGCACTCTACACTATGTATGACATATGACTTTCTCGTATGTAGATGGGCAGTGCATGACAGTACATAGATGGACAAGATGAGGATGTGGCTAACGTCGTCTCCGATCGTCAGAGCGCGGCCCCCTTCGACCGCCACGACCGCCAGGCGGTGCTCTCGGCTCTCGCTCCTGGCCATTAGCTCTAAGTGCATATACAGGGCGCCGCTATACTCACAGGTTGTGCGGCAGGACCATCACCGGGCCACTTGCTCAGCCTCTCTCCCAGCGAGCGCGGAGGTGGTGGTCGCGCATCAGCGGGGGGAGGTGCACGATCCGTTACGGGGGGTTCAGACCGCGGTTCCGTGGGTGTAGGGGGTGCGCGGTCGTCTTGAGGGGCACTGACGCCCCGGTCATCGCGAGGGGAGCCGCGTCTGACGTCGCGCTCGCCATCAGATGGCGGGGCACCGCCGATTCTGGACACTTCCTTGCCGGGCGAGTCTCCCAGCCTCATGTCACGGCCTCGGGGCGCAATGTCAGGCCCAGGACGGGGTCCATCAAATTGCCGCGGCGGTGGTGGCGGGAACCCGTTGGCTCTTGGACCGGGAGAAGAGCGGCGCAGAGGAGATCGGGAACGGGATCGGATACCGGGTTGTCTGTCACGGCGTTCATCGGGCCCACCATGACGTGGGTTGGGTGCATCTCGGCGCCGGTCAGCGCCATCGCGACGCAAGTCGCGTCCGTTCTGGCGCATATCGGCTTCACCTCGTCGCGGAATCGGTCCGTTGCGACGTTCGTCAGGTCCGTCTCGACGCGGGGCAGAAGCCACACGAGATTGATCAGGGCCATCTCGGCGCAGCTCGGAGCCATTACCACGCAAGCCAGGGCCGTCGAATCGTGGGCCAGAGCCATCGCGACGCGAGTCTGGCACACCGCGAGACTGATCAGACCCATCACGACGAACGTCGGGCCCTCCACGGCGTTGGTCGGGTCCATCGAACCGCCGGTCAAGCCCGTCACGTCGCGAGTCAAGCCCATCACGCAATGGCGGGCCGTTTCGAGCTCCAAAGTCACGACGGGTGTCATTGCGAGCAGCATTAGGTCCGTAAGCTGGCATCCCAGCCTGAGGCGGCCCAGCAGGTGGCCCAGCAGGAGCACCACGACCCCCACGCGCATTCGGTCCGTACGCCGGTTGTCCTGGGGTAATACTGGACTTCCCGCCGTCGAACCCAGTGCCGTCTGGGGGAGGACCCACTGGCTGGCGCACAGGCGTCGACAGCGTACGACCATGGCCAGCTCCAGCCGGCCGTTGTCGTGGTCGTGCGTCCTGGTGCGGTTCGGTGCGCAGTCGCTTGTCGCGATGTTCTGGCTCCTCGCCTGGGACGGCTTCGTCAGCAGTCCTCTTCGTGCTCTCAGGTGGCGCAGATTTTGCTGTAGAGTCCTCCTCCCGCTCGCGCTTCCCCTCCGATTGAGTTGGCTCAACCGCACTCCGCTGCTGCTTCTCCTCCATCTCCTTCCGATCAAGCAGCTCCTCCTCCTCCCTGATCTTCCTCAGCCGTTCCTCAGCCTGGCGTGCTTCCTCACGCAATCGCGCCCGCCTGTCGGCAGCAGCCGACTGCTCTCCCGACTCTTTGACGGATTCTGGTTGCGCTTCAGATGGCGGCACAGAAGAAGCATTCTCAGCAGGCAGAGGAGCATTCGCCTCCCGCTCAGCCTTCTTCGACTGCAGCTTCGCCCTCAGCGCCTCAGCGTCCTCGCTCCTCTTCGGAGATACTGTCGGGGCGGACGCCTCACGCGACGCGGGAGCCGTAGAACCCGCCATGCCAGTTGGAGACTCGCGGGACGGGCCAGATACGGGTGGCTTCGGATCCCTGCGCTCCGGGCCGTCCTGGAATCGCGGATAACCATTGTCCACCGGACCCATAGCCCCTCCGCGCCTGGGAGGCCCTCTGATGTCCGGTCGTGGTGGTCGCTGGTCAGTCAATGGGCCTCCGTTCACTGGTCGGCCATGGGGCAACCGCTGATCAGGCAAAGGAACGCGGCCATCACGACGATCATCGAAGCGACCTTCGCGGGGAGGCCCAAAGCGATCGTCGCGGGGGGGCTCGAACCGGTTCCCAGGGGGTCCAGGACGAGCATCACGAGGCGGACCAAAGCGGTCATCCCTGGGAGACTCGAAGCGGTTGTCGCGCGGGGGCCCGAAACGATTGTTGGGCGGAGGTTCGAAGCGATTGCGGGGGCCGTTCCACTCTGCGCTGTTACCGTTACGACCCCTTCCGTACGTATCCCGTCCTGGACCAACATTGGTATCACCGTCTTGACCTCTTGTTGGTGGCTGGCGAGAGTCCGGACCACCTCGAGGATTCGGTGCCGATGAGGCTGAGTTGCGAGGAGGGCTCCTGTCTGTAGCGCGTGTGAGCGCGAGCTCGCGTATGATTGTGCCAGCCGCACCATGGGCGATCAGAAACGAGGGGGCAGCACTTGGCGCGCTCCGATGTCAAGTCATAATTCGCCAATCAACTGCACTTGCACACTCGATCGACTAGGCCCAGGCGCGGCTGGTGAGGGGAAAACGTACTTCTCAGATCACGGGAGGGAGGACCAGACTGCGATGGCTCTCTGGATTCCCGATCGCCAGCAGATTGCGATCCCTTGGCAGGTATGGATGATGGCCCAGTTGGAGGGTCGCGGCGAGTGATCTGGCTTCGAGCGTCCGCACCTGATTCTTGGGGTTTGTTCGCGGGATCGTTCGCACTTGTAGGCTTGTCCCAAGATGTTAAGTTCTTAGCCTTGTGGAAGTAGAAGTTCTTGCCCTGAGACCTGGAAAAGACCGTCGCCCACCCCTCCGGCAAGTCTCCAGCTGGTGTCTCGCTCTTTCCACCCGTCTTCCCGGCAGCGCCGCCTTCCTGCTGGCTTGATGAGAGACTACTTCCCTCTGTCTTCTCATGAGTTGGTGCTTCTTTTCGCTGATCCGGTCTCCTCTCAGTCCTGTCTGCAACGTTACCTCCCGTTCTTCCGCCACGAGACCGGTCATCTGCGTGGCGGTCACCACGCTGCTCCCGATATCCTCGCCCAGATTCCCGCTGAGAGCTACTACGAGCCTCTTCCTGCCTGGGAGACTTCGGCCTATCGCCCCCGGACTCTAGCTTTGCCGAGCGGCGATCACGATCGAAGGGTTCTGAGGTCTATCGCGTGAGCGAGTTGCAAGCGTTAGACTTGCCTTGCTGGCGCCACCTTGCGTACTCGTGGAAGCTTCTTTGACCTCCTGCACTTCCAATACAATAGCAGGCTTAGCGTTCGCCTTCGAGGGTTCGACACTGGCTTGCTGAGGCGACTTAGTCGCTGACGCTGAGGCACTCCCGCCCATATCTGCTGTCAGGTCCTGACTCTGAGCTTCCACGCACCGTCACCAAACTCCCCATCGCCACCGACGCTAAGGCAGTCGTCGTCGTAGCCTGCCCCATCGTCCATTCCCCAGTCGACCTCCTCGTCGGCCATTTTAAAGTATGTGTGTAGCGACAACCGAGGTGGAAATGTTGACAAGGGCGACAAAACAGACCTGGACCACCGCCCAAAACCGACGGAAGCAATCTTCCCGCTCATCTAGCCATCGTTCCAGTGAGCGGGCTTGTCTCAGCGATTCCCGCATGCGGCCTTTTGCTATGATATGTATGCATTGATATGTGTCTACCCCGCGCCCTATGTCTATGTCGGCGTCCGACGTGGGCGAGCGTCCTAGTGCCATGTTTGGCCAAAGTACAGCTCCAAGGCGGTACGTGCGACGTTGAATCCGAGCAGGCTGAGGAGATAGCCGCCAAGTAATGGCAACAACGGAGCCAAGAAAAGCTCGCTGCGGGCCACAAACGGCAGTGCAGCCATGCCCAGATAGGACACGTAGATGTACTGGAATCCGGCAATGAGGAACAACGTACTGAGCGTCAGATGGACTTCAGCGACGATGTCAAGCTACTCACTTGCCCAGCCAGAGGCATATCCAGTTGTCGCGTACGACCAGCGCCGCCAACGGGAGGAGAACGACGTACACCGTAAGGAACGCGGGAAAGAAACTGTTGACGGCAACGTCAAAGGCATAGGTATATTCGACCTTGTTGTCTGTGATCGCCGAGAGACCATGCGACGCGATGAGCAGTCGGTTGGCGATGAGCCAGTACACCAGTGCCACTACCATCGCGATTAGGATAAAGTCACCTAGATCGTCAGTTGGATGTCAACCGACCATACGTACGGAACACCATCTTCAGAATCAGAGCGACAGCTCCTGCTGCAGTCATACCGTAGACAACAGACCACGCTGTTCCTGCCGCAACCAGACACCCCGCGATGAGGATGAGCATTGCTGGGTCATCTCGTGCCCAAAAGTTCTTTGTCTGTTTACTGCTACGTTAGAAGGTGTCTCCACGGATACGCATACGCACTGATGATATGTCTGCTTGTACACCCTTCGCGGAGCCACAACCAGATATGTGAGCTGCCAGAACGCGAGTTCGAAGTCCTGCCGGTATTAGCCTCCTCAGCTTTGCAACACAGCTACGCTGAACACAGCAGCAACCACTCACCATGGACTTGAACTTTGTCAGTCTACGCAGCATGATGGGCAGGCCTCTGTCAGACCGGGACGTGAAGCCGTCATCATAAGGGAGTGAGGATGGGCCGGCGTTCATGGTCGGCAGGAGTGGAGGCATGTTGCGCGGGCGCAACCGTATGGCCGACAGCTTGGCGAGAGGGCTGGACGTAGAACTTGCTCCGAGGGGTCGTGCACGAGGCCGGAACGGTCGAGCAAGCAAGTAGCTGTGGATTCCAACAGCAGTGCAGCACTCGGCGAGATCGATTCCAACATTGGAAGCATGACGCTCGTCGATGCCGGTATGAGGGGAAGGACTGGCACCTTTTACACGTCATTGTTCATCTTTGGTGGACTGCTGATAACATCACGTGACCAGTACCGGTAACGATCGGGCAATTGTCTGGACCTGAGAGTGGATTCTGCCGCCGAGATTAGGGGCCGATGAATGATAAGGCGTTGACGTCAGAATGAGAAAATAACGCCAGTCTGAAGCCACGCTCACTCGCTCACTCGAGGACCGATGACGGTGGCCGTGGCATCTTACCCAACAGGCCGACAGAACCTCCGTAGTCCGTCCTTTTGTCCTTCCCAGGCGGCCCAGCGCGACGCTCGGTCGACGCGGGCGTTCAATGCCGCCAGAGCGGACTGCTCGAGGCCTCGCTAGGCTCCCAACCGGCGGCAGGCATGTATGTGGGTAAATAACTCCAGCGTCACTCATGTCCGCGTCAGATATCTAACTTTCTTACTCTTTCTCACCCCTTCATTGCGCCTGTCCTCACCTGCCCACTTGTCAACAGCAAAAGTCGTATCAGTATGCCCGAGGAAATCCATCTTGCTTCCTATCTCATTGAGCGCATCAAGCAGGCCGGCGTCAAGCAGGTGAGTTGGCTCTTCGTGGCGACGTGGCGAATGCGGTTTCTGATATCCAGATCTTTGGTGTCCCCGGTGACTACAATCTCGAGTTCCTTGACTACTTTGAGAAGGACCCCGTGCTCGAGTGGGTTGGCAATGCCAATGAGCTGAATGCTGTAAGTACTACAGTCTCTGCGAGTTGCTAACGCCCAGGCATATGCTGCTGATGGTTACGCCCGAGTCAAGGGCGGCCTCGCAGTCCTGGTAACGACGTTTGGCGTAGGCGAGCTGTCCGCTCTATGGTGAGAGGCGATCACATGTACCCGTCTGACCGGCAGTGGCGTTGCAGGCAGTCTAGCTGAGCGCCTGCCTGTCCTCCACATTGTTGGTGCACCTAGCACCGCGATGCAGGTGAGTCCTCGACGGTAATGTCGGCTGACACGTCACAGCAACAGCATGCCCTCCTTCACCACACGCTCAACACCCCGACGTCATTCCAGAGCTTTGCCAAGATGTCTGAGCCGCTGTCCTGCGCGCAGGCTGTGCTCAGCAACGTCCGGCCCGAGACCAACAGGACATACGCGGATGCCATTGATCGCGCTATCACCGCCTGCGTAACGCAGTGCCGCCCAGCGTACATCGAGTTGCCGATGGACTGCGTCCGCGCCATGGTTTCTTCTGCTGGCCTACAGCAGCAACTGGTGAGCCACGGCGAGATGACCCTAACGCCCAGCCCACCCCACTCTCAGCTCCTCCCATCACTTCTCAGGAAGAGTGGATAGGCCCTTCGCCCACCGTTGGTGCCCTGCAGCAGAACTCGATGAACGACCACTTTGACACACCATCGGAGGAGGTGCTCGAGCACATAGTCGAGCTCATTGCCGACCGGTATGCAAAGGCAGAGCGGCCATGTGTGCTCGTAGATGCTTGTGCTGCACGCTTTGGCGTCGGCAAGCTAGTGCGCCACATGGTGGAGGCGTGTGGGATCCGCAGCTTTACCAGTGAGCATGGCAAACGAGAGTGTGACTGACAAACAGCGCCGAGTGAGCCAGACAAAACTCAACCTGCAACTCAGCTAACATCACAGTGGGCAAGAGCGTCCTCGACGAGCGCTCGGAGCTCTTTGGCGGGTGTTATGCCGGCGGCAACTCGCTAGAACCTGTCAAGAAGGAGCTCGAGAGCTCAGACTTCATTCTGTACGTTGGTGCACTGAAGAGCGACTTCAACTCGGGCTCCTTCTCGGTCAAGATACCTACTCAGAACACCGTGCGCCTCCACAGCTTCACCACCAATGTCGGCTTTGCCGAGTTCCCCATGACGGACATCCGTCATGTCCTTCCCAAGCTCGTGCCTGCGTTTGAGAAGGTATCGAAGACGCGCAAAACACCCGCTGTTCGCGACACGCTGGAGCAGAAGATGAAGGACGGTCGTGTCGAGAAGCTCACGGAAAAGGCCGAGGGCAAGGAGATTGTCCACGCCTGGATGTGGCGTCGCTACGGCGCATGGTTCCAGGACAATGGTGGGGAGAGGTTCAGTCCAGCACTGACAGCAGACATCATCATCACAGAGACCGGAACATCGTCCTTCGGCCTGCTCTCCGTCCCCATCCCCAGCCACTCCTCGTACGTGGCCCAGATTCTCTGGGGTGCCATCGGCTGGTCCGTTGGCGCGACGCTGGGTTGTGCACTCGCTGCCGAGGAGGGCCCCAAGCGGCGTACTGTGCTCTTCGTCGGTGACGGTTCGCTCCAAGTCGTGAGTACTCAAGTGCAGCCCGTCAAGCTAACTCGCAAGACGGTACAGGAGATCGGCACCATGATCCGACGTGGCGTCAAGCCTTACCTCTTCGTCCTCAACAACGATGGCTACGAGATTGAGCGACAGAGTAAGACACACACCGCAGCCCTGGCTGACAACAGTCCACGGTCCGGACGCGGACTACAACAACATCCAGCCCTACGCCCACCAGAAGATGTTGCCCTTCTTCGGTGGCGGGAAGAACGATGAGAAGATGCAGAGCTACGCGATCCACACCCAGGACGAGCTGAACGCTCTCCTCACGGACGAGGAATTCAACGTCCCCGACCGCATCCGCGTGATCGAGGTGTTCATGCCCCGCGACGACGCTCCCGAGGCGCTCCTCGTTCAGGCGAAGCTCACTGCTAAGGCCAACGAGGGGTAAGTATGTAGGCAGAAGTGACCGTCGAGAGCGGTACACGCGAGCGCATAGTAGCGAAGAAGTCTAGCCATGCATCAGCATGGGAACGATATAAAAGTGGACAAAGCTCATCTAAATTTACGGGAGAGGCTCTACCTCCTCGCCTCCACCCCCTTCGACTCATCCGTCAACCCCCATCTCCACATCCACTCAGCAGTAACCCTCACCGCGTCCTTGGACACGATGTGGCCATGACCCTCGTCGATGAACACCTCCGCCGCGGCAGCCTCCCTCCTGATCTGAGGCCACTTCTCCTCTCCCAGCTCGTACGGCATCACCATATCCACACCGCCTTGCACCGCAAGGACCATCTTGCCATTGTACGCGCCCTCCTCACACGGGGTGTTGTAAAACTCCATCGTGTTCTTCGGGAGTGGGTCTGTGTTCCCCTCGATCAGGCGGTTCTTCAGCGCATCAGACGGCACTGAGCAAATCGGAACTCCGATGCGAATGCGCGGCTCCTGGCGGAGTAGTCGCCAGGTGATATGCCCTGCCATCAGCACGGTCAAGCCATATTTACCCACCGCCCATAGAGAACCCGGTCGACATAAACTCGACGACCGTCCGCTCGTCGGCGGGGAAGATCTGACCAGGCAAAAAGTTCATGATCAGCTCATGGTCGTGGATACCTCCCGCTGTCGTCAGCAATGTCTGGAAACTATGCGCACTAATGCCGATAGCCATATACTTTGCACTGCGGTCAGCTTAGATGACATCCAGATTCTCACAATTCGCTCGGCCCAGACTTAAAACTCAATCCATCTTTGATCCGTCGACGCTGTCCGTGATTCCTCTGATCCTACTGTCAGCGCAAATGTGGCAGGGGAACCCACCACAGTGACCACGATGATATCCCTCGTCCGCCTCCGCTTCCCAGTCGCGTCGAGACGCCTCGCTTCCCCGATAAGTCCGCTCGCCATAGGGTGCATATCCCTTGCCTTGTTGGCCCACCCATGTCCCACAATCTACCGTCAGCTACAGCCTCACCACGCGTACGCACGACCATGGCAACCGGCAAGTCACTGCCTTGAATTTCGTCTAGGCCAAACACCTGCACACTCAGATCGATGAGGTTCACCTCGCGCATCGAGACAATCGGGTGGTCGAGATGCAACGGCGCCCAGTCCATGGAGTGTGCCTTGTCCATTGGCCGGATTTTCCTCGTCGGGGCCGCAGCGGTGGTGACACCGGCGGACAGCTCGGCCAGCTGGTTGATCTGCTCTGTTATCTCGCTGTCGTTGCTCATTTCGGTGGGCGTTTGGGGGGGCAATGGGTGGTTTATTGACAGGGGAGATTTATGTAGTTGCCGCAGCGGGCCATGCCGACGTGCTACCGGTTATAAGCCGGCATCGGCCCCGGCCGTCAGCGATGCCCATTTCAGTCGCGTCGGGTTGCACTTATTCATTACAGGCGTCAAGATGCCCAGCAATTGGGTGTGCAAAAGCTTATGGGGTTGTGTGTAACGGCCACGCAACGCAACGCGCGACAGATGTGAAGAGTAAGAAGTCGGGCGAGACGTGAGACAGGCAGCACATGTTTCGAGGGCATCGGTGGTTACCGATGTCAGATTGCGCTGTTAACCGAGGTGTTCCAGATCCCAGCTCGTCATCACTCTGTGCATCCTCTGCGCTTCTGTCTCAGGCTCGCTACCGTCCTGCAGCTCTGCAAGCAGGGATGCATTACGAGGCAGAGAGGAAAAGCAAAAAGAAAGAACTTATCGCCACCTGGTCTCGATCCAGGGATCTCCAGGTACACACATTCGTATGAGCCTGGCGCTTTCCCACTAAGCCATAGCGATTTGTTATGTTTTGAACATCAGGCTACGTTCATAACGAAGCTTTGTTAGACATATCGCACTTCAGCCGTGCAGGCTGAGGGAAGCCGGCTAGCGAGACGCCAGCAGTGCCGTAGCACCGTGCTCTTCCTAGGGAGGTGGGGCTGCCAGAGTCCGAGTGGGTTTCTTCTACCATAACCGTGTCGGCGCGGCCTGGGGTTCATTGGAACGAGTACACGGACGAGCGCCACGCCTCTGCCTCAGCGCCCCTCAGACCAGCATCAGTTACCATTCTGGTACGCCGCCGGGTAGCATTGGCGCCCAATGCGGACACTCTTGCGCGCAGCTCCTCCCGTTGCCGACGGTACTCGATCGACTTCTCCGGATCCTGCGTAGTATTGGGGAATAGTGCGTCTTCGATGCGGGAGCTGAACTTCCACTTCTTCTTGCGCGGCAGAGCCCGGTTCGCATCCGCTTCGTGTTTGAGCTCCTTCAGCCGTTGAATTACAATGCGTAGGATGCGGGACGCGCCATCCCGTTCGGTGAAGACGATCTCGCTGAGCCGACCTGTGGTCGTGACGCCGGGAGTGCTGGCCTTGATCCTGCGACGAATCTCCACCATCTCATCACTTGCGCGCTGTATGCCCTGCTCTAGACGTTGTGTAAGCCTCGCCTTCATGCGAGCCTTCAGAAGGGGGATTGCGATCTTCAGGAGAAGGGGATACAGCCATTTGTAGCCGCTCGCCGTTTCGATGATGTTCACGTTCAGCTCATCTATGTTGACAGAGATGTTGCGCGCTGTGAGGATCTGTGTGGAGTCAGGATGTGGGTCTATGTCTAGATCGAGATCGATCGACAACCCGCGACGCGAGAGCAGAACGTCCACTGCTGTCAGTGGGGTAGTTTCCACTTCACGTACCAACACCAGTATCCTGGAAATTCAACTTCTTGAACTTCAGAGCCACTAGCATGCCCCGCACATCTGCCTGCACCTGCTCCACATGCACTTGAACGCGCTGCCGCCGCGAAGAGAGACACGCGGACTGTAGTTGGTCGAACGGCGACCATTTCGCAGACTCGTCCAGCTTGACGGACACCATCGTCGGCAATATATTCGCAACGCTGATGAAGACATTCTCCATCACAACCTCCATTGCCGGCGACATAAACTCCACTCTCGGAAGCGGCAGATAACCCATGCCCTGGAGCGAGGGGAACGTGAGGCGGATGATGTCCTCCCACAGCGCCCGCTTGAACACCATCCTGCCATGTCCGTCGAGGAAGAGGGTGGACGTGAGAGCAGCCCAGCCTTCGCTCAGAGCCCGGGTGACCGGATCATCGGGGAACCACTGGGAAGCAGGTGGGCGAGGACCCTCAGACACAGTATCCATGCCCAACCAGCTAGACATTGAAGACGAAAGCAGCTTCCATTGCGCTGCAGACACCTCGTCCGACAACCGAGTCCTGATCCGTTGCCACAGAGCTTCTGCGATAGCCGAACACTTGTTGCTGGCAATGAAGCCCGGTTCAAGCAGAGCAGTCCTGATAAATTCGTCGATATCAACCCACAAAGCTCGAAGTTCGGGATCAGCGTTGGCTTGCTCATATATTTTGCGGACGGCATTCTGAACTGGCCCAAGTGAGCGGCCTCGCGCGAAGCGTTCGAGCAAGGTGGCAATGTTGGTGAGTATGTGTTCTATCGGGGTAGGGTTATGCGGTGTCGCTGCGCGGTCCGATCGAAGCAGCGTGGCCGTCTCGTACGCCTGGAAGGTGTCCAGAAGCCAAGCCATGGCTGTCGTGTACCCTTCCTGCTCTTGAAGGGTGACACTGCGATCGTCAGAGGAGCCGAGACCTCAACTCACATTGCAAACTTTAGCTTGGCCGCGCACTCCGCGAGCCGTGGGTCGTCCATGATGCCATTTATCTCCGGTGCGGCGGTCTGTGGCTCCTCCTCGGCATCGTCATACTCGGAGTCTGGCTCATCGGCATCGCTGTAATATGCTCCAGGAGGTTGTGGGGTCGAGCCAGAAGATCCCACAGCATCTGCGGCGTCCTGAAATAGCTTATTAAGGAAGTGTAAGTGAAAAGACGAGGTGGCTGCCTCAGGCTCAGGCGCCGAGGTCGGTATCTGCGGATCTGTTGTTGGAGGCTCTTGTTCTGCTGCTTCAGGCGTGGGCTCCGACGACTGCTCCCCAGCCACATCTGCCTGAGCGGTCTTGGCTTTCTCAGAGTCCCCTGCAGCATCCGTCTTCCTCTCCTGTACCATCTGGCGCACCACCACGACCAGATCGCTAAGTGCACCGCGCAGTTCTGGACTGGTGAAGAATATGGCAGCCAGTTTGCGCACATTCCGAGCAGCTGCCACGAGTTGTCCGTCGCCTGTGGAATAGCTAGTAGCAGTGGCGTCAACGGCGTCGTCAATCTCTGCAGCCTCTGTGGGAGTTGTCTCGACAGTCGCGAGTGACTCGCCATCGCTGTCGACCAGCACTGGTTCCGATGGTGGTTCTGCTCGGCGTTGGGCCTCCAGCTCTGCTCGTTGCCTGACGCGCTCAGCGGCATCCGACCCAGTCTGGGACTCCCTGTATACGAGCCATGCCGTCTGCTGCATCAACTCGTCGGCGTTCTTGTCCCGTAGAGCCAGACGGAGTGTTTCCAGCAGACCGCGGAGACTGGTACAGGCGTCGATGGTCTCGGAGCACACAGACTGGTCCTTGATCGTGCAACGGCGCGCTACGCGGCGCAGGATCTTGTCCAGCTGGTGATTGCTGGGTAGCTGGCTGGGTCGTCAGCTCTGCCGGTAGGTCGGCTCACCCATTGCGGAATGCCTCCACCGCACCCCATAGCTTGAGATTGCGCTTGACATCTATGTCGATCTGAGCCAGATCATCGGCAGTGGCGGCATGCGCGACTGACTCGGCAGCCGGATGCTCTGAGATGATGGTGTGAGGTCTCATCGCAAAGCGCCGCTTGCTGATGGACGGTGGACACTGGACATCGGTGAGTTCTGTGGGAGTTCACAGATGTCGGCGAGTTGACAACCGGACCCGATCAAACGATAACATCGCGATAGTGAATTCTTACGTCACCATGAGAGTCGAAGCCACCCAGCTTTGAGACTCGGAATTGCAGACTTGGCTGAGACGTGGTGACTTGCTCGCGCTCAATTGTTCGGTCGAGCTACAGAGTGTGATGATATGCCAGATACATGCGTACAACAGATATGTCTACCAGATATGCCCTTCTAGTCTCACAGGAATTCCGAAGAAACATGGGCCGTGCACTACACACGCAGCTCACGCTCGCCAGCCGCTACTGGGGATACCGATGCGCGCCGCTAGCTGGCGGTACTGCTGCGTGGCGAGGGCGTTCGTGCGCACGCCATATATTATAAGGCAGACCAGGAGGAGCAGGACATTACCGGTCTGTCATCAGCGACTGACCCGGCTCGCGGCCACAACAACAACTCACCACAAACTCGTTGAACTGTCGCTGTTCCAACTTGATTACCTTCCCACACGCCTCCCATGCCGGGACCTCGTGCTTTTGCTCGTCTCCTGGACGAACACAGTGAAGCAGTCGGCGGTTTCCGAACGGCTGGCAGAAAGGCTCGTGCCGCTGTTGTCAGCTACCGCTCCAGAACAGGACAACTCTCCAACTCACGTCGTCCTTGGGACAGGGCTCGCATTCTCCAAAGGGGCGGCAGTCGAGCCCATCTGCTGGCTCCGGTATGTAGCCTGGCTTCGCGCGAGCTACCTCGTTGTCGGTCCAGGCGCGCGCGCTGGCTAGTCCAAACGCGAGGCAGAACAGAAACAGGACTGCAAAACTGGGCGTCAGTTGTATGCACACTCCCCCGCTATCTCACCTTGGTTTCACCGGCCGTAAGATCATGCTATGGATAGATAAATGAGTGTTGACCAGAGGTGAGATGAGCGTTGCCACACTGTTATCCCCGTGGCAGTGATGTGGTGTGGTGGTGGGTGGGGTGGGTGGAACATTTGGTTCCGTCGACGTCACTTGAACGACGCGCAACCTCACCAGCAGTGGCTTGCTCGACAACATTCGCGTTCATCAGCTCGTATCAGCTTCGCCAGAGCATATCCACAGCAGACACAAGGCAGACGACGGCAAAGGCGCACCTCACACTCACACCGACACCCTCCTTTCCCCTTGATCCCTGCCATGTCCGTGGCGACAAAGGCCCCCGCCGCTCCGGTGCTTGCCGGTGGTGGTCTCAAGAACTACTACCAGAACAAGATCGAGGCGGCCGAGCACGAGATCACGAAGAAGACGCAGAACTTGAGGCGACTAGAGGCGCAGCGTAATGCGCTGAACACAAGGGGTACGGGCGAGACTTGGAATCATGCTGACATCAGTGCGATTGCTGCGCGAGGAACTGCAGGTGCTCCAAGAGCCTGGAAGCTACGTTGCCGAGGTCGTCAAGGTCATGGGCAAGAAGAAGGTGCTCGTCAAGGTCCACCCCGAGGGCAAGTTTGTTGTCGACTTCTCCCCCGACATCCCACTCTCCAGCCTGACCCCGAACTTGCGTGTTGCGCTGCGCGCCGACTCATATCTCCTGCACTCGATCCTCCCGAACAAGGTGGACCCTCTTGTGTCCCTCATGATGGTGGAGAAGGTTCCCGACTCGACATATGAGATGGTTGGTGGTTTGGACAAGCAGATCAAGGAGATCAAGGAGGTGATTGAGCTTCCAGTGAAGCACCCGGAACTCTTCGAGTCGCTGGGTATCGCTCAGCCGAAGGGTGTGCTCCTGTACGGCCCCCCCGGAACAGGAAAGACCCTCCTTGCGCGTGCAGTTGCACACCACACCGACTGCCGCTTCATCCGCGTGTCTGGATCGGAGCTCGTGCAGAAGTACATCGGAGAAGGTTCCCGTATGGTTCGCGAGCTCTTCGTCATGGCGCGTGAGCACGCACCCTCCATCATCTTCATGGACGAGATCGACTCTATCGGATCGTCGCGTGGCAGCGGAGAGGGCGGCGGTGGCGGTGACTCGGAAGTGCAGCGTACGATGATGGAGCTCCTCAACCAGCTGGACGGCTTCGAGTCGACCAAGAACATCAAGGTCATCATGGCCACCAACCGTATCGACATCCTCGACTCGGCCCTCCTCCGACCAGGACGTATCGACCGTAAGATCGAGTTCCCCCCGCCCAACCCCGAGGCACGTATCACCATTCTCAAGATCCACTCGCGCAAGATGTCGCTCCAGCGTGGGATCAACTTCCGCTCCCTTGCGGAGAAGATGGGCAACTGCTCAGGCGCAGAGGTGCGCGGTATCTGCACAGAGGCAGGCATGTACGCGCTTCGGGAACGGAGGCAATATGTCGGCCAGGAGGACTTTGAGATGGCTGTGGCCAAGGTGCTCAAGAGGAACGCCGAGGGCAACACGTCGGTGAGCAAGCTGTTCAGCTAGAGAGGGGGGCGATTGTAGATCATGTGACGCGATGCATACGTAGCATAGCAGATGGTGTGTGCAGTGGTAGGCGGATGCACGGGTAGTGTGCACGATGCCACGCCATGCATGTAGCGAACTGAACAACGGGTGATGGGTGATGGAAGGGACGCGAGCATGCGTACGTGGTTGCATGTGATGGCGCACGGACCCGTTATGTATGCAAACTCGTGGCTGATGTCAGCAATACCACTTGTACGAGTGGTTTAACAAGACTGCTTCCCGTAGTGGTTATCGGGTACCCTTGCTATCGGCTAGACAGGGTATGTCTTAGGACTCGAGAGTTCGAATCTCTCAGCAGTCGGATTTACATTTTGCACCTCACCAGGGGCGACTGCAGGCCGCGGTCAGTCTCCAAGTTGTGCCGACAATTTTCCGGCGGCCAACTTGGGGGCCAGGTGGTACCTGGAGTGGCATGCGCGCGTCGTTACCATCCAGAGGCCGCTCGTCGACTCCTCTGCCTTGCAGCATATACTTTTTGTTTTTCAACCCTGCCATGAAATGAGCGCTGTTTTCTCAGCGGTCTAATACGGCTGTTTGCCCGAGTGGTTATGGGGCTTCTTTGCTACTGTCTGTGCTTTGAGGAAGTGTCTTCGGACGCGAGAGTTCGAATCTCTCAGCAGTCGAGTGATGGGTTCATCTTTTTACTCTTCCTCGTGCGCACGGGCCTGCTTTTTACACCGAGAGCGATGCTCTCGAGGCTCTCGTTGATTTGGGACGTCGTGGTATGCATGGCGAGGGAGAATGAAGCGTTATATGTTTGTGGTGATCACATTCAGGATATTCAGACCGATTGCTATACTCTTGACTTTGCCAGGTCTCATCTCGCTGCCTGCCCGCCGGGCTTCAACAGCCCCATCACCTTTTTAGCGAAGCCGTCATCACAGCCAGCACGCAGGCTGTTTGCCCGAGTGGTTATGGGGCTTCTTTGCTATCACGCACCGTCAGGAAGTGTCTTCGGACGCGAGAGTTCGAATCTCTCAGCAGTCGAGTGATGGGATATCCTTTTTACCCCTCATCGCAGGTGCTGCACGCTGCAAGAAGCCTCAATCACTCTTCGCCATCATGCATGCAGTCGACAGAACATAAATTGGACATGCATCATTTTTTCGAAGAATATTAGCACGAGCGACATGATTGCTTTTGCCTTTCATAGACTTGAGGATTCACGCATTACCCTAGTCAGTTGATATCCGTATGCACCCTGAGCCCCACCCGCTTGACGATCAAGATGCATGCGATTCGGGATAAACAAGCCGCCAGGGCGGGATACGAACTACAGTGCAGGATATACATCCTTGTTTGTGTATTAAATGGACAGGCAGGACAAATGAAGTGAAGTGACAGGGGCGGGGGGTATCGTGATTGACGGGCGTGGCGTGACGGGCGGGAATCGGTGGCATGGAATCGTGGACGGACGTGGGATCGGAATCGGAACTGGGACGGGAAGGGGGGGGGAGGGTGGGAATGAGTTGCAATTGAGTCAGTGGATGGGTCGTTATGTCGTGTCGTTATGGTTGGCTGGTGCCTGCAGGCTGTGCAGGTCCAGTGCTGGTGGAGGTAATGCTGAGTGGTATCATGTCATCGAAGGCGATGGCGAGGTGGGATGGTTTGGTATGGTGCGGCGTGCGGATAGAATGCATGGCAACGGACGGAAGCACAGTGAGCCTGACTAGCAGCACCCACGGCTCTTGCCCTTCGCCGGCGCGTCCTTTGTCGCGTCCGTCAGCATGATGCTGTCCTTTCTCCGGAGAGTGCGCTCGCGTTCGATCTTGTCTTTGCGCGCCACGAGAACAGCCGAGATAGAGCGGCACATAGCCTCGACGCCTGGGGTCAGCATCTGCACACTGTAAACAACTCACCCTCGCCAGTCAGGCTGCTGACTTCACCCAGGCGCACACCCTCGACGTCCACGCCCCAGGCAGTCAGCGGCGGGAGAGGCTCCTCGCCATACAGCCTGTGGTCACGGCCGAGACTGCCGCCGCGCGATCGCCCACGAGTGGCACTCGGTGGTCGATCGGTCTCCTGGCGGACGACCTGTCCAAACTCTTCGAGTGCATCAGCGACGGACGGGCCCTCTCCACGGCCCCAGGCTGCAGAGGACCATTCCTCGAGGCGTGGCTTGACTTCGTTGCCCAGCATTGGCGAGCTCTCGGTGCGCGCTCTGGTCGGTGACATCGTGGGTGGAGGCGAGAGACTACGCGGTATGACCGAGTTGGCCTCGGCCAGGTCGTTGAGCGAGGCAACGGCCTCGCTGACGCTGGGAGGCGGCCGTGATAAGCCGAGCACACCAGAGATGGAGAAGCGATTCGACGAGTGGCGTTGCCGTGACGTGGCGTTGGCTGTAGACGCTATGGCGGTCTCGGCGGTAGTGCTAGAGGTGGGTTGTGACGGCGGCGCAGAGGAGTGGAACGACACACGGTGCCGGCGTGCTGGCGCTTGGCCTAGCGGCGAGTTTACACCAGAAGGAGAGGCCAGCGCTGATGGAGGCATGCTGCTGCTCATATCGGTCGGGAAGTGTACAGTCGGGGCGGGCGTGGGCGACACCAAGGACGGTACGGTCGATGCCGACCCTGACGGCGAATCAAAGTCAGCGAGATCTGCTGCTGCAGCCATGAGCGAGGCAAGACCGTGCATGGAGTGCGGCCGCGTGCGTGCTGGCGACGGCCTGCTCATAGAGTCGGTGCGGCTCCGGCTCGAGGCACTGCGGAAGAGGCTGCGTTGTTGGGGAAGAGTAAGCGCGTCGACATCCTGGTCTGCCTCCAGTGGCGCTGGAGGTGGGTTGAGCCATGAGCGGATAGTCCGCCGAGCTTCGCCAAAGCTGTGGTGGTCAGCACACAGACTCTCAAGTAGTCCTCTTACGTCACTGCCCGCTGCCGCTCCAGATCGATCTTGGCGCCCACAACGTAGATGATCATGTCCTTGGACGCCTTGCCGTTCAGCTCGTCAAGCCACGACCGGACGTCGTTGAAGCTATCGCGGTCCGAGATGTCGTATACCAGAATACACACGTGCGCCCCGCGGTAGTAGATTGGGGCCATGGAGCGGAAGCGCTCTTGCCCGGCAGTGTCCCAGATCTGCAGCTTGATGGGAACGCCATCGTGCACTAGCTTGCGTTTGTACAAGGACCCATCGATCGACGCCGGCGCAGGCACAGCCGAGAACGTGTCTGTGGTAACACGCAGAATGAGGGATGTCTTGCCGACGCCCTGGGATCCCAGAAGGACGACTTTTGCCTCGAGACCATCTGGGCCGCCAAAGTCGAGCTGTGTCTCAGAGTCCGCGTCCGACTTGGGCACGGCGAAAGAGGTGCGCGGGGGCGTGGAGACTTGCAGCCCGCGAGAGTGCGATGCAGGGTATTCGGTAGCCAGAGTTGGGTAGCGAGTGAGCATGGGAGCTCCTGATGATCGCAGCCGTTGACGCGAGTCTGCGCTGCGCGTCTCCGTCATGCGTATTGAGCCTGGCGCGGGGGCAGCAAAAGTCGACCTGCGCGACTTTGTTCGGTTGGCATCGCGATCTCGTTGTTGTTGTTGTTGCCCGCGCTGGCTCTTGCCAAGACTCGGCTGGGTGTCTGATCTTGTCAGACCCTTTACTGGTGATGGCGAGAGAAGCGAATGCGAGTTGTCGGGCGATGTCGCGTTTGGCCGTGACGGCGCGCTTGCTCTGGAGTCTGGTGTAGATCCCCTGGACAGAGCCATATCGTTGTCATTGCTGCTCCGCCTTGACGAGGACGCCCTGTTGTCCTCTGCTGGTGGTGCGAGGGCGACCATCTGGACTGGAAAGAGGACCTTTTGTGGCGGTGAGGGATCAGGTGTGGGAGGCAGTGACGACTTGAGCACTGCCTCGGATTGTTGGTGTTGTGCGACGGAGCGCGGTTGTAGCGGCGACGAGGGGTAGGAGGTGGTGGTTGAGGCAAAGGCAGGGAAGCCGTACGACGAACGCTCGAGGCCCGACGCGCTGCTTGGTCCTGCTGAGGAAGATGGCCCTGCTGACCCTGCCGGCGAGTAGGCGTCGGTCCCGTAGGTCAGGGGAGGGAGGGGTTGGGTAACGACCATCATGCCGCGCGAGATGATCCTGGCGGAGTGGTCGGTGGTGGTGGTAGTGGCAGGAGTGGTGGTACTGAAGTCGTTAGCATGCACAGATAGAATGAAGCTGCGAAAGTCGCTCGCGCGCAGAGCTGGCTTTGTTCGGCTAGGAGAGTTCGTGGCCCGAGCTGCTGGTGGACGTACGTGTGCAGTTTTGTTTGTGTCGCACAGAAGCAGACGCGATCCGACCACGACAGGGTTCCGTTTCAGCCTCTAGCAACCGTGCGCTGCTGTGTTCTGTGCACTCCCAGATGCCGAGTGAGAAATTTACGATGCGAACAAGCCCCTCGGTGTCGTCGGAAGGCGAGTGAAGCCGGCCTGGTGGCGGGGTAGTAGCAGTCGTGGGAGGCCCAGGCGTGGTGGAGTCGAGGGACTGGTGCGAGACCGTTGTTTGTGACTGCAGTGGGGACTACAGAGGCCTGAGTGTGTGTGTGCGATTTTGATGTCAAGTTGCAGCCACCTGCCAGAGGCGTGCTGAACGTTTGTGAGCAAAGAGGGAGAGGTTGGGATCTGGTGTTGATAGATGTAGTGGGCGCTTGTGGACCCGAGTGCAAATGCGATGCAGCGATGCGTGAGGTGATGTCGCACAGCGAAGTCCTCCAGTTCTGGTGGCGTCAACACGTTTGGAACAAGAGCAAGATAGAATGGTGGCGTGCAGTGCTCCCTGACGGCGCAATCGATGCTTTGGTCTGAGTACGGGGCTCCAGCTGCGGTTGCTGAGCAATGTGCAACTGGCAGCACAGGCGGTGGTAATGGTGGAGCGCCACGCGCACGCTGATCAACAGAAGTATTGGGAGTGACTATGCAGTAGAGCGAGAGAGAATGATATCGAGAAGAAGCATAGGGACGATGAGAAGCGACTGACCAACTCACCTTGGATCAACTTGTTTTGGCTTTGTGCGCCGTGCCTGTCAAGCGAGTGGGCGTCCGAGATGTCGAGCGAGCGGCGTGACCGAGTCGGCCGGCACCTGAGCGAATCCGACGAGAGTGCAGTGGACGATAGTGATGAGGGGGGATGGGATAGCAGTCACGTAGCAGCTCAGAGAGGAGAGACGTCGTGTGTGGGGTTTGACGAGTGTGCTGCTCGCTGTACGCGTTGCGTGCGCTGCGTGCGTGCGTGGCTTGGTTTGGCGTGCGCCGAGTGCTGTGCACCGTGTGCGCCGCAAAAGGTGACGAGGTGAAATGTGTGAGCGTGGTCGTGGACGGCTAAGGCTGTTTCGTAGTCTGCCCTTTTGTTGATCAAGTGACGAGAGCGTCCGCCGACTGTCCCATTCCTCCGGAGCCTCGATACGACGAGTCGGTGCGTGCAGTAGTAGTGTGTCAGGCGCTGGGTGGCAGGCTGCTAAGTGGTTTGTCACAGGCTCTTTCTTGCTGCTCGCTGCTGCTGCTGCAGCTTGACGTCGATTCCAGTGACGGACGATTGAGCCGAGGAAGCGAAGAAGCGAGTGCGGGGGGGCGTTCAGAGTCGAGTGAATGCGGGTGCCGAGTATATGGATAATCGCCGTAACGTAATGGTAGTGATCCGCGACGTCGACAGCGGTGGGTGGGTATCTCTTTCAATAGAGTGGCGTGAGAGAGTGGTGTAAGACGAACAAGAGTTTGAACTGTCTCCCGATGATGGCGGCGGCGGCGGTGTCGTTGTTGTCGTCGTCGACCGAGTGAGAGAGAGAGAGTTCCTTTTGCTCACTGGAACAGCAGAAGAGGGGGAGAGGTAGAAGGAAGGCGAGGAAGGCGGGGAAGGTGAGGAAGGTTGTTTGTCAACGCCAGGCACGGCCGGTCAGGGACACACCAACTTGTGTGTGCCAGCCCTGGGGATTATCCGGGGCTTACCCAGCAGACACGCTTGCATTCCTCGTCAGTCGACCTTCCTCGCCCTCTTCCTCGTCGCCGCCGCCGTTACCGCCACTGTCGTCGTCTTCCTCCTTCTCATTCCTCTATCTTCCCCTCATGTTCCGTCCATTCCGCTATTACATCGACGACGCGCTTGACTTCATTCATGCCGGGCACATCTGCTGGTATCTACTAACCCAAGCTCAACATTCTCAAAGCTAAGAGGCGCGTGGACGTCCAACAGATCTGGCATAGTCTGACACCCTCCCATTGACTAGATTTACACGACGCAATTAAGAAAGCGTCAGCTGTTGCACGATGGCAAGTCGTGCAGCCACTGACAGCAGCGGCAGTCGGTATACAGATTCGGAGACAAGCATGGCAGGCAGAGGCACAGGATCGGGCGGCGCGAGCAGTGCGCCGCGCCAATGCGCCGCCGCCGTTGCGCGCAAAGCACGAGCGTGGGGGTCATGAGCAAGCTGAGCAGCGCGAGCAGCTGATAAGTCGAACGCGGCCGTAGGAACGCACATGGCTTGCTGCAGCCATTGCCGCTGCAGCTAGCCAGCCGTCTACCTGAGGCCGTGACCCGTCCTCAGGCGTATTCCAAGCTCTATTCTCCGACACGACGTCCACCCTGCTCAATCGAGCTCACGCTCACGCTCTGCTTGGCTTGCCATTCAGCACCCCTGCCTTCCACTTATCAGTGTAGCATCGAATGCCCCCTACCTCTAGCTAGGGGCCTGCAGTGCGTGACCCACTTTGGGATGAGAGCAGCATCGTCCAATTGCTCCAAACGCCTGCCCCCCACTGTACTTTCCCCTCCTGCCTCTCCCCGCCTGCCGCATGTCTCCGCATCCGATGGCATGCCTCACATGGCAATCTCACTGCTAGCACCTCTGGGCACGCTGGCATGACTTCAGCAGCAGCCGACTTTGATCACCGACACAGGAACACTGCTGTCAGGGGAAGACAGGGAACAGACGCAGGGTCGGACCGGCAAACTGGTCGCATTCGATGCGCCTAATTCTCTTGAATCGCGAGCTTGGCGTTAAACTCTCTCTCAAGCAAGACTTGCACAGCAATCTCAGCCGCTCAGCCTCCTCAACAGCTGCCCAATCTCCTCCTCCACGACATGGTTCACAGCCCATCCCATATACTACTATATTACAAGAGCGCAGGTAGCGCGCGCTTCATGGCCCCATGCTCGTGCACTGTTGTCGCAACATGCAACATCCGCGCAAACCGCACCTCTCCCATCGACCTCACTCGTCGTCCAGATCCGTCAGAGTGCTTGCCCCCGAGACAGACGCAACAGACGCCTGCCGCGCATGCCGCCGCTTGGTCTTGCTAGCAGCCTTGCTAGTCTTACTTTTGCGCGTGACTGCCTTTCGGGCCTTTGTCTGATAGTGTCAGCAATCTGTTCAATTGAGACACGACGTCACCATTCCCCGCACAACCACAAACATTCCCCACCCCCCACAATCAGCCACTCGGCTTCTTGGAACCCAAACGATGCCACGAAGCCCGAACCGAAACTCACCTTGGCATTTCGGCGACCACCTCGGCCCATGACTGCATCGCCGTCCACGTCCGCATCGCCGTTCTCGTCACCAGCTGCCTCCTGTCCCTCCGCTTGCTCGTCCTCCCCCTCAGATCCAGATCCAGACTCGTCCCCGTCGTCCTCACTGTCGCTCTCTTCACTTTCCTCGTCCTCATCGTCATCCTCGTCAGCCTTTGACGTGCGACGTTTCTTCCGAGGCGCCTTGGGTGTGCTCCGGACCCGCTTTTTCGGCGACGAGCGATCGGCAGCCGGCCTTCTCTGTGATAGCTTTAGCACTTACTCCAAACGACCTTGACTCACACTAGGTCCAGCAGACTTCCTGCCAAACGCATTGGCCCACTGCACAATCGTCTCGGGCAGGAAAGTGCGCGCGGCTACTTGCCGCGCCATGATGCTAGCAGGCAGGTTGCTAAACACGTCATTCGGCAGCCTGATCTTGCCAGGGTACAGCGACAACGGCCAGGACATCTGATGCGCGCGGTTGCGCAGGATCAGCTGGGCCAGCTCGCTCAGCTTGTATAGATTCTGCTGTCAGCCACACTGTATCATCGCGCCTTGCTTGTCCTCACAATTGTTGGAGAGTCTGTGCTCGGTTCCTGGATCTCGATCTCCATTTCCTCGCTCTCCATCTCAGTCCGCGCCGCACCGTCATGGAGGATCAGGCGCTGCTTCTCCTCGTCAATCACCTCGTCGGCAATGCACACAGTCTTGAGCTTGGACGCGATTGTGTACAGCAGCGAAACGTTGTCCCGGTGCGCAATGCACTCCACAAACAGCTCGATGAAGCGCGCCACGTCCTTCAGTTCTGGCTCGCTGCTCCAGTCCAGATCCGGGTGTCGGCTGAGCACAAACAGCAGCCGAGCAAGCGGCATCTCGACGCGCTCAATGCGCTCTTCGGTCGACCGCATGCTGGCTTGCTTTACGATAGCAGCCATGATGCTACGAGCAATCACAATGTTCTCCTGCTCGGGGTCAAGTGCTGACAGAACTGGCAGCACGTTCCATTTTGGCATCAGGCGCTGCGCAGGGAGCACCTCGGCCAGCTTCTTGAGGATGCGGTGACGGACACTAAAGTTCGGGTCCTGCGATGTCAGCTGGCGACGAATACCATGACTCACTTGCATCCCGTAGGCGATGTGCTCAAAGTACGGCTGCAGGGCCTTGTCGAATGCGCGCACGTTAGCCAGCTTGAGCATGCACAAGGTAGCACGCAGGCGCATGTGGCACCGGGCCGGGCCGCCCTCGCGCGTCTCCTCGCTCACAGCGCCCTCGTTCACAAGCACCTGGTAAAGCAGCTTGAACGTGGGCTGCACGAGCTCCACAGCGTTGGGCTCACGAGCCCAGCCCAGCGAACGGTGAGTGCACACACGCATGCCGGCAAGCTTGGCTCTATCGAGAGTCTCCAGCTCGTCCTCCTCCACCCATATGTCCTCTTGGTTATCCTGAGATGTCAGTGGTGTTTGTGTGCTGCACTCACTGCTGACGGAGAGCGTCGCAACATAACCTCGCCCATGATATAGCCGATGATCTGTTCGGACTTGGTCTCGAATGCCATTGGGGCGGAGAGCGCAAGCTCAGCGGAGGCATGCAGTAGTGGCAGTAATGTCTCCTCGTCGCTCTTCTGCAGATTGGTCCATATTGACTGGATGTCAGCAACGTCTCAATGGCTGACTTACTGAGACCAGCTTCTTCGCGGCACCGGTGTCCTTGCTGTTCGCAATGAAACGAGCAGCAAACTTCGCCTGCCGTGGTGTACCCGTGAGCGCCAGATGCGTCGCGCGCTCCACGATGCGCTTATCTGACGGCCCACTCTCTGGGTCCCACTTGCACACTGCCGCCAATGCTTGCAGCCCAGCCTCAACCAGCTTGCTGTTGTGCTTGTCATTGACGATAATAGACAGCTCCTGCACGTGCGTCTTGTACATGGGAGCACACTCCTTCGCGATGACGGACAAGTAACGCGCGGAGACAAAGCTGACGCGCTCTGCTAACGGTCCCTCAGGCTTCTGCAGACGCTTGATCAAGCTCGGGATGCTGGAGTGGTTGATTATAATCCAGGCGCCGGAGTCGACCAATGCAGTGAACGTCTCCAGGAGGCTGGTGTGGGACTGCTCGATACGACGCAAGAACTCGTTCTAATGTCAGGATTGTGAGACTATCGTACCAACCTTGGACTTGATAATGGTTCGGAGGTCGGACTGCGGGTCGACCATGGCCTTGAACAGCTTGTACATTCGCGGCTCGTTAGCGGCCGCAAACGCCTTGAGGTCCTTCTTCGCCTTCTCCTCGTCGGCGAACAGCATGCGCGCCATCGCGTCGATAACAAACTCAAGACGCTCTTTCACTGCCTTGTCTGCTACTTCGCCGCCCTGCTTCGTCAGAACAATCATTCGTTGCACCCACGTTGTTCTCCTCGCAGAACTCCACAAAGGCACGATATGGCGAGTGGCCCTTGGCATACCCAATCAGTCCCGTGAGCTTGTCCAGCGCCTTCAAACCGCTGTCGTCCAGCAGGCTCGCAACGAGGAGGAAACGGTCAACCCAAGCCTGCTCATCATCGGGCTTCGCAGGAAGGGGAAGAATGATGTTCTTGAAAGCGCTGTTCACTTGAGATCTGGCTTGTCAGCTGGGCTGCCGTGTCATGCTTACTTGAGCTCAACGGTCACGTCTTTCCGCCACGTCGCCATGAGCATCTCCCTCGGGATCCACGCAAAGTGGTCGATAGCTTCCTGGTCATTCGCCTCGCTGTCGTCAGATTCGACCACATGAGCCACCCACATCGCCAAGAAAGCCAGACTCCACAACCGCGCAAGAGCATGAATAGCCTCACTCCGCACGGCGGCCTGCTGTCAGCTGCGCAACCTGACCTCCATACCTTTTTGTCACTCATGCGCCCGCCGACAGCCTTCAGGAGCGGCAAGCTGATGCTGTGCATAGTCACCTCGTAGTCGAGGGAGCCCACGACCTTGCATATAGCCGCGCGGACTCGCTCATCAGAGTCTTGGATACGGTCCATCAGATCGGCTGCAGTCAGCGACTTCCGCTCTCACCACCCACATTCGACCTGGTTGCGCAGCTCAGGCTGACGAGCCAGGATAGAGCCAGTCGCCTGGACCCAGGCCAAACGCACGCCCAGAGTCTTGTCGACTCTCCGGCCGCACCAAGACCGCCACGCCGTGGGATATGCGCGCGCGAGGTCCACCACGCCTGACTGGAGTACTGGACGCTCGCTGAACATCGTCCCCAGTGTCTTGGTAGACAGCTGACGCAGCGGAACCTCGTCGGCTGCTCTAAGGTTCTCCTCCAGCAGAGGGATGACATTGAGCAGGAGGTCGGGGCAGTTCCTGTAGATGGAGAGGAGGAGGGCATGAGATTCCTCGAGGGTTGTCATGTCTGATGAGGATGGATCCCGCCCATGTGAGAGCTGGATCTCCGAGAAGTGGGCGTATACCGGTCGTTGGAGCTTCACAACACTGCGGTTGCACACCTCCTTGATAAAAGAGAACGTTGTGGTCTCGGATTTCTGCCATCAGCAAAGAAGACCGCTGTGACTCACAGATGGTGAGGTGAACTCCTCGAACTGGCCGAAGATGATGTCCATGACTCCTGATGGGACGGAGTCGGCCTCATTCAGCACTTCAACAAGTAGGGAAGCAAGATTACGGGCGAGCGACTTGTTCATATCCGGGCTGCAGGTCAGCTCGGCTTGATGAACGCACTCACCGCACCACCTGCATTACGCTCTCGAAGTAGGTCGTGATGAGGTCATCGGCCGCGGGCAGGTCGCAGATGAGCACGATACTCTTGATTGTCGCCAGGCTCTCAATAAGATAGCAGTACTCTGCGTAGTACGGCACATCAGTGATGCGTGTGTTGCCCTGGCTCTGCGAGTCGTTGCCGCGCTTGCTCGGCGCCAGCGGCCGTGCGTTCGACGGCTTGAGATTGGTCGTGATCTGTACGATGAAGAACTGGAAGATGTCGCGCAGCTCGTCTGCGGTATACGGCGCATCAGGTGCGTACAGTCGCAACAAGTCTGCAAGGCAGCACGCAGCGTACGCCTTCACTCCACGGCTGGACGTCAGCGCCGTCGCTCATGTGAACTCACTCCTTGTGGTGGAGGATAACCGAGCTGATAAGCTGCTTGTGCACTGCGTCGAGGCTCTTCGTGTCCACATTGTCCTGGTCAAGCTGAGCGAGCTTCTGGTGCAGTGTCTGCTGTCAGCAAGGCCCTGCCTGGCCGGCTCCTACCTTCAAACGCTTGAGTAGCGCGTCCGTCCCCGCACCCTTCCCTTGCTGCGTGAGCTTCTCCGCAAAGTCCAGCTTTTGGAGCTGCGGGCGCATCGACGTGCGTGTCGTCATCGTGGCGGTGTCACGCGGCGCCTAGCTGAAGAGGACTAGGTAGGTGGCAATGGCGATGTCGACAGTACCGGTGATGTCGAGAAGGCGAGGAAGACAAAGACCAGGTGACTCATCTGTAAACAGACGCGTCGATAATACCAATAGCAGACGCGTCGGAGTTGTATTTGACTTTGACTTGTTCACTAATGCACTATGCTTCCGCTAATGCATTCCTCCTCCGCCAGGTTGTTTGGTTTCGGCTGCTCATCGACGACGGCGCGTCGAGCGCTCAACATTATTTCACTTCGCTTCATCAGTCACCGCGTTCACCACCCTCACTCTTGCTCCTCCTCACCTCCCTCGGCCATGCTATCACTTCACACCCCACGAACAACGATGCCATACTCCTCCTCACCATTAAACCCACACCGCTCCTCCTCGCCACCGCCGATGTCCTCTCCAACACCAGCAGCCCACTCCGCCCTCCCGCTCAGCTTCGCGCCCCAGGCTGGCCCCTCACGACTCCCCAGACCAGCTTTCCCCCCCGCCACTCCACCCCTGTCAGCACGGTACGCTCGTGTCGCGTCTTCATCTTCCGCCCGGCGACGGCCGACTGCGCCACCCACCTCCGTCCAGTCGCCCTCACCGACATTAGCAACAGGCGACCTCTTTAGCGAGGGCACGACACCTACACAGGGCGCGATGTGGCGCGAGAGGCTACATCGTCGCATCAAGGACAGGGAGAGACGCAAGCGCAGCAGGGAGGACGACCTCGCACGGAGGCGGGGGACCGAGATCAACGCCGATGACGACGAGGACGCGCTAGAGGCTCAAGCACAGGCAGATGATGAGGAGGTGCGCGTGTGACTTTGACTCTTGCTGACGACAGATCTTTAGACGGCTGATGGTGCTGCAGAGGCGGAGAGAGCAACATGCTGCGCTGGTGTCACTCGAGACTGAGACGGGAGGGTCGGATCCCAACCTGCCCGAGTTCTGGGAGGAGGACCTCGACTCTCTCACGCGGGAGGAGATGGCGCTGTACCGCCAACTGGAGGAGGGAGAGGACGCCGACCAAGATCAGTGGGCAGCAGAGGCAGCGGAGGCAGAGGCGGCTGAGCGATGGGCGGAGGAGGCGGCGGTACCGCCTTCCGAAGAGCTCGACATGGCAATGGACGAGGACGCATTCGACGAGCACGACTGGGCGGCGATAGATGCCTTGACTGCGTCTGATGCCATGGACATGTCATGACGTATCTGAGTCAGTCACTGAGCTCGACTGGGTCAAGGTGCTGTACTACTGCCTATGTACAACTGTTGTCCGCGACCATCGCTAATGTGACGAATGTGCATAGCTGTCTTCGTATGTGGATGATTTGTCTTAGTAGACCTTCTTCTTCTCGTCGACTGAGATACCGCCTGGTCCCATGTTGACCAGCAGCAGGAGGCCACCAACAATGGCTGCTGGTTAGCTCGAGTTCTATCTCCAGCAGGCTGCCACACTCACACAGGGTCTGGAAGAAGTCGTACTTGAGGAAGTCGCGCTGGGGGTGTGCCGAGTGTACGCTCCACCAGTTGTTGATAAGGACGTTGAACGTCGAGAGCAGGAGGACAAGGAACGAGGCGCTCCACTTGGCCTTGAAGCCCACGGCGACCATGATGCATGCGCCGAGACCGAGGATGGACACGATGATACGCCCCACAGTCCACTGGCCCTGGAGGACGAAGCCGATGAACAGGAAGATGAGGAGGACACGGCCAGCAAGCTGGAAGTACTTGCGGCGGTCGTTCTCAGAGATGGAGGGGAGGCCGGCAAAGAGCTTCTTCTTGTTCTGGAGCGAGTCGGAGAGCACCATGAGCAGACCGCCGACAACGGAGAGGTTGCGGAGGAAGAAGGACCAGTCGAACAGGAGGCCGTAGCCGAGGCCCTGGAGGACAACGACGGCAAGCAGAGCCGCAACGGCGTACTCGGGGTAGCGACGGCCGATGACAAGACCAGAACCGCCGAGCATGGCGAACACGTTCACCAGGAGGAAGATGTGGCTGATGCCCTTGGGGAAGTTGCGGTGCCTGCTGTCAGTGCTTGTTCAGACTCCCACGCACTTCTCGAGGTACCACCTCTGATCGGACCACTGGGTGACGATACGGAAGGCATCTGCCGTCAGCACATATCCCAGTCGGAGAACCAATGCAACATGCAATACTCACCCTCGATGAACGTCACGACGATGAGGAAGCGCGCGATGGCTGGGACATATGGACGGATAGGCTATATGTCAGCATGCTGTTGGCTGACCGCAGAACCCACCTGGGAGTAGGTCTCGATCGCGTCCTCGATCTTGTGCGAGATGTCCTGGATCTTGGCCACGATCTCGTTGTCAGAGCGCTGCCCGGGGCGGCGTGTGGACACGGGGTCGGGCGTGTAGCTAGTTGGTGCATACGACGGCTGGTAGCCCGCGTTGACTGGGGGCTGGCCGCGGTTGGGGTTGAGGTGGATGCGCTGGGACATGCTGCGGTGGAGGTCTGGTTCAGGTTGTTATTGACTGGGGGGTGGCACGTTGCGGTTCGAAACAACAGAGCTGCGCAGAACGAAGGTGCCTCTACACGGGACTGTGCTGCTCGTCAAGAAGAGTTGCCGCGAGGAAGAGGGAGCAACGGGAACTGCAGCGGGCCAAGACAGGAGAGCTGTTGTCGTTGATCGAGTGTTGAGTTGTGGTGATGCGTTCGAATGATCGGCGCGGCTCTTCTGAACACGTCGTGCTGGCAGCTGGCCTGGGTGGTGCCGGAACCAAAATGGACGTCAAGCTGTAAGCCGGGCCATGTGGCAGCGTGTGCGGAGGTGATGGGGTGATGTAACCAGTCGACTGGCTCCCCTGACCGGGCTAAAGGCTTGATGAACTCGGTCGCATGCACGCTGTTGAAGAGAGACACCGCTGGCATTCATTGGTGCTAGCTACCGGCCCTATGGCCCCACTTGACCTACTTGCGGCCGCGAGCGGGCAACGTTGGATTGGGCAGCGGATATTGGCACTAGAATGACCCGCTGCCGCCGGTCTCCGCGAAAAGCGTGAAATGGTTCATGAAACGCGCGCCAGGAGAGTGGAGGCGCACCTTGGCGCGGCATTGACACGTCCATCAGGCCATCAGTAGGGCCGCTGGGGTATGACCATCACAACAATTGCAATGTAGGTAAACAAAACATCAGTTCTATACTCGTACAGCGCCAAGCAGCCCTCCCTCCTGGGCTCGCCGCCGCCGGCCGCCCCAGTTTCCGCTTGTGACCTCTTGATCGTCGCCGCGTCGCTTGCCACGCCCCTTGATGCTGTCGAGACCTAGGGCGTAGCGCAGCTCCTGCTCGTGCTCGTCGACGGGTTCGCCTCCAGCGCCTCGTGCGAAGCCTGGCGGGTTGACGTTGTAGGCTGGTCCGCCGAACTTTCGTCGGCAGATGGATGAACCATGCTCGAGGTACTCGGCGCGCGAGACAGTGTACGAGGGGATGTACACATCGTTTGATGTCAGAGTCACAGCGGCCTGATATGCAGCTGATGTAGGCCTGTGCGTCAGTCACAGCCGCCTGCCAACAGTGGTACTCACTCGAACACTTCGTAGATGCCCACATCGTAGTCTACCGGGCACAGCGACCTAAGCTCGCGCTCTCTGGTGGTCAGCACTGGTCTTTCATCCCGACTCACAATCGCTCTCCCAGCGCCTCGACATTACCCAATCCACCCACCACGCCAATATGAGCCCAGAACATGCCCTGCAGCTCTGACGGCATCTGCCCGATGACATGCGCGATCGTCTCCGGCAGCCCAGTCTGCTGGATGCCAATATCGGACGGGTGGTACAGCAGCTCGCTGCTCGCGAACCGCTCATTGCCCATGAAGAGCACCTGCTCGTCCTCCTCTCCACCCCTCTTCTTCGGCTTGGGTTTCTTCTCCTCTTCCTCCTCCCCATCCTCTTCCCCTTCTGGTATTTGAGCGTTCGGCCCAGAGCGGATGTACCCTGTCCTCGACTTGGACGTAGACGAGAAGTCAGGCAGCACATACTCCTGCACAATTGGGTTCGACCGTGGGTTCCGCCTGGCGTCAGATCCCTTCCGCCCCCTCTGCTCACTTGCACTTCTCCAGGTCCCCGCGCCAGTCCATCGAGACATACCCACACGCCTCGCGCACAGCGTTGACCACATGCGTCTGGTCGAGCATATTCCACTGGCGAAACGAGATGAGGTGCTTCAGATGGTTAGTGAGCAACTTGCCCCCTACGTCTATCCTGCGAGTCAGTGCGGTCCTCTGCGCGAGAGACGCACCGCTTGACATGCTCCCAGATCACCTCGCCATTCTGCACCGGCACAACATGGGAGAAGCTGTACCCCACATCCACGACGATCAAGCACTCCGGCGGGACGTCCGAGTCGTTGCTGAACATGCCCCCATATGGAACAAGCGACGCCGCTGCCGTCAGTGCTGCCGGGTCTCCTACTCACGCGTACACCGGTAGTAGCTGTCAAACTCCCACTCCTCGAAGACCATCTGGTCGTACGTCTCGGCAATGTTCGGGAGATTGAAGTACGGCTCCGTAACAAGAAGCGACGTTTCTGGCGGTTTGATCTGTTGTCAGGCCTGTCCTCTCGCTGACATACATCAAGGCCAGAGGGGGAGAAGATCCGGTCCCAGACGGGCTTCTCGGCGTCCCACGATACCAGCATGCCCTGGCGTCAGCTAACACATCAGGAAAAGCTCACCCTCTCAAATGGGCGCCGGTATACAATCCCACTCAGATCGCGGCAGTTGTCGATCTCGTCTGCGACGTACAGCCTGCGGTCGGCCTTTGACCGCGCAATCGAGTTGGGAAACAGCCTGGTGTCAGCGCGGACGTGAGCTCATTTACCTCGGCTCTGGGTCGACGCCCGACACACCCGCCTTGACATTGTACGCGCCATTGTCCAGGATGAGGACTGGCGTCGACATTTCCGCAGCGCGCTGCGATGGAAGGAGGTGTAGGCAATGTTGAGGAAGTTGAGTTGTCGCGTTCGACCTCCACCTCTGTATCAACATCACATTATGACAACCGTGGGAAACTACTTCTGATTGCTATGGCTTATGCGCGTCACGACGTTCGCTGCACTTGCTTTGCACGCTTTCGCTCACGATCATCTGCTCACTACTCTTCCAGTCAGATGTGGAAAGAGATCGAACGGAAAGCACTGCAGAAAGGGCTACGACAACCCAAGACTTGTTCATCACCTTCTAGAGCCATCTACTAACCATCGCTGACCCTCCCCCGGGCCCTTCCGCTACCCCTACGACGCAACGAGCACCGCCGACTTCGCCGCACCCGCCGTGCCCGCCGTATTGACAGTAACCTTTGCATTCAGCCCAGGCGTGACAGTAACCGCCGCGTCCGCAGACTGAACGCTCTTGATAGCGTACGGCAGCGTGAGGGTGACGCTCGAGGTCGTCCGCGTCGGATCACTGACCGCAAGGGAGATAGCACCCCCCTCTCGGCGGATGACAACCGACGCCGGCCCGCTCGACGTGTACCCCGCAACAGAGCCAGCCGACCAGAAGTTGAGCATAGTGATCCCGTCAATGCCGTTGGCCCCAGTACCCAGACGTACAGCCTGCACCGTCGCGGTGTTTGCCAGAACCGTCACAGGCGGGGCAGAAGCCCAGGACGAAGTAGAGCTCGCACTCGCCCCGGGTAGAACGACGTACGCGTACGACGCATTTGCAGGCGACACACCGTGGTCGACCCAGATGGTCGCAAACTTGTTCGACCTGGTGGTGTCGTCACCGGCGGTATCGCCTCCCGAGTTGATGCTCCTCCACGTGCCGGTGCGGGTCTCCTTCTTCGACTGGTACTTCGTCCCCGCGAGGAAGACGTACCCCGCCGTGCCGTCGAGGTGGGCCCACCCCGCCTGGGTAGTGAGGGCATCATCCCCCTGGTGGAGGTTGCGGTTCTCAACCACCGTCTCGATCCCGCGCCCGTCGTTGGAGTTGATATCCACCCCAAGCGCGACGACAACATCGTCAAAGAGGAACCACGATTTCTTCGCACGGAGGGAGATGTCGCTCGGGCCGTAGTGGAATCCGACAGCCGAGTAGCGGTTCTCCAAAGCCGCACCGCCGACCCAGCCCTGCACGGAGCGGGCGTACGACATACCGCCCGTCAAGTCGGCGCGTGAACGCGTGTCAACAGTGATCCCCGGGAGGCGGTAGCTGTCGACTGTGGGCCAGAACGCGTCGTTGAACTGGTCGAGGTCCGAGTTGTACAGGTATGTCATCCCGTCGCCCTGGTACCATCCGCGCATGTTCTCGCCGTTCCCCCACTCGACTGGGGCGATGCGCTTCGAGTTCATGCTGATGGCGAAGGACCAGCCCGGGCGGCGGTGGACCACGCGATCCATGTTTGGGAAGACGTAAGAGCCAGTTAGCTGCGGGTCGGCGGTGACTCCCGAGTTTGAGAGCAGCGCCTTGGCGGCAGCAGCGCGGGCAGGCGATACTTGCGAGTAGAAGGTGGCGGGGTTGCCGCGCTGAAGCCAGCCTTTGGCGAGCGACTTGAACTTGGGGGCGTAAGAGGCAGGCGCGCCGTTCGCAAGCTCGATAATGGCCGCGATGGTATCCTGACCGCTGTTGCGGTCGGTACTGGCCTGGCGGGAGACTGCACGTCCCCTCACAGTGTCCATCATGAGGCCGTCTTTCGTCACGGGGGAGAACGTCGACGCCACCGAGTCGTACATCAGCGTCGCGGCCGAGTCGGTAATGGCCCAGGTTGTGCCCGAGAGCAGGCTGAATAGCGACGCAACATTGCCTAGGAGCACGACCCCATACGTCCCCGTGTAGGGGATGTAGCCGTGCTGAACGAAGCTGCCGTCTCGGTAGAACCCGTCCCCAGAGGTGACATACTTGAACACACTGTTTGCCCCGTTCCCAGACTTGTCAGAGAGCCCGTCCCGCGCCATAGCGAGCTTGCTCTCGTTCCGGGACACGATGCCATGGTACGCCACGATTGTCGCCTTGTCCGCCCTGTTCGCGCCCGTCTCCTTGAGCGTCTGGGCGACGCGGTTGTCCGGATTGGGGCACCACCTCTCAACCGTCGCGACATGGCGCGCGCGCTGCTCGGCAGACATGACGTCCCACAGCAGCATACAGTTCGTCATGAGCCCGCGCGAGCCCCCGATCTCCCAGAACCACCAGTTCCCCGTCTCCCGCGCGAGGTTGTTGAACCCCCGGTCGTGGATGAGCTGCATCGCCGAGACGAGCTTGGTGCCGAGCGCCGCGTCGCCATACTGCGCGGTACCTGGTGTCTTCCATGCGACACTGATAGCCTGGAGGCGGTCGAGGCTGACGCCGAAAGTCGACGGGTCAGAGCTGGAGAGCGTGATGTCTGGCCAGACAGAGGTACGCCCGGCGGTGGTGATGATCGAGTTGGCCCACGTCGCTGCTTGGTCGCTGATGCGCTTGATGGACGGTGCGAGGTCGCTGTCGTTGGGGTTGAGAGCCCCGCCGGTGAGCTGGGTTACTGCACGCGCGCGCAGGTCGTCGAATGTGTCTGCCACGGCTGTCTGAGCGCAGAGGAGACCGCCAAAGGCGACTGCCAGGAATCGCTTGGGCGAGAGGATCATTGAGGTGAGTCGTGCGAGTTGCCAGTCGAGGTGGGTCCCTTCTGCATGTTCATATATACCTTGCAACTTCGGGCGGCTGAAGGATACATTCTTCCAGGCGCCGGTGTTAGCATTGTTGTCAACAACCGGTCAAGGCGCCGAGTGCGTGGGCCCCGCCTAGCGTATTATTACCAGTCTGAAGTGGACGTGATCGTCAGGACAAGCCCACTAGTGCACTTGACCATCCTGATGCCGAAGAAGCGTGGCTGCATCAGGGCTCAGTGGACACGTCAAGAGAGCATTTGAATCCAGCTCCAGCAGAGAGTAGTTCAGTAGTAGGATCAGTCGTCGGAACAAGCGCCGCAAGTCGAAGATATTAGTGCAATAAGTCGGCAGCCGCGTCTTCGCGCAGAGGAGTCGTGAAGTTGCGAGCGATTGATCTCGTTCAAGATGAGCCTAGCTCTCCTGTTCAGCCGTACGAGATCTATGTCCGACGCTGCTGCCAGTGCCATGCGCTATACGCTTGCACCCTCGCGCTGCCAGGAAGCTATCCACAGCCTGCACTCTGTACGCCAAGTTGACAACGCAATGTGGTCAGTGGCAGCGATAGCAACCAGTTGCACTATCAAGCGGGTGCGAGTGACTGCCAGTCCATGATGTAGCAAGCCGTCCCGTGTCCTGCTCGAGCTCGTTGAGGGTGCCAGCATGCCCAGTCGCCTTCAATGCCACTGCAGATCTCCAACATCTCCAGGCGCTCAACCCCAAACCCTCCAACCCAGCCAGTGTCCAGGTGACCCAGCCACCTCCAACCCCAGCAATGCCATGCAATGCATACCCCCCCCTCCCCCCTACTGCTTCTCACCCCTCGCCTCCTCCTCAATCCTCTCCAACCACCTGACCACATGCGCATCCAACCCCTGCGGCAGCGTGCACACCCCATTCCCAGTAACCAACCGGTAACTAGGCAGCGGCTCAAACGTCGACGGCACGACTTTCCCCCCCTCAACAAACACACTGGCTATCAGGTCCTCCGTGTCGCCGATACGTCCCTGCGGGGGGAGGTTGCGTTCGTCTGCCGTCAGCTCCGTCCTCATCACTACATCAGTCCCCAGTTCACGCTCTGCGCTGCCGTCCAGAGCGACCTGCAAAGGTACCCAGAGCCACACAGAGCGTGGCTAGATCTGCCCACGTACCAGTAATAGTAATATACCCATCCGTCGGCCTGCTCTCCGCCTCGTACTGGATCCCATAGCTCACATTCCTTGCTATCCCGTCCTTGATCGCCTCGTCCAGCACCGCGCGGAACTGTGGATTCTCGCGGAAGTCGTTGAGCCCAGCCCCGGGGATGGCGGGCAGAGTGCCGAGGTAGGTCTTGGGGGAGACGGGCGGGGTGGGGAGGAAGGAGAGGGTGATGGTCTCGGGCGCGGAGGGGGGCGGGGGGGTGAGGTGGTAGTAGAGGTTGGGGTGGGAGGGGTCCTTTGTCGTCCCGGAGGGGAGGGTGGAGCTGTGCCTCTGCGCCGAGGCCGAGGCGGGGAGGGGGCGGGCGCGGAGGGTGAGTGTGCGGAGCGCTGTAGTGGGGCGGAGGCGGGTTATCGATGCCATTGTGTTGTTGTGGTGGTGGTGAGAGAGGTTGGGAACGAATGACTTGACTTTGACTTTTGCAGGAGTCGCCCCCACCTCCACTTGTGACATCAGTGTGGAGGTGAGTGTGGCGAATGGGGGGAATGCACACTATGCATTTGGGTACGTAGTTACAATCATAAACGAAAAGACTTGGACGTGGGGAGATTGGGCAAAGATACAGCGCTACTAATGATTGCAGGCAGGGGAGGCGGTGGAGATATAGATATGAGGGGATGGCGGGCGTGACGGTTGCGTGTATGGGCGTACGGGCTCCCAGAGCCTTTTGACGTGTTTACGAGGGATATAATAGTGGTTACCATTGTTGCGTGTGGGGCAGCTTGTGGAAGGACGGGGCGCGCCACGAGTTGGAGTCGGTCTCGTTCTTGCAGATCCGATAGCGGTCCATGAAGGTACTCGAGGCGTTCGCATTGGGACGGGGCACCGTCTTGGTCTGAGTAGCCTCCCACCGCCCGCTGCAAGCAGGCGCAGAAGGCATCTGGCCGATACTCGAGCGAGAAGTCCGGCCACTCAGCCCGGGAGGAGTTCTGGTCGGAGCAGAGTCGGAGCGACGCGGCGTCGTGTCGATCATGCTCCCTCGCTCAGCCTCGCGGCGCTTCAGTTCGGCCTGGATCATGAGGATCTGCTGGAGCATGGCGGCTTCCGACGCATCGGCGGGGGGCTGCATCGCCGTGCGCTTGAACTGCTTCTGGTGCTGATTGTCAGCGGAGCCGGAACCCGGTCTCACCTCCGAATCCGCGATGCGAACCTGCAGCTTCTTTGTGCAGCCGCGCATCGTCCAGCGATTGTCGAGCTTCTGTCAGCATTGTCACGGTTCCAGCTCCGACTCACGCGAACAATCGCCTCGTCGGCCTGGGCACGGCTTTGGAGACGGATCATGGCCGTGCCACGACGGTTGCCGAGGTCGTCGGTCAGGAAGCGGAGTGATGAAATGATGCCCGGAGCGAAGAGGGAGCGCATCTCCTGATAGTCAGCCTAGGCAGACGATGCCGCTCACCTCCTCTGTCGCGTCGAGGGGGATCTCAGCGACGTAGAGGTTGCTCGAGTATGGGTCCTCCAGGGCCTTCTGCTTGAGGTGGGGCGTCTCCTTGCCGTACTGGCAGGCGATGTCCTGCTGCTGCATCTTGGCCATAAAGTTCTTGGCCGCTAGGGGCGAGTCAAACCTGATGTCAGACGTGCCATCAGCAACCTCACATCACAAAGGCGTAGCTGTCCGTCAGCGATTGTTCGAAAGCGGACACGACGGATACTCACGTCCTGGCGTTGCTCTGCGCACTCTCGAACAGTGGGTCGGCAATGTCACGAACAAGGCCACTGCGCTCAATCTTGACAGACACGACGCGACCATAGTGCTGTCCTATGCGGAGGAGCTGTCTTTCAGTGACAGTGGTGGCCAGGTTTGGCAGGTAAACTGAGGTCAGAGCAGACGCAACGCACACCCTACCGTTGCGGCCCTCGCCAATTTCCTCAGGCGTGCACGGCGGGACGCCGTTGATGTCGCGCTCCGAGGTAATACTGCGAGCGAGCTCGTCAGAAGTAGACGCAGAGCATGAAGTCGACACCGAGGTCGAGGTATGGCTGGAGATCGAGCCAGAGGTGTTGAGGTAAACACTGTCGTCCTCCCCGAACGGGTCGAAGCGCAGGTGTGCGGCCCGGGTTGGGTTGTTGATCGCCACGGGGAAGGTCTTGGCACTGGGGATGCACTGGCCATGCGACGCGCCGCCGCGGTACTCGCTTTGCGAGGCTGCAGCAGTCGTCTTGGGGTGGAAGGTGGGTGTGAAGCTTGTCTGAGCCGAGGTGGCAGTGGAGGGAAGGGACTGGCTCGAGGCGCCAGTGGGGAAGGTGGTCATCCAGCCATGGCCGAGGCGCGAGGCGACCTTGGGCTGCGGGTCGTCGGCGGGGGAGTTGGGAGGGGCCTTGGGTGTGCATATGCGGGGAGGGAGGAAGTGGACGTCGTCGAGCTCGTCGACGAGAGACTCGATTGAGGCGCTCATGAAGTCGGGCGTGGCGCCGGGGCGGTTGGCGGGGAAGGTGGGGGTTGGAGCTCCGAGGGAGCGGAGGGAGCACATAGCGGGTGGGCTTGGGCTGCGGTAAGCGGCAGAGCAGGAGGGAAGAAGCAGGTGAGTACGGAAGGTGAGAGGAAGGTGAGAGGGAGGTGGGGAAGGAAGGCGAGGAAGGCAGGAGTGAGGAGGCGAGGAAGGTGGACACTCACGACAGCTCGCACGAGCAGCACGCAGGGAAGGCAACAGCAGCTTAGCAGAGCAGCAGCAGATGCGGTAGTGAGTACAGGCTGATGACGAGAGAAGTAGCGGTGAGAAAGGGAAGGGTAACGAGTAGCCTGTATGTCGTGAGCTGAAGAGGTATGACGATAGTGTCGAGAATGCGATAAGTGCGAGAGAGAGAGAGAGAGAGAGAAAGTTGAACGTATGGAGGGGACAGATGCTACCGCCGCGTCGCTATATACTCTGTGATCCAAAGGATCCGGGGAAGGTGTGGCAGTGATTTTGAGGAAGGAAGGTAAGAATGAAAGGAAGGAAGGAAGGTTGACGGGGGGGAAGGCCTGTTGTTCACGCGTCGGGACATGTTCACAACGACGGCCTGCCTGCCTGCCCGAATGGGGAATGCTACTCGCCTCGCTCGAGCGCAAGTCATCAGCGCCCAGTCAAGCGTCACGTCCATCTGTCCGTCAGTGCGCGTATCGGCGTCCGGGGCACGGCGCCGGGCGCGGGTGCTGACACCTGAGCGTAGAGTCTGACGGCTGTCTCTCCGTAGGGGTGAATGCCGGCGGGGCGTGCGGGCGCAGCAGGTCGAGTGCACTCGAGGGGCGCGTGGAGGCAGCTGGATTCCACGGATTCGGAAGCCAAGAGGATCGGCGCGAGGTCAGAAGCACAGGGAGCCGCGAGCAGCGAGGGAAGGGAAGGGAGTCACGAGGCGACCGGCGCCGGTGGCCGTCGGTGTCCGGGGAAGGAGGCGGGTAGTCGCGACGAGCAGCCATCCGTCGACGAGCAAGAGAAAGGCAGGCAGCTAGAATCTCTCGGTGAGTACAGAAACCCCGCTGCTGCCTTTGGAACAGAGCCCAAACACGGACAGCAGTGTGCGAGTACAACGACAGACGGGAAATTGGGGGCGACACGATGCGAAGAACGCAGAAAGTCACCTTCCCTCCCCCTGGTGTTTTATCTAGGTTAGCTTGGTGTGCACGGTGCACCGTCTGCGCCGCGCCACACACGTCGACCAGAGCAACGAGGGTGGGGAGGGCGCACGGAGCGCATTCCGAATTCGGCACTTGTTCATGGCGCGCATGTGATGTGGAGGGTGGGTGAGTGATGGCGAGCGAGGCGGGCGCGTGAAAGCGTGGAGAGAGGTGAAAATCCGTGCTCCGTGCTCCGTGATGGCTGGTGATGGCTGGTGACGGGACAGCCGGGATGCTGCCCCGAGGCTCCAAGGTGACAGTGCGCGAGGGACCGGTGGTGCTAGCAGGCGCTCCAAGACGACGATCATGACGACAGCGACGATCAGCACGCAGCCGCGGCGGCTAGCTGTCGTGAAGCGCCGTGATGTTGCGCTCGCGCTTCCGGCGCCGGAACGGCGGTGGTGGGGAGGTTGAGTCATGGCGATCGTCCTGTGGCTGTGTACGGGACTGCGATCGCAGCCACCCGCAGACACGGCTGAAGCGGAACTAGCGGAGCTGCTCCTCAGCGACAACCGGAGCTGCTCCACAAGCGGAGCAGGCGGACTAGGTATCAGTGCATCGTCGTGCGCGTCGTGTGAGTCAGCCGTGATCGAGGAAGTCAGTGCCACAGGCGATCACACCCTGCCATCGATGTCGTCAGTACCACGGGCGATCACAGCCCTCAATCGCGCCTCGAGTCTAGCCCGATAGAAAGGCTTTCTCCGTCCGAGTCCCGACTCTAGCCCGATGGAGAGTCCAGTTCTCGCAGAGAGCTCGTGAGTGATCACAAGACGTCATCGCAGCGCGTGCCAAGCTCATGATCCTTCGTCCCAAGGCGATATCGCGATATCCCGAGCCTTTCTTAGTCCGTGATCGCATTATCGACAATGTGCCTGGACAGTCAGTCGCCAGCCGTCAGTGCCTTTCCCATGCCCTTCCCCGCCCTCATTGTGCCGCCCAGAGACTCCAAAACCGACCCGACTCCAAGTCGACCCAGCTCCAAGCCCGACCCGTGCACGATGCCCAGCCCGGCACTGCCGAGCGCTGAGCGCTGAGCGCTGCCCCGCGCGCTGCAGCTATGTGTTCATCCCTAAGTCTACGCGTCTCATCTGTGTTGTGCTAGTGGAGTTGGTTGGCTATGCGGCCTCCTCAGCAACCTTGGGGTGCTTGAAGAAGCGGAGTCGCCGCTCTTCCCTCTCGGGGCGGGACGCAGCCTGCCTGTCCTGTCCGACGAGGCTCTGGAGGGTGAGCCACTCAGCTCAATCGCCATCACTTACGTTTCCAGCAGCCTGGAATGTTCCAATAAGTGTTGCCATACCGGCACATGCTCCGAATGCCATGGGCAGCGACTTGGCTGGAGGTTAGCGCATTCTCTCTATCCCTATGTAGTCTCTCTCTGCTCACCGCGGATGCCGGCGATGAAACCAGCAGCACAACCACCAGCAGCGCCGTTCAGTGCGTCGTCAGTCTGCGGTCAGCTCCCAAGATCGAGCGCAACCCACCTGGCGCAGGTTGGCGAGGTAGCTTTGTGTGAATGAGAAAGCAAAGCCCATTCCCGCTGCGCGTTAGCTCTGCACCCCAGCCTCATGCCCACCGAACTGGCCGATCGTGCCACCCGTGCGCGTGAAGATACCCATCGCTCCCTTGTTGTGCCTGCAGTCAGTGCTGCCATCTCTAAGCCTCTGGCAACCAGGATGTCCTGCTGCCTGCCACTGCACACCGGCATCGCACCAGCTCGCACCGACACAACAGAACACCCGGCTCCGCCAACCCACTTGTCAAGAGCATTCTGCACGGCGCTAACAAGCAGACCAACACCCGCCGACTCGAGGGTAACGCGGATCGCAGTGTTGAGCGTCGGGTGCTCGTGGAACATGTGCGCCTCTGACGGCGAGTTGATGAATAACGCCTTGGACGAGCCAGTCAGCGGCGGGAGGAGCGGGTGTGAGGACGCCATGGTGTCGTGTCGAGGCGAACGAGAAGAATGTTTTGGGTGTATGCTAGACAAGAAGCCGAGGAGACTGTCCCGAACGTCGAGCACGAAGCTAGCTAGAGGCAGCAGCTGCCTCGGTCCGCGCCTGCCTGCAGCCAATGCACGAGCGAGCGTTGCACCAGGGCTGCGCTACGGTGGGCGGAGGTACCGGCGACAGGCGTGTGGCGGCAAGTTGGATGGGTGGTGGGTGTGTGTCGGATTTGCTCCCGCCGGTCGATAGCTCCTACTGACGTCGGTTGGGTGGACTATGGACCACCGTCAAGGAGGCAAGGCACGGATTCGTGTGATAGACGAGGAGAGATCGAGATAGCCATCGAGAACGCCGTGTGCTCTCTTCCATCTTGTTATCTACACTTCTTCTTCTACCCACATCTTCTCCAGAGCATACAGCCGTCTCTGATACACACCACAAGCACTCTGGCTACTGCCTCTTCCACTCTTGCTACTGTCTATCAGCTAGCACACTCTCCACCCGCCGCCACCGGAACCTCCATTCCCCCGACCCCAACCTCAACCTCGCCGCCCAGTATGATAAGTATCGAGCCGGCCAACAGCCGCACACCCGCCCACACCTGCTGACAGCTCTGCACAGTTCCCCCAAGCGGCGTATCGACACAGATGTGATGAAGCTGTGAGTTGCATGCAACGGGCGAAGCTGTCGCCCGCCGCCCAAGTCGCCGCAGTTGCCACCGATCACCAAGCTGACCACCGCGCTTCCACCCGGTCACGACGTTACCTCTATCTCCCGCCAAACCCACCTACAGTCTCATGTCCGACTACGAGGTCACGCTAGTGAACAACAAGATGAGCGAGTTCTTTGTCAAGTTCCACGGGCCGACTGAGAGTGAGTCCGAGCATCGCCGCCGCGGCCACGACCCCGCGGTCCCCACCCACCCAGACGAGGCCAGAACAAGGGACCGACCGACCGACCTCCACCCTGAGTTCTAAGCCACCCACCACGGGCTCATCCGAGCGGCTAATGGTGCCATATCTGATCCCCACCCCACAACCCAACCCCATGCATGACCTCGGCTGACAGTGGCAGCGCCATTCAGCAACGGCGTGTGGAAGATCCACGTCGAGCTGCCAGAACAGTTCCCGTACAAGTCCCCCAGCATCGGGTTCATGAACAAGATCTTCCACCCGAATATCGACGAGCTGTATGTTGATGCAGTGTGATCCTGGGCTAACAGGCAGGAGCGGGAGCGTGTGTCTCGACGTCATCAACCAGACCTGGTCCCCCATGTTCGGTGAGGCCCAAGCTCCGTCCGACTCGATCGACTAACCACAGAACTCGTCAACATCTTTGAGATCTTCCTCCCCCAGCTGCTGCGGTATCCGAACCCGGCCGACCCGCTGAACGGCGAGGCGGCCGCGCTGTACATGCGCGATCGCAAGGCGTACGACAAAAAGGTCGAGACCTACGTCGACAAGTACGCGACGCCAACGGATGCGGACAAGGCGGGCGGCGAGAACGGCGAGGACGAGCCGATGTCGCGGGCCAAGGGGCATACCGGGCAGGGGAGCAACGGCGCGAACGGGAACGGCGCGGGCGCGGGCGCGAGCGCGGGCAACGGACACACTGGAAGTAATGGCGCCAACGCCAATGGGGCAGGTCAGAACGGCGATGCGGAGGACGACGACAGCGACGACGACGACAAGATGAGCGACATGGGCGAGCTGAGCGACGGGGACGAGTTCATGGGCGACATGGACGATTAGGCCCAGAGAAAGGAAGGGGTGTGCATGTCTCTTTTGTTCTTCCTGTTCTGTTCTTCCGGCATTTCATTGTCATCATCCATCGGTCGCTACCAGCTGCGGCCGGCTGTCTCGTCATTCCATGTTGTATGAATCTGTCCACGCGCGAGGGCGAGGGCGAGCGAAGCTGCGATCGGAGCGAGCGGCTTGCGAGCCGTTCTCAGCCTTGCTGACTTGTGACGCTCTGGCATGCTGCCTTGCTGACACTCTGGCATGCTGACTTGCTGACACTCTGGTATGCTGACACTCAGGCATGCTGAGCGCTGCTAGAACGTGCTGACACTCTGGCATGCTGAGCGCTGCTAAAACGTGCTGACCTGCTGAGCGCACTGAAACGCGCTGGCCCCGCTGATCGCTGAGCCACAGTGCTCACGAGCCGCCCGGCAGCCTCGATGAACTTGACCAGGTCGCTCCAACTGATCGCTGAGCCCCACTAAGCACTGCTGAGCGACACCAAGCCAAACTGGACCATACAGCCAGGCTGCCGCTCGCCACATGCCACCCCAGCTCAGCCAGAGCGCCGTTGAGGGTGTTGCGCCTGCTCAGGCTGTGATGTGGCACCGCCCAACTCGAGGGGCGTGACACTCGTAGGAAAGGAAGGCGACCGCAGATCCGCACGGCCACGCAGCTCGCGTGTTTCGTCACAGCACAGCGCGCGTACAGCGCTCAGCAGGCTGGCTGGCTCCGAAACGACCCCGATACCACTGAGATTCTCCGTCTTCCCCTCAGCGTCAAACGCGACGCAGATCGCAGATCGCACATCGCCATCGAGGGGTGGCACACGGCCCCCAACCAGCACAGCGTTCATCGCCCATCTCCTCTCTTCATTGCATTCATCGTCCACAACACTTACGCTCCTTCGCGCTGGCCGCACGTCATCATACACGCTCCTTATCTTCGTCCTCGTCCTCGTCTTCGTCTTCCCGTCCCCCCTCAACGTCTCAGAAGCCCTCGCCTCAACGGCAGCATGGCCGTCCTCCACTCCGAGGCCAGCCGGCCTTCAGCCCCGGTTCAGCGGTGCGTCCGCCAAGAAGCAGGTCTGACGCCAGCGCTCCCCCGCAAGCCCAGGATCATGGGTGCGTTCTCCTCGGCTCCTCCATCTCATCCCTAATATCAACTCTCGTCGTCGTCGTCGTCCTGCCTCAAGTCCACACTTCCCGTCTTCCAACTACGTCCCATCCTGCCTGCCTCCCTTCCCATCAGCTTCGCCTCACCAGCCTCACCTCACCCAGCCTCACCTCACCCAGCCCACCTCACCCAGCCCCTCACCACCCGACCCCTTCTACCCCTCCCCTCCCCTTCCACGTCCCTTGACCCCGTCCTCGTCCTGCTTCCTCTACTTCACGACTGACTCCCTCCCGCTGACCCCAGCTCCAACACCCTCACAATCTCAGCAATCATCATAACAACATCAATCACCCTCCTCCTCCTAGCAACGCTCTACATCCTCACCCGCCTCCTCCGCCGTCGCCGCGACCACAGCTCCACCCCCCTAACATTCGTGCACAACCTCCCCTCCCTTCTCGCTCCTAAGTCCTGGTCCAACGACGAACACGAACACCCCCGCACCTCCATCGCCTCATTCCACGGCATCCCCGACTCGGCCAACCTCTGGAAAGTGGACTCAACCCACCCCAACTCCCACCTCGAGCCCCTCCCCGCGCCGCAGAAAGCAGCCCCTGCGGCTCCGCCCGATTACATCCCCTACCGCGGGCCGATCGCGCCCCCGCGCCTGCCCCTCCCCGCCGCACTTGTTGCCCTCGTGAATCGGCCGCTGCCTACGCTCCCAGGCGAGGGCGGGATCAAGAGGGAGACGTATAATGCTCTAGGACTCAGATTCGGCCCGGGCCCAGTATCGCACCAGGATCCGCCAGGCAACACTGCCCGGCCTTCTCGTTCGGCCCAACATGATCCAGCCGGGCGCTCGACCGCTCGCTCGACGCAGACTCGTTCTGCAATGTTGGGGTCGAAGATGCCCTTAGCACCGATGGCAGCCCAGGTCGCACCCGAACCCAACCCCAAGACCAGCCAGCCTGCGTCGATGATTGACGACATGTCCGCTAGGGTAGACTCGATCCTCAGCGACCTCGACCTCGACCTCGAGAGAGGTGACACTGACGGGAGGGGTGCGCCCTCGCCCCCTTCTCCCGCTGCTATCGCCGGGGCGATCAACGGGCGCAGGCAGGTAGCCCGGGTGGTCCAGCACGCGGTGGATGCGCCAGGTGCAGGTGTCAAGCTGGAGAGGTCGGTATCGTCTGTACAGCCATCATCGCTGCCGTTAGAGGGGTTGGCACCCCCACCGGGGCGGTTACTCAACCGGAGTCAGTCGCAGAAACTGCTCAGTCGGAAGCCTGTCCCGTTGTATAGGGGGAGTGGATCGCACAACATGGCAAATACTGGTCTGGGGAGGAGCGCGACTACGGCTGCAGGTACTGGTACGGGAACGGGAGGTGGCGCGTTCCGCTGGGGACGTGGTCGTGGTCGTGGTCGGACGTCGCACGCTGGGACGGTGTACCCTTTTGTGGGGTATGGCAGCGAGAAGGGGTGCGGGGTGGGGTTTGAGTCGTAGGGCGGCTGCCACATGCCTCCCGCTGTCACCGCCACTGGCGTTGGCACTGCCACTTCCACGTCAGAGTCGACGACGACATGTATATAGCTAGCAGCTAGAGTAGCCACAACTCCCCTGGTGGGAGATGGGCGGAGATTGAAATCAAGTCCGGTGATCGAGCAATACCCCCGTGCTTTGTCAGATTGCTAATATGTCATTTGGCCAGATCAAATCTTCAATAGCTTGCCTGCGTGGCATTACGGCCTGGCCCATGCATTTCAGGATTAGCCTCCGGCCGGATTCATCGCTTCGACATCCTCGGCCACGGCCAAACCGTCAGTCAACTCGGCCTGTTTGAGCCTTGCCGCCTGCCGCCTGCCGCGCGCCGCGCCTGCCGGCCTGCCGGGTTGCCAGCGTAATCATCGTGCCGAGCCGCAAACGCGGCAAGACGCTGACGAGTCGAGTTCGGCATGGTCATACGTACTGCCATCCCCGCTAGGGCGGGCTGTACTCACCCCGCCAGTCCAGTACAGTCACCAGTTACCAGGTACTGCCTGCCTCCTCTGCTGGCTGGAACCCGCTTACCGCGGAGCATGTCGCCAGATTTTCTTAGCAGTCGTCAGTCGGAAGCGACAGGTTTGACCACGACATGGCCGAGGGGGGAGGGCGGGGGAGGAGGGCAGTTCCAGCGATGCCCCTCGGCCTGGGGGTGTATGTCATAGCCATAGCCATAGCACGATCTACGACTCGGGCAGTGGGCTGTTGGCTGTTTACTGCCCCCAGCCGCCACGCTGCACTGCCAGAAGATTCTGCAGTCTGCGGAGAAGATCGAGAAGATGTATGTGAATATATGTCTTGCCTGGTTTGTACCTCCTGTGCCTCTCGATTCTCATCAACAATCCACTATCTGTCGTTCTCAGTCCACAGAGTGAGTACTTTCGTTACAGACTACGACGGCATCCGCAGCGGAGCCGGAGTGCATGCGTCTGTCCCCCCTTCGACTCGATTGGCAGACATGTATCCGCGTGTAATGCTGCGCCACAGTGATGCAATGGCAATGCATACGGGTGAGGCAAAGCTGCGGGTGATGAGGGGGTGGATGGGTCCGTGGTGGTGGCAAATGGGCATCAATTCAAATAGGACAATACAGTAATACGACTTTTGTCTATTACCCTATTACGATTCTCTGCTCCACCCACTCCAGTCAACCTACCTTCCCTTCCCTGCCTCGCCTTCCCCTGCTCGAACCTTCCCTTGGCTGCCGATACGGGATCCCTGCATTCGCACCATCAAGACACTGCAATCTGATCTCGTAGTCAGCAATCAACTCTGCACCACGACTCTCTCACTCTCCTTCTCGTTCCCATTCCTCTCTCACTCTCACTCTCTCTTCATCGCTCTCTCTCTCGCCCATTCTCCCTGCTGCTAGCGACCCCGCTCACCCCTAGCCCCCGGACACACACCCCAGACCCCTCGCGCCACCATGGCGGCCTATTCCGCACCAGACTCGCAGCTCTTCGAGCTCGACCCAGTCCCAGACCTCATCGACACCAACAATGTTCAGATGATGGACTTTCTCAACTTTGACGACGACACCAGCGCAGCAGAGAGCGTGAGTCCATACTCGAGCAAAACTCAAGTGAACTCGCTAACATCCAGTCCCCCAGGACCGTCTCGGACAACCACACACCCTCGCCCGTGGCGTTCGCACCATCGCCACCCTCGTACGACATGGATGCCATGCTTCTGAGCTCGTTCGTCCAGCCAGAGCAGAAGCAGCCTCTCGGCGGTCCAGCGGCCATGGGCGACGAGATCTGCGTCAAGGAGGAGCCGATGGATCTGCCAGTCCCCCAGCAGGAGCAGCAGCAGCAGCAGCAGCCCACTCAGCCCACTGTCCTTAACCCCGCACCCACAGTCACCCTCCCAGCGTCCCAACAGGAGGCCCTCGAGCAGCTGCTCGCCAACTTTGTCAACTACCAGGCGCAGTATGGTCTGGCGGTCCCTGCACCATCACCGGCCCCAAGTGGCATCAACCCCAGCCTTCTCACCATCCCGGCCAGCAGCGACGAGTCCACGCCCTCCCTCTCCCCCTATACTCCCATCACAGCATCAGAGCCCTCGACAAATGCCTCCGCCGGGCCATCAACACAGCCTACCCAGTCCGCGGCAGCACCATCCGTCGCTGCCGAGTCTGTCGACGAGCCGCTCGTGTCTATCACGGACGCATCGCTTCCCGGCCGCTCGACCCGCGCCGAGTCCACCATCTCGAACTACTCTGCTAACGACTCTATCGACGACAAGATTGACAAGCTCGTGCCCCTGTCGTCCATCTTTAGCGCAGGGCGTGGGAAGGGAGGCAAGAAGGGCGGCGGCATGTCGTCTGTCGTGCGCGGCGACGACGAGATGCTCGACGAGGACGACAGCTGGCGCCCCTCGCCCGAGGAGTACAAGAAACTCAGCAGCAAGGAGAAGCGCCAGCTGAGGAACAAGCTCAGCGCGCGTGCTTTCCGCACCCGCAGGAAGGACTACATCGGCACGCTCGAGTCGCACATCAAGGACCGCGACACGGTGATTGATGCGATTCGGTCCGAGTTGGCCACATCTCGTAGCGAGAACCAGGACCTGCGTCGCGAGCTCGAGGCGCTCAAGGCGAGCACGCTCAATGTGCTCCACCCGCAGTCTGCAAAGCAGGAGGGCCAGTCGCCTGCGCTGATGAAGGCGCTTGCCGCGAGCATCCCCGCGCCAGCACCAGCACCGTCGCCTTCAACTGCTTCCTCCTCGTCTGCGCGCACACCAGCACCGACAATCAACACGCGCAAGGACCTCGCCTCGTTCGACACGTCCCGCGGCTTCTGGGGCGGCAGCGACACTGGCATGTTCGGCGGCGGCAGCACCATCTGCCACACGCTCCTCACGCCCGAGTTCACTCTCCCGCCGCAGCCGAATCTCAACCCGCTCCTCAACGGCATCGAGTCGTCCTCGTCACAGTCCAAGCCGCTGTCCCTCGCCTCCGCAGGCGACAGGGACATCGACTCGCAGACGTTTAGCGAGTGGGCCGAGTCCACCCCCTTCACCATGCGCTCGATGGACAACTACCGCGTCCAGCTGTGGACCCGGCTCGCGCGCGAGGCCGCGGCCGACAAGGCCAGCATTGCCCCGCACATGCGTCCCAAGTTCCTCGTCGACCCTGCCACCTCGAAGGAGGCGTCCTCACCGTCGCCCGAGTCGCTCTCTGCCCTCGCTGCCGTCGCGAGCGTGGCCACCACCGCGACCGAGCACGTCGCCTCCAAGCTCGCCTCGTCGTTCTGGTCTGCGTTCGCCGGCCCGACCTCCAAGCTCGACGCGGACAAGCTCGCCGCAGTAGTGACGGGCAAGGCGCGCCTCGCTGTCGTGCCCACCGACGAGGTGCGGTCGAAGCGGTCATCAGCCCAGCCGACAGAGGACGCGCTTGCACACGCGATGGCGGGTCTCAAGGTCGCGACGGGGACGTCGACCTCTGAGCGGAGGGAGAACCCCCTCATGACTATGGCGCAGTACTTCAAGTCGCCGCTTGCTACGCGGGCATAGCGCACGCTAGAGCGTTTTACAATATAATACGACGTACGAACGACGACGACCCAGACGCGACGCGGACCCATACAACCACTCCCACCCCCACCCACCACTTGCATAGTTTATTGTAGTTTATGTTGTGTTATAGATGATTGCGTCTCCACTCTTAGTGATGCATTGTGTGCCATGAATCGACGTGAGCGAGCTGCGACCTGCGAGCTGGGAGCAGGGAGCGGGGAGCGTGAACGAGAGAATAGCGGGAGAAAGAGGCAGAGACAGAGGGGCTGAGCTGAGCGCGGGTGCGAGTGCTCGACGACCAGAGCAAGTTACGCGTGAGAAGCAACGACTTCTGCTGAGCAGCGAATGAGCAGTAACGACAACTGTTCTCATCTGCCCAAATCGCGAGTCATGACCCCTCCGTTGCCTCGGCCAAATCGTGACTCCCCATCCGCTGCTCAATCTGTCTATCAGGCTGTGACCACTGCCGACTGTGACTGGCATTCAACCGCTGATGTGCAGAAGCTCGCTCGCAGTTGTGAATGGCGAACTCGACCGGCGCCGATGACAATATCCACTGCCGCTCCCACACGCGCCAGAGGTCTGCTGCCCCTCAACCCAGATCTTGAACTTCAGGCTCCGGACGCCTACTGCTTTCAGAGTATGCTCCTCTACCCTACAGTACAGCTCTCGCACTCCTGCCACTCCCTCGGACTGGTATAGCTTCCGGACTTGCCCTGCTCCAGTGTGTGTTCCTACGGCAGGCAGTCATCATCCACACACCGCAAATGCGTGCCGCGGGAGGAACTGGATGCCAGCTGCATTCCCGTAGCCTGCTCGCCGGCTGCTACTGGAGTCGTGCACTGCTATGAGTGGACTGCAGTCTCCCCTTGAGCTGAGAGGTGCTTGTTGCCAATGTGAGCTAGGCTGGTGCCAAGACCAGCGGGTCAGTAGATATACATGATCTGATGTGCCGGCGAGCGGAGTGGTTTGACTAGTTTGGTATGTGGACAAGACTGGCAGTGGATCGGTGGACACATGCCTGCCTGCCTGCCTGACTGCCAGCCTGCCTGCCTGATCTGACCTCTTGTTTACGTGTCTCATCCAGAGTTCTGGAGCTACCGCATCCTCTCACGAGCTCACGATCTTGATCTATTGATCACTTGTTTACTTGTCTCATGTCTCAACCTTGAGCTACTGCCATGCATGTGCTGTTGCTGGATCGAGACCTGTCTCACTCTGGAGCTGGTGCAACTCTGTACACATCTTGGTTTCTTGTTTGGACCATTGAACTGAGCAGACCTTGTTCGCTTCACGTTGTTTACACTTTGCAGCTGAATGATAAATCGTGAATCTTCAGTTGATCCGTTGCGAGCTAGTGCGGTCATGCGCGTCAATCTACCGACCATACGCGCCATTCGCGACCATACGACTGACTACATGACCTCCGATCGTGCTGCTAGTGCGCAACGCGCTCGCGACTGCGTGGTTGCTTGCTACTTTGGTGACAAGTTGGACTAAGCTTGTGCTCGATTGCGAACATGTAGTGCATGATCGATGTCGGATGTTGTTTATCGGTCGTCGTGGCCCTCACTGCCATCTCGATGTCACAGCGCACATGTAGTACATGCATCTTGCTGCACGCGCAAAGTTGTGTACCGCTGCAGCCATGCATCCAGTTCGACACACAAGCCAGCAGCCCTCGGCGTCCACTCGGCTGTGTCCCATGGCACCATGGCTGACAGCGATCCTCACCCGTCTCACTGCCAAACCGCCTCACTCAACCTCGCTCGCACCTCATCTCACCTCACCGTCTCCCTGTCCTCGGTCTATGCATCTTCCCGATCCCTACTCCCACAAGCCAACCCCACTGACGCACTCGCTTCCATCCGCATCTCCAAACACATAGCTCGCATCCCAGACACCTCCCCGCCGCCCCCCGTCCCCGGCTCCCATCTCCGCCTCCGCCTCCGCCTCCACCCAAACCTCTTCTCACCTGAAGTTCATTCAATACCCACGGTGCTCGCCCCTGACAGCCGACCACCCAACTGCCGGTGCATATCATCCACTCCTTCCCCCACCCCTGGGTTCATTGATTACCCCGCGCGCGGCAGATGACTCTCCTGCCATGTACAGTGTGGTGTGTCTGTCCACAGCAGCCACAGCCACTGCCGCCGCCTCTGCCGCTGCCGCCTTGTTTACAGGACCCACGGGATCTCGGCTGGTGCATCTGAACAGAGTTATGGAAGCAGAAGTGGAAGAGTCCGAACGAGGGTCAAGGAAGCAAGGTTAAGGGCCCGACGCGACGATGGGATAGCAGAAAGTAAAAACACTCGCGTTCCTGAAGTGGTGTTGAAGTCAAAAGTGTTATATCTTGGTATCTGTGGGAGCCGTGTTTCGAGTTGTTCTCCGTTTCGCCATTGTCCACAAGCACGCACGCACGCACGCACGCACGCACGCACGCACGCACGGCCACGACCGACTTCACTCTTCAAGGACATACAGCTGTGACGACGCAGAGCGCACGGACACGGCGACCTCTTCATTGCCCAGACTACTGTCACTTGTCCTTCTAGTCCACTTGCGACGTGAGCCGACCGCGACGAGGACCGACCCCGGCGACGACATCTGAAACGGTCACGAGAACGACCACGCTTCTGCACAGCGTCGACTGCGCTGCGCTGCGACTCGACTAGACACTTGTCATTGCTTGCTGCGCATACTTGCTTTCAACACTACATCTCTTCTTGCGCGAGCACAACCTCCTCGCTGCCACCACGCTCTCTCCACCGCAACACCTACCACCTACGCTCTCTCAGCACAGTCCCTACTCCTCCTCTCTATCCAGCGCTGCTCTACACCTCACGCACCATCTCCACCATGACCTCCTCCAGTGAGTCCACGTTCCCAGCCCGAGCCCAGCATCGTCCACCCACCCGCCCACGTCCGCTCGCCCCGCGTCCCACTCGCGCGTCCACCGCGTCCCGTGCCCCCTCTACCGCCCACTGGCATCGCTAACCCCAGCCCCCTACCCGCAAGAGAAGCCCTCCATCCCAACAATCATCCTCAGTACGTGCCCACCCCTCCCAACAACCCAACTTGCAGCCCAAACTAACTCCCCAGCCGAAGCCGACCCATTAAGCTACGACCCCGAGTCCGGCACGCCCCTCCCCTCCCCCTCCTCTCTCAAACCAAAACAGATCATCCTCCTCCCCTCCTATCGCGCGAAACAGCACGCAGCACGTACCCTCCTCCTTGTGCTCGCACTCGCTCTGGCCGCATGGCACCTGTACACCCTCCACTCGGGGGTACTCTCCATACACGCGCACGCAGGCACCTCTGAAGCCGGGTCGATACTCATCGACGCTGTCCGCCCGTAGTCCCAGCCCCAGCCCCAGCCCCTCTCTTCCTTTGTCACACTACAGTATCGCGCATGGGCGCCTCTTGTATCATTTAGCATTCCATAGCCGGACCCGACGGCGGACATTTCACAACCTTGCCATGCAGCAGCATTCCAACTCGACTCTAACCAAGCCAAGCCATGACCTCCGGCCTCGCCAGCTGCCTGCCCGACCCCACTCGATGCATAATACCCATCCCATCTACCGTACAGTCCATCTATGCGTAGTGGTCGATAAGCGAGTCGCGCATCTCGTTGATGACGGCGGCCGAGGTCTGTCCCTGCAGGCGGAAGGTCGCCTCGATGACGGACACCTCTGTCGCGGTCGTGTCGAGGCCGGTGAAGGCGCACCAGTCGTTGACGACGAGGCCGGCGCCGATGACCTCGGAACCGCGGTTGACGGTTCCGGCGACGAGGGGGACCTGGAGGAGGGAGGAGAGCTCGTCGAGCTCGGAGCGGGTGGTCTTGGGGTGCACGAGGCCGCCCTGGGGGTTAGCGCTGGTTCCGGGCTGCGAAGCAGGCCGGGAGCGGCGCGGGGGAGGAGGAGGAGTGGGCATAGCTGTGATGGGACATCTGACATCACAGCCAGATGGTAGTCATGCTAGACTCGGTACCTCGCACTGAGATAGACAGGTGTGATGGGCAGCTGGCCTGTCTCGTCGTGCCGAGCTACAGTCGAGTACTTGACAGTCGATCGCCTCGCTGCCCGCCTGTTCCATCGCCCGGCGTTCACCAACTCGCTCGCCGCGCCCGCTCGCTGCGCTCGCGGTCGCGTGCTCGCGTGACTCACCTGGTTAGACAACGCCATATAACTCCCAACCAACACATTGCTCGCCACAGTCTGGCGGAACACCTCGACCTTCAACGTGTCCGCGATAATCTCCTCCGTCTCCCGGTCGATATCAGGGTGCACAAGCGCGACATAGTCGTTACACGCAATGACATTGCCCAGGGCGGACAACCGCTCCTCGACGCGCTGGATCGCCACCTCGGCGGGGAGCGAGTTGCGCAGGTGCTGGAGCTCCTGGTCGGTCGTGGTGGAGGGGACGAGGAGGCCATGCCTGTTTCCCGCGGTGAGGCGGCCGACGATGCGCGTGCCTGCGATGGTGGTGTGCACGATTGGGACGACGTCCGCGAGCTCGGCCTCGAAGACGGAGTAGAAGTTCGAGGAGGAGGCGAGGGCGGTGAGGCAGTAGCTGGGGTTAGCGCGTGAGTGGAGGGAGGGGGAGGAAGGGAAAGGAGGGGTTAGGGAACGCACGAGTTGGTGAGCTTGGAGAAGACACCGATGTCGGTCGAGTTCTCGAACTGGCAGCCTGGGGTTAGCTCGGACGAGGGGGTGGACTCACGGACGGCCATGGTGGAGGATGGGTGGGGGGTTGTCGGGCTAGAGGAGGGGCGAGGGGTGGTCTAGGCGGTGTTCGGAGGCGCTAAGCTGGCCTTCCGTTTTGAGATGAGGTGGTGAGACGAGACGTGGGGAGTGTTGATGAGCTCGACGACGGATAAGTAGTTGCTAGCAGCAAGTCACTGAAGCTGGAGCTGAAAGTTGTTCAGCATTTTCTCGGATCCGAAATCCATGTGTGTGTACTAATGGTGGCAATAACTTTTACGACGGCCCACACCGAGGCACGTAAATAAGGAAAGTCGTGCCTGAAAGTCAGTCGGTCAGTCAGTCATGGCTATTGACATCGACGATCTCCCTCGCATACGGAGTGGTCAAGTCAACCTCATGAAGCTGCCGCAGTACATCCGGTCCTTTGACGCCCCGCTGCAGCACGGCGACGCGGCGGCCCTCGTGCGCCTCCTGGACTGCCGGAACCGTGTGGCGCGTGGGCTCGCGCAGACCGTTGGGCCAGTGGACGAGCTCCGCCTCCAGAACCCGGGGCACTCGCTCCCCGCGCCGTGGGATGGCATCGCGGTGCGCCACTGCGCGGCGGTGTACGCTCTGTCAAAGGAGAACTACCAGGACGCGTGGGTTGACGGAGAGAGGAGAGGGATGCTGACGGGCAGATACATGCACCAGTCTGCGCTGGTTACGCTCTTCTTTAGGTGGTTTGCGGAGGAGCCGGCGTGGCCCCTGCCTGTGCTGTATTTGCTGCTGCGGGATCTGAGAGAGTTGGCAGAGCAGGCAGATGGCGCGGCGTTTGCGTCCACGGGGCGGACTGTCGCGCTTGAGGAGTGCACGCGGACGGTGTCCAAGGCGTTCAGTATCTGCGCGACGGACAGGCAGTACAAGGGGAGCGAGAGCCGGCGCGTCGGCGTCTACCACATGGCGTGTTTGAGTATCAAGTGCTACTTCAAGGTGGGTGGGGGGGTAGGGACGAGCTGATGGCAGGTTGGCAAGCCGAATCTGTGCAAGAACATTGTGCGCGCGGTGACGTCTGATCCAAAGMCCCCGCCGGTGGATGAGGCGCCCCTCCCCGACCAGGTTACGTGGCATTTCTACATCGGCATGCTGGCGTTCCTCGCCGGCGAGGACAGGAAGGCCGACGAGGAGCTTAGCTGGGCGCTCCTCCGCTGCCCGATGGACGCGAAGCGGAACCAAGAGTGAGAATACGACTGACAGTGACCTGGCTGACAGCAGACTCATCCTGACCTATCTCATCCCCCTGCGGCTCATCCGCGGGTCGTTCCCCGCGCCTGTGCTGCTTGACCAACATCCCCGCCTGAAGGAGCTGTACGCGCCGTTCATCGCTGCCATCCGCAACGGCGATATCCAGGAGTACGACGAGCGCCTCGAGTGGGCGCAGCCCCGCCTCGTCGGGATGAGCACGTACCTCGCAGTCGAGCGCGCGCGGGAGGGGTGCCTGCGTGTGCTGTTCAAGAAGGCGTGGGTCGCGTGCGACAAGAGCTCCCGCGTGCCGGTGGGGACGTTCAGGCTCGCGCTCAAGCTGCACGGCGTGGATGTGGACGCGGACGAGGTCGAGTGTATGCTCGCGAATATGGTGTACCGCGTAAGTCGGGTTTACCCAGGTCGACCTAAGGTCTGGTAGTAGGAGCTGACGGCAGGGGTTTGTCAAGGGGTACATCTCGCATGAGAAGCAAATGGTGGTCCTGGCCAAGACCAATCCGTTCCCCAGGCTCGCGGCCATTGCACGGTAGCGCTGTGGCGAGTGGGTTGGGCCTTGTGAGGGTTGTGGCTGCTGAAACAGGATCGGGCGGCAGTTGTACATATTGCATTTATGGATTGCATTGCATTTCGGGCGTGTACTGGAGTTGGGGACGGGGTTGTGGCCTTGGCTAGAGGTTGCGTGAGGTGTGGCGCTTGGCACTGGGTTGATGTCGGCCGACGCGTCGTGAGGGATGTCAGTGGGGTCGGTCCAAGGCGCCTACGCAGCATCAGTACGAGTATGGGTAAGGCTTATGCTCATTTGGGTACGAAGCGAACAGCATAAGTGTGTTGTTACATGGTAGGTGTTGTCCGAGATAGAGGTCAGACACGGGAGACGGGATGGTTGTGGCGTGTTGATGTGGATGCCAACCAGTTTGAGTCAGGTGAGGCTGTTGGAAGGCAACGGATGTCACATCAACCAGCGTGACGAGTCGCACAGTGCAGGCTACTGAGTGGCTCATACCCGACCCCTGTTGCCCTCTACGGCTCCGACTTGCATCAACCGCACAGACTCTACAACACAGCAACTTGACTGCCACCTGCCTCGAGGCAGCCTTGCGCACATGCGATATCCGGCCCACTCACCCAGCCCCCACCCAAAGCAGTAATAATACTACTCATACTATTCCATTTGTAATACATGATTGAATACTAACCCTAAACCCGCAGCACTGACCGCCTGTTGCCGCCCGTCCACCCAGCGTGTGTGTGTAGTAGTGTGTGTGTGTAGTGTGTATCTCCCTACCCGATGACGTCTGTACCTGCGGCTGTGGCGTGTCGGGTTCGGCCGGTACACACCGTACCGTAGCGGTAGCCAGATTTGATCCCGCTCCCAGCCATACCTGATGCGATACGCTGGGCTATGACGACCCGGCCGGCTTGGAACGACTTATCGCTTCTCGCCACCGCGTGCACCGCCGCTCACCGCTCAGCCATCGCCTGCCGTCCTCCATCCTCAGTCAACTCGATCTCACTTGCGTTTGCTCTACCCACCACCAGGCCTTGCATCCATCCACCGTCTGCAGGCCAACACCCATACTTATAGCCCTCCCTCCTGTCGTTCACTCTACTCCCCCCCACACACTAGCCCACCATGCGCCTCTCACTCGTTGCTCTCTTCTCCCTCCTCCCGGCCATCATTGCCACCCCTATCAGGGAGGCTATCATGGCCCCCCTCATGTCCGAGGGCCAGACGCTCGACCACTCGTACATCGTCGTCTTCAACAAGGACATCACCCCCGACCAGATCGCCCTCCACTTGACTGGCGTTGCGGACATTGCGTCTCTCAAGGTGAGTTGGGATTGAGCGTGCGCAGCGGGTCAGATAGCGCGGCTGCCAGGCCGCGTGTGCGGGTAGTGTTGGTGTTGGGGGGTGGTTGGTCGGGGGTAATCTCGGCTAGATCCGTGGCTGGTGGCAATCGGTCGGGCTTCCAATCCAGAGTCTCTCTTGGATCCTGGATGCCTGGATGCCTGGATGTGCCATGCCGCTGCGCAGGGGGTCTCTGGCCGCCACCAGCGAGTGCATCAGCGAGCGCAGTCACCGCAACTCTTACCATGCGCAAACTTGACCCCTCGCCAGGCTAACTCCAGCCCCTCGACGGCGGTGACAACGGCGTCGTCCACGTCTACGCACCCAACACTGTCAACATTGGCTTCTTCGGCTACGGTAAGTCACTCCCGTCCACCCGCCCCGCCAATCACCACTAACGCCCAGCCGGCAAGTTCTCCCAGGAGGCTCTCGACGAGATCCGCAGGTCGCCCGACGTCGCCTATGTCGAGCGCGACCAGATCGTCACCACCCAGGAGGAGCTCTTTGGCGTCGACGACGGCGAGGTCGACGCCGAGGGCAACGACATCAAGACCCAGATCGGCGCTCCCTGGGGCCTCGCTCGCGTCTCCAACCGCAAGACTCTCGGCATGGGCACCATGAACAAGTACACCTTTGACACCAACGGCGGCGACGGCATCACCGCGTACATTGTCGACACTGGTATCAACATTGACCACGTGGAGTTCGAGGGCCGCGCCACCTGGGGCAAGACCATGCCCCGCGGTGACGTCGACAAGGACGGCAACGGCCACGGCACCCACTGCGCCGGTACCGTCGCCTCGCGCAAGTACGGTGTTGCCAAGAAGGCCGAGCTTGTTGCCGTCAAGGTGCTCGGCTCGAACGGCTCTGGCTCGATGGCCGACGTCGTCGGTGGTGTCGTCTGGGCCGCCGAGGACGCTGCCAAGCGCGCCAAGGCTGCGGCCGAGGAGCTCCGCCTCACCGGCAAGACCAAGCACAAGGGCTCCGTCGCCAACATGTCCCTCGGCGGTGGCAAGTCCAAGTCGCTCGACGACGCCGTCAACGCTGCCGTCGACAGCGGCCTCCACTTTGCCGTTGCGGCAGGTAACGACAACAAGGACGCGTGCGACTACTCGCCCGCCGCCGCCGAGGGCGCCGTGACTGTCGGTGCCTCGACCATCGTCGACAGCCGCGCCTACTTCTCCAACCACGGCAAGTGCGTCGACGTCTTTGCCCCCGGCCTCAACATCCTGTCCACCTGGAACTCGGGCAACTACTCGACCAACACCATCTCGGGCACCTCCATGGCGTCCCCGCACGTCTGCGGTCTGCTCGCGTACCTCCTCTCCATCGAGGGCTCCGACACCTTTACCATCAAGGGCGACGACTTTGCCGAGGAGCTCATCGCCGAGGACGACCACAGCATCTACCACGCAGCCTACAACCTCGCGTACGAGGCCATGCCCGACATGGTCCGCAAGCTCCTCCCCGAGCCCGCGGAGCAGATCCCCCTCCTCACCCGCCCCACGCCCGGCAAGGGCAAGGTCTCGCCCAAGGCGCTCAAGCGCGCGCTCATTGCGCTCTCGACCAAGGGCGCGCTCACCGACCTCCCTTCGTTGACCCCCAACCTCCTCGTCTTCAACAACGCCACGCACTGAGAGGTCTAGCATGGGGAAGAGCGAGAGGAGTGAAGGAGAAGGCAGAAGATGTAGTGTAGTGTACGGATATGCAGAGAATACAAAGGCGGAGCGGCGCTGCCGAAGGCATGCGCCGCGATGCTGCGGAGTACTGACTATATGCTATGGATAGACAGATTGACTGTCCAGACTACCGTGCTCATTGGGCTTCAGGCCATTGTAAAGGGAGCAGGAGCCTCGAGGGTGCTCTGACCGAAGCTGGACTGCGAACTTGAGTGGTCTTGAGTCGGTCGAGTCTGCTGCAAATCGCTAAGCTTGGACCTCAGACGGACAAGGTCTCGTCCGGGACCGATATGACCGTCTGGGGTGTGACAGCATTGGCCGGTATCTTGGGCGAGAGTTTAGAGATAGAAAGTTACGCAGCCTGTGCGACTACGGCAGCGACAACGACACCAGCATCATGCGAGATGCTAACGAGGAGGGACACGCCGGGGTTACTATAGACCGCGTTCGAACCCCCCATTATCTCTTCCGACCCGCCAGAGCCGTCGAGCTGGCCATCGCCCGCGCCCTCAATGTCGCCCTCGATGTTACCCCTGCTCCTAGTGTAGTTGATAGTGTCCCTGCCCCTGCGTCCGACCTCGACTTCGACCTCGCCAGCGCTCGCCGCGCTCGGACTCGGAGTATCACAGTCATCTCGAACGCCGGCGCGATCTCCAGCCCTGGCCCCGACCGTGGCGCGGCGCTTGGGCAGAGTCACGGGGACGGGGACGGGGACGGGGACGGGGACGGGGAGGAGGGAGAGTACCGGCCTCCCACTGGGTGCGTAGGAGAGGTCGAGGGCCTGCCATGTCCCTGGGGGGGTGGGGAGGGCTTTGTAGGCTGCTTCTTTTGCTGTCCAGCTGGGTGTTAGCGGTTCCGCCGAGGACTAGAGAAAGGGGGGGGCGG
>BCJH01000010.1:261150-281971 GCA_001600275.1 Cutaneotrichosporon curvatum | reverse complement strand
GGAGGGGAGGGAGGGAAGGGAGGGAAGGAGGGAGGAAGTGGAAGGAGGGAGGAAGGGGAAGGAGTGGAAGGAGGGAGGAAGGGGAAGAAGTGGAAGGGGAGGAGAGGAGCCAGGACAACTGCAGAGGACCGTGTAGAAAGCAGAAGAAAGAGGTAGGGGGAAGAGGTGACCGGCCAAGGGGATAGGTAGAAGAACCAGACAGAAACGGATGAGCGGAGAGGACGGAGTGAGGAGTATTGCGTCGCCGACGACGCAGAAGTCACAGTGTCCAGGTTGGAAAGGACATGGACTTGCTCAAGTCCGAGGTTGCACGGGGGTATGTGGGGAGGAAGCCGACTCACCGTGCAGCCAGGTATCGCAGCTGAGCCTGCCGAACCTTCTCATCCTCCTCGAATGTCTGAGCTCTCGAGGTGGACCCCGCCGCCCCTCCGGACGCTGTCGAGCTCCCACCGCCCCAGCGCGCGCGAAACTCTGCCAGCTCGCGGGGGCAGCATATCCTCTCTGCTAGGCGGGCTGCTCCCCTTCGCGAGATGACGCCCTGCAGGCGGGAGAGGGAGAGGATGTCGACCCCGAGGCCGAGGAGCATGCCGGTGGACAGAGGTGGGAATGTCAACAACGAACTTTGATGGACGAGCGAAGTGGAGGTGGTGGTAAAGGCATAGAGGCACGGGTCTAACAAGAGTCATTGTGGCACTGTGGGGGCGGTCTGAACGAGACGGTATAAGCACCACTTGCATCAATGTACATATTTGGGTTTCGCTTGACTGAGAAAGGAAGTAGAGGTAGCCGGAGGCGTGGACTACATGTACTGCGGGTTAGCTTGCTCTTCAAGTCACTCACCCAGCCGACGCGCAGCGCTGTGGGAGGGTCAGTAAAACAGAATGAGGTGGGGACGTACAGGCCGAGTTGGCGAAGCGGCGCGCTGGGGTCAGCTATAATACGAACAAGAACTTACCGATAAGCATGGGGTCAAAGGTGCGCGTCTCCTGCTTGCCCGAGCCCGTGCCGGACACGCTCGTCGCTGTGTCAGAGATGTCGTCGTCGTTGAAGGCCAGGTAGCGGCACTGATTGGCGATTATCTGGGCGTCAGAGCGGTTGCTGGGGGGACTCACATCGGCATACTGCGAGGAGACGGGGTGAGTAAGTGTGAGCACTGGGGACGTACGTATGCTACGGGGACCATCTGGTGTCAGCAGTGCGCCTAGGGGTCACTCACCGAAACCGCGCGGGTCGCACGCGCGTACGAGTAGCTGAGGTTGTTGCAGAGCGTCTGCATCTTGTCGGCAGTGAACTGCGGTCAGCGAGGAAGCGACGGGCTTCACGTTATTGTCATCCTTGAGTACGACGCTGCTGTCAGCTGAGTTTGGCGAATGAACCCACTAGTGAGTGGGACGGGCCGTGCCCTGCAGACCGGCGTGGGCCTGGAGGTAGAAGTCGAACGCGAACGGGTGCGTGACGCCGCCGTCGACCACAGTGCCTTTTGTCAGTGGCCACTACAAAAACCAGCTCACCGGGGTTGAGGTTGCCAGTGCGGTCGGCATCGCCGGCGCTCATGGGGAAGAAGCGCATGTTGTGCTGGAGTCAGAGTGGCAGTGCCTCGCACTCACGCGCTTGGCACAGATGACAAAGGTCAGCTTGGGGGAGTAGCCACCGCCGAATGTGGCGGCCGCGCGGCGGATGGCGTCGACCTCCAGCCTTGATGTCAGCGAATACCAGCTCTTGACTTACTGAGTGACCTGCATGTACTGGCCCTCGGACACGCCGTCGCGGAAGAAGATAATCTTGGAGGGCTTGGACTTGTTGGTCGCCTCCCACGCCTTGATGTGTTCAATCATCATGTTCTGCAGGTCGCGAATGATCTCACTGAACGGTTAGTAGTCGCTCATTGTCAGTCGTAGCGGACTTACACGCGGCCCTCCTGCAGACGGACAGCGGGCTGGAACTTGACGTTGTCAGAGTCGACAGCGGCGACGGTGACGGCGATAGACGGCTGGAGTAGACCGCGGGTCTGGGGAGGGTGCGTGACGTCTGCGCCAATCATCATAGTGCTCTTGTCAAACTGCCGTCAGTCAAGTCTCTTGAGGACTCACGATCTGAGGGTTGGGCACCTCGTGCGTGACGCCGCCGAGCTTGGCCTGGATCTTCATAGCGACTGTGGTCAGGTTAGGCTGGAGCTAAACTCACCGTTGCCGCAGTACTGGTCGAGCCCGCGGTCGCTCTTGAGCTTCTGCGCCTGGAGGCACTGGGTGGGAACAAACTGGCGTCAGCTCTGCGACTCCCTCGCGCACCTCCTTGAGCTTCATCGCTGGACGTCAGCGCAACCTAAGACGAGCACTCACCAGCGCAGTGCTTGATATCCTGGTACAAGATGGTGTCGCGACTCTGCAAGTTAGCCGTGCACCAGCTGATGAAGACTCACAGGCATAATCACAACGACCAGCTGCGGGTTGGCCTTGCTCTGCATGTAGGCAGCCTTGCAGGCATTGCCGAGGCCACCGCTGACATTGCGTCCGCCCTCGATGCACTCGGGCCGAGTGTTCTCCACCTTGACGCCTGGTGTAAGCGGAGTCGTGAGCATGCACTCACCATACGCGTTGAGGACAGGGCACAGGCTAGCGTCAGTCGAGTCACCGCGATACATACAAAGAGATGAAGCGCTCTGGAAGTCAGCTCAGGCTGCTTCGTGGAACTTACGCATGTCCTGCACACCGAAGCGCTGGTCGAAGCTAACCACAGCCCACGACTTGAGCGGTGCGCCAGGGCGCGTGAACTGCACACCCTTGAGGTTCCAACCGCTGAGAGTTAGCCTAGCTCACAGTCGATACCAACCCGAACTGGCAGTTGAGCTGCTTGCCACGGTTGTACGTGATGCGCGGGGGAGGGAGGGTGCGGGCCTTGACCTGCATCATGTTTTCGTTTACCTCGATTCCCCAGGACTTGACCTTGGGGTTGGCGTTGTAGTTGAGGTTCTTGCGCCAGCCCTTGACTGGAGGCTCAGCAGAGATAGGTCACCACACTTACTCGCCGCGGAGCGGTCCATGGGGCGCTGGGCCGCGACACGGATCATGTCGGCCGCCTGGTTGGGCGTGAGAGTCGAGAAGGGGACCGCGTTGAGGTCGCTCAGGACGACGAGCTCCATGCTGAGGTCAGAAGTGCTTCAGTGTGACTTACGGAGCCATGTAGTTGCGTCCGTAGACGACGCAGGGAAGGCGAGGCTTCTGGATCGTGATGTTAAGGTGCTGCTTGTAGTACTCGACGATGCCGATGCGCTGGTCCTCCTCGCCGTCCTTGCCGTTAATGAGGAAGTCGGTCTCGCTCGCCGGCTTGTGGAAGATCTTCTTGATAGAGAAGACGCGCTGCGTCTTCCTGCGAGGTCAGGGGGCACACCAGCCGAACGTACTTGTAAGGGAGGGTGAACTTGGCGCCAAAGAGCTTCTTGTTCAGCTGCTGGATGTCGCGAGGGCTGAGCTCGCTGATGGGCGCGCCACCGCCACCACCAGAGGGGCCAGGAGGACCACCGCGTCCACCGCGGCCACCACGACCGCCGCGCGCAGGAGGACCACCGCGGCCGCCACGACCACCTCCGCCGCCGCCACCGATACCGAGGATCTCGGGCACGACGTTCTGGCATCAGCAGGGATGTAAAGCTGCACTCACAAGCAAGGGGCCAGAACGGAAGAATGCTGAGAAGGCAGTGTCGAGTTGGACAGCAGGGAAGCCGTTCTCGGTGGGGCGGAAGGACTGCATGAAGCCCTTGCCGACGACAGCGCCGTCACTGATAGGCACTGCGCCTTCTGCGACTGTCAGCAGAGACGTGATGGGACCTACCGAGGCCGAAGAAGCGGCCACGAGCGCCCATGGGGGTGAAACGGGCGGCGGGGTCCTGGCGGAACATGACTTGGCACGCTTGGATGCCAGTGAGCTGGTGTGAGCGGTGAGCGATGCAACGTGGTGAAGGTGGATACGAACGACAGTGTTGCCAACGGCAAGCTGCTGTTTGTCCTTTTGACAGAACTTGAAGACCGCCTGGATGTCGACCAGGGCGGCGTACTTGATGGTGACCTTGAAACGCGAGCGGTCGTCGAGCTCGCGCCCAGGCTCGGGAAGGGCGACGATGATTTCCTTGGTCTGGTGTTAGCAATGGCGTCACCTCAGCCCACCTTGCCGTTGGGCCCCATGTCGAACTTGTGCGCTGTGAAGACGACCTTCCTACCATGTCAGTCTGGGTTGCACACAGTACTCACTGGAGGTCGTACGCGCTGCTGTGAAAGGCTGCGGCGTCAGGCGCGCCCTTGTTCTCCTGGCACGCCTGCATCCAGATTTTGTTAGTGAGGGGCTTAGGCATCCTGGCTGTCAGTGGGCACGAGTACAGTCGCACTTGTCATTGGCGGTCTTTACGACACGAGTGATGTCAACATCGTAAAGGCTGGGGTGAATAGTGGCCAGACGCTACACGCACTGGATGTCGACAGGCTTGTTCTGGCGCACGGCGAACATGTTCGCCTCGACCGTGACCGGCTTGCCGAGGGTACCATAACCTGTGTGTTAGACCGATCGGCCTGAGGGGCGTACCAGGGCGGCGGTGGGCGCCTGCGTCGTGCGAAAGTTGTCAGTAGTGCAGCCGGGGGAGGAGGAAGGTTGAAGCAGGGGGGGGAGGAAGGTTGGAGCGGTCCACCACCAGTACAGAGGAAGGTCCATGAGGAAGGAAGATCGTGTCAGCTCCAGCTTACGCTCTGGCTCGTCAGTACTGCCGCCACCTACCTTCCAGGAGGTACTCGTCCTTGAAGTCGAGAGCTTGGAACTGCTTCGCGAGGTCCCCGACGGAGACGTCGGCCTGGGTATCAGTATGTCAGAGGTTAGTTTCGCGAACAGCTTTGGGCGGGGCCATCTTCTACCTGTCGTGTTAGCCATAGCGGTAGAAAGTAGGAGGAAGGAAGGACATACCGGGGTGTGGTGCGGTGTGAGAATGGATGTGAGAAAGTTGGGCGCCTTGTTCGGGCGTTGACAATGGTCTGTCCGCGATGTGGAGGCAAGTCGATGCGATAGCGAGCGACAAGGAGAGAGCGATAGAGAACGAGAGAAAGAAGAAGATGAGATGAGGAGGAGGGAAGAGAAGACAGTTGACAGGAGGTGCGAAAGGCTGCGGACTAAATCCACCAAGTTGACTGGAGTGTGTGTGTATATGCCCCGTCCACACGCACCTGTCGCGCCTTGCCAGGTTGGTGGTAAAGCACTGACCCCGTCGCCGTACATAGACGATCAGACCGATCTGGATCTGACCCCGCGCATCACCGGGCATACCCCACAGGGGGCGCACCGTACACACCGTCGCTCCGTACGGGCACTCGCATTCCTTGGGAGGTACGCTCGTATTCCCTTGCGCCACCCGTCTGTCCCTGGGCTCTTATCTCCCGATCAGTTCAATGATTCCCGTAATCCGGAGGCAAATCCAATACATCGCTAGTCTAACGCTGAAACACTGATCCTCGCGCGACTCTGTCTAATCGCTGTCACCGGGTGGACTGAGCATTGCATGAGCGTTCCTAGATCATAAGAGATAAGAGATGAGTTGTGTCATACTGCTCGTATCATGACCTGGACTCACTCTGAGGATGGCGAAGCCAAGCGCATTCACTTTTGGAAACGGACGTGATGAGCGCTGGTGTCGAGGACGAGGATGAGCTAACACCGGGGTCGGGACTCCCAAGGGGTCTTCCTCCTTTCGCCAAACACGAGTAAAGGTCAAAGCACGAATGAGATCAGCGAGTTGCGCAGCACACACGTCGGGGCGCAACCCAAACACCGCCCTCACTACGGGTGAGACAGTGACAACAACATCGTCCCTCGTCCCTCGCACCTCGTCACCGTCATCATGTCGTCCTGTCCTCGCCCTCTTCATGAGAGTATTCACACTTCATTAGGTTTCCTACAGGTTACTCTTGCAGCATGCCACTGCTTTTCCCCTTCCCTTCTTCTTCCCTTCCTCACCTCTCCCACTCTCCAGACCGCAGCCTCCCTCTCCTCACTACTCCTCGACCGCTCCCGGCCCAGAGGGCAGAGGGCCTACTCCCCCACCGCCTCGGCGATCTCCTTCCTCCACCGCAACTGCACCTCGATGCTCTCCCTGAAAATCTTGTACTTGGCATCCAGCAGCCGCCTCTCCTTCCTCCCCTCCTCGCCGCCCCTGGGCTCGATCCGCTCAGCCGGGGCCGTCATCTCCCCCATGATCGCCCACAGCCTCTGCCCCTCCTCCTCGCCGAGCACGTCCCCGTCCTCCTGCGTCTCCAGGGGGCCCGTGCTCCGGCCAGACTCGTACGCGAAGCGCCCGAGCATCGCTGCGCCGAGCACGACGGCGGCGGACGGGTGAGGCGGGATGAGGACGGGCATGCCGAGGACAGTGGCGAGCAGGCGCATGAGGGGGCGGTTCTTGGCCTGCGACCCTGGGTAGTTAGCGCGAGAGATAAAGGGAGGAAAGGAAAGGCCGATTGCCTCGCCTTTGTTTGACTCACCGCTCATGTAGATCGAGTCGATCCGGTGCCCGCGCGCGTTCATCTCCTCGACGATGTGGCGTGTCTGCAGGGCGATGGCCTCGAGCGTGACGTTGAACTTTGCGGCCAGATCGTCGAGGCTGTCGTCGAGCTCGAGGCCGCAGTACATCCCTTTCATCTTGGGGTCGGCCAGGGGAGAGCGGTTCCCGTGCAGGTCGGGGTAGAAGTGCAGGTCCTTTGTGAGGTGCGCTGGTGTGAGCCGTGAGCCGTGAGCCGTGGGCACCGCAGGTGCGAACGTGCGAACAGGGCACACCCCGGTCAGGACGGGGGTGAGGGACAGAACAGCGAGTGAGGCCAGTGAGGCTAGTAAGGCTGGCCAGGATGGTCGTGACAGGATTGGGAAGGAGCGTGGAAGCGCGAGGGCGCAGGAAGGAGGTGGAGGGCGGAAGGCAAGTGAGGCAAACAGCCTTTGAAAGGAGTACTGGGAAGGGAGCCCGGATCAGTACTCACAAGGTGTCTCTGCGCCGGTCGCGATCTGCTTTGCATCCAAATACTCCCCCAACAGCTGGAACGTGTTCTTCCCCGTCTTCTTGGACAGAGCCTGCAGCTGCGGATACGCCGGGTGGCTCTGGATGATAAAGTCGATAAGCTGGCCAGTCGACGATTGCCCGCCCTCGTTCATCCAGTTGTCCTTGAATATGGCATTGCGGTATGGCCCCCACTGATGTCAGCCACCACCCCTCACTATGTCGACTAACGACTCTGACATCAGCACATGATCGTGGACTTTCACTCACCCCGGGACAAAGATACCCTTCTCGCTCTGCACGAGGTGGCACGTACTCGTCCCAGCCACGGCAGCGAGACGGCGCGCGGCGTCGCTGAACGCCGGCTTCGGGCCGACCTTGCCATTCGCGTCGAGCGACGCGGCAGCCACTGTGCCGATCCAGCCCGCGTATCTGCCGTCAGCTAGCAGCCCATCAAACATAAACTCACGCATCGATGACAGCACTGCCCACGGCCGTGCCCTCTGGCAGACCTAGATCCGCCGCCGCCTCGGCTGACAGGCCAGTGCCGACCGGCTGCCCCGCAGAGAGCACGAGCCCATTCTTCCCAGGCAGCCCGCCGACCTGCTCAAAGTCTCCCTTGACTATGTCCTCGAGTCCTAGAGTCAGTCGAGCCTCGTCCCTCGCACTCACCGATCTTGTTAAAGAACCGCGCCGACCACCCGTCCTCGCTGACCTCGACCGTCCCGTCCGCGTGCGTCATCTCAGTCTGGGGCGGGACGTACGAGTACTTGCAAGCCAGCGAGCAGTTCGACCGCGCCAGACTCCCCGTAGCCCGGTAGCTCAGGTAATCCGGCAGATCGAAGAACATGCACTCCTTGAACCGCGCGGCGTTCATGTGCCGCTTCAACCAGAGCGTCTTGGGCGTCTCCATCTCCAGCTGTCGTCAGCTAAACCCCAATCGATCGCAGACTCACGCTCATAGTCCCGCCCACAAAGTTCAGCACCCCCTTCCCGCTCTTGTTGATCACCTCGGCCTCCTCCGCAGCCCGGTGGTCCGCCCACAGGATGATATTCCACTCGCCCCCTTCCTTGCCCAGGTTGGCGTCACTCTCGTCCCCCTCGGAACTGCCTGTGCGCGAGACGCTAACTGGCCGGCCGGCGCGATCAACTACCGCGAGACTGCAGGTCGCGTCGAAGCCAATCCCGCGGACCTGGGACGGGTGCACCCCTGCCTGGGCTAGGACCTCCTTCGAGCACTTGCCCAGCGCGGTCCAGATGTCCGAGGTGGACTGCTCGAAGATGTCGTGGTCGGTGGGGGAGCGGTGTGTCTTTGTTGCCTCTGGAGTCGTCAGCCAAGTCTTCCCACCTGAGCCGAGCGCTGCCGCAGACTCACCAGTATGGTCTGCAATCAACTTCCCATCCTTGTCAACAAGGCAGGCGCGGCCCGAGCCCGTGCCCCTGCTGTCAGCACTACCCTCGCCTCGACGTACACATCAAAACCCATATAGTACTCCATTGTGGCGACCATGCGATATAGATAGGTGACAACAACAAGTGAGGGTAGTTACACTGCAGGTATGGCAGATATACGTTTACCCCACAGAGTACCCCACGTATCTCGTCGCTCCAGCCAAGAACGCAGGTGAGAACCTCGGACCGGAGGTAGGTCGGGAGGATACCGAGATTGCGCATACATCATACATCGTGGTCATAGTCATCGGGTATGGTATACGGTGCTTGCTTGCTGCGAGCTAGCTAGCTACGCCGGAGCGGCGTTACGGCCCGGGTAGTCGGGCGGGGTGGCCAAGGCCGATGCCGACTGGGGAACCGGGACCTGGCGCCCACGTGATTCGACGTCAGATGTCCAGCTGGGAGCTGGGAGTAGTCACTTGATGCGAGGCCAATGCTGATTGCCACGCTGGAGACTCGTCGTGGTCTTTGGAGTGTGGGGGTGGTGCTGCCAATCCCGAGCACGGCCGGAGTACCCGACATCGTGTGCAGCCAGTAATGGCTGTGTAGCTGGTCACTCCTGCGAAGCACTGGGGTGCTGGTTCGCTGGCTGCTGGCCGACTTGACTTGGCTTGGTGGGAAATCACACGCGTGGGAGAGCGGAGTGTGGGGCTGCGACGAGGCCGATGTGGGGCTCTCGGCTACGGGTGAGAGTGAGACAGACATGGGACACTGAGACGGGCAGACGGCGGCTGCGGCTGTCTCACGGGCATTGCTATAACGCTCGCATGCGAGTCAGCCTGCCCGGGTGATGGGTGAGACTGAGTCTCAGTCGAACTGACGCGTCTGGGCCAGACTTCTTCGGTGGGGGTATGGTGGAATGCGACTGGTGCAGTCAGTCCACTGTCGTCTGTTTTTCCATCCATGTCCACTACTCTGCCAGCTGCCATGCTGCCAGAACTACGTGTATGCGCGCGTATCATGCTCAGCGGTCAGCAGATCCTATGGCACGCGCAGTCGTGAGAAGGACTCCACTATTAGTACTGTAGAACTCGACGCGCCACGTAACACAGCAATGCCTGGCGTGCGATGTGATGTGCATACATATTCACGTATATTGACCGGACTGAGGACTGAGCGATCAGCTTAGATCAAGGATACATGGCGGATCGCAATGCGCGCGATACGCGTTATCTTTGTGTGCGATCTACCTCCCCTTCTCATGAAGATATTGGGGTCGCACTGTGTGATTTACAATTGCGCAGCAGAAATCATTACTCCTATGCTCTGACACCCTTGAAGCTTGTATTACGTCCGTGGCTTGTGGCTTACTCCCACTTCTCGCACGCTTTGCAGATCTCGCCCGATTTAGCACGTATCAAGCTGCTCGGAGGCATGGGACTACAACGGGCTCGACCGGGTCTGTGACCTGCTAGTGCAGAGTAATGGCCCGACTCTCCGCTCGACTGCGCAGTGATTCTGGCGAGATTTGGCCCCGGATTTTGAAAGTTCCGTTGTGCACAATGAAGAGACGCCGGGGACGCAGCGGGGCGCGGGAGAATCTCTCAAGTGCAGAGATGAAACGGTACTAGCGAGATGCGACGGGTGGAGGAGTGGACAGGTGATGTGCATGTGTGCATGTCCACGACCTAGAGCGAGGAGAGCTGTTGTATGCTGATGCATTGTCTTCCGATGCAGTTGTCGATGCTGATGCTGGCTTACTCGATGCACAGAGGTACAGAGAGGAGAGAGCATGCATACGCACTCGACCTGGTTGCGAGATACAGTTGAGATTACGCTTTCTTGAAACCCTCCCCAACCCCAACCCCTGAACATGACTGCGAACGCCAACATGACCAGCCCTCAGCGCCACAGTCTCCCACCGTACAGACCAGCAACCCAGGAATCACAGCCTGCGTCTGTCCTCTCTGTCCTACTCCTCCTCCTTGCTCACTCGCTCGCGTCTTTTCTCCGTCACAGTGAATGAATAGGAAGACGAATGCATCGAACGGCTGGGCGGTTGCAGGAGCATCCAGTGGCGGCCGCCAGAACCCATTTGGACCCGTGTAATGCCATGTATCAAGCCCTCGCCTCATGTTCACCGAGCACCCCGAAATCTTGGCACCAGACGCTATACGCGCATATGCACGTCCGCGAGGTCTGGGCAGCATCTGGGCATCTGGGCTGGGCTGGGCTGGGCTGGGCACTCTGCGTGGGCAGCAGTGGAAACGAGCGCTAGTCAGCCCGCCTGGACCGGGAACAACAATCTCTTCCGTGTTCTTTTATGCGTCCCTGTGTCTCGTCTTCAGCGCGTGCATGGGCACGTTGCCGGCTGCCGGGCGATGTCCTCGCCGTCCGTGTAACCCGTGTACATCGCAACGCGTATCATGTTACGTTGCTGTATCTACGCGTGCGTCCGCAGTCATCACGACCGCACGACCACATGCGATGCGATGCAGCGTCGCGTCTGGTTCTTGTTCTTTTCCCTATGTAGCTTTGCGCTTGGCAGGTGTAGGAGAGTGATTGATTCAGCCTGCCCAGTGTACCAGCCTTTCGAACGGATCGCGAGTAAGAGCATAGCATACCGGGGCGACATGAATTCATTGTCTTCTATGGCTTGGTACAACGATGTACATGCTGCACCGTACATGCGCTGTGCTCGCATACATCTTGTGCATCCTGGGCTGAGTGGTGGACTGATGGACTGCCCCGACCGGATGGATGGGATGATTGCCCTTGCGCCCTTTTGAACTCTGGTCTCTCTTCCCTGACTGCCGAAGGGTCCGGGGCGCAGTGTTCATAGCTCATCACAGGGAGGAAGAAGAGAGAATGGGGCATCCGGTGCAGCCCAGTGTATGCGATCTGCAGGTTCTCCCCTCCTTTCCCCTGGACCCTGGACCCTGTGTGTCCCGGGCCAAGAGAGCGCGGTAAGGGTCCCCATCCGGGGGCGTCGTGTTTAACCACCCAACCCTCACCGCGTCCAGCCGCTCAACCATGCATGCTCTCTCTGTCTCTTGTGTCCATCGTCGCTGCCTCTATCTTCTATAGTCGTCTCTCCTACAGCCTCTCATCTCCATCTACACCTCATCTCCCCTCTAGACATCTCCCTCCCCCTCTCTCGACATCTCTCACATTCCCAGTAAACCCGCTGGCATCTCCATCACCTAATACGTAGTACTAACAACGAAAGAGCTGGCCTCGAAACAACAACACACCCACACTCCCTGTAAGTCGTCGTCGTCGTGCGTCGCCGCAGTGGCGCTGGCCAGACCAGAGAGGCAGAAAGCGCCTCGTCGTAATATTACTACTACAATGGCTGCCAGCTTCCGGGAGTGCACGCCCTTCCGGGTGCGGCTGCGGCTTCTGCTTGTGCATGCTTCTCGAGAAGCCGCCATCGCCAGCGACACATTGTCTATTGCTCGAATCACGCTGACTCTCCAGACTTGCATTCAAAAGACTAGATAAACGACAGCAGCGCTGTAGTAGCTGTTGCATCGAGGCTCGACACACCCCTCTCGCCAGCTCAACCCTTCCTCTTTCACCTCCCCCTCAACTCCCTCGGCATGCTCATTGCCCCGCTTCTCCCGCTGCTGGCGTGGCTCGCCGTCCCGGCTGCGTCCACTCCCGTCCCCGACCCGTTCGCGATCTACAGGCCAGACGGCCACGCGCCTGACGCGGCTGCTATCGAGCGCGTCCAGGGCAGCTTCCACCGCTTCGCAGTGCCGCTCGAGCACACGCCCAGCAGCATCAAGCGCGAGCTCGCCCGGCGCTCCGGCGAGGCTTGGGACAGCGACTGGCTCCTGCAAGAGGCCGCCAAGGTTAACTCGCGCTACAACTACAACCCCCTCGACAAGCGCCAGAACGGCGCCGTGACCCTCCAGAACAACGGCAAGGACGCCTCGTACGCTGGCCAAGTGTCTGTCGGCACGCCCGCGCAGAACTTCCCCATCATTCTCGACACGGGATCGTCCGACTTTTGGATCGAGTCCAACAAGTGCCCCGACTGCCCTGGCACGCGCTTTGACGAGTCCAAGTCGTCGACCTACAAGGGGTCGACGACCAAGTTTGCGATCCGGTACGGCTCGGGCGACGCGTCTGGCGTGCTCGCGCAGGACACGGTCGGCATGGGAGGCTACAACCAGCCCGGGCAGACGTTCGCCGTCGTCGACCAGATGAAGGAGGGTCTCATCACCGACGCTGTCACTGGTATCATGGGACTTGCTTTCGCCTCGCTCTCATACTCCAAGTCCACCCCTTGGTGGCTGGCCGTTTCCAACTCGTGGCAGGACAAGCTGTTTGCTTTCCACCTCAAGCGCTTCCGCAACTCGCCTACCGCATCCAGCGTCGAGGCTGACGGAGGCGTTGTCAACTTTGGCTACCTCGACAACTCGCTGTACTCTGGCGACATCACCTATGTGCCCCTCGCTGCCAACCCGCAGTACTGGCACATCACGCTGGGCGGCCTCAGCGTCCAGGGTACCGATATCCCCCTTGGCGGTGCGGACCAGGTCGCCGTCGACACGGGGACGACCCTCATCGGCGGGCCCGAGAGCGCCGTCACCGCCCTGTACGCTGCCATCCCCGGCGCCCGCCGCATGACCGGCGGCCTCGCCAACTACTTCGAGTACCCCTGCTCAACCTCTATCGACCTCAAGCTCACCTTTGGCGGCCACGCTATCTCCATCGGCAACGCAGACTTTGACATCGGCCACTCGAACGCCAACGGCGCGGGCATGTGCACGGGCGGTATCTTCGTCCAAGTCCTGTCTGCGTCCTCCCCGGTCAACTGGATTCTGGGTGCCACCGCTCTCAAGAACACCTACACCGTCTTCCGCAGCGAGCCTGCCGCGGTTGGATTTGCCAACCTCGCTGGAGCGGATGCCAACGCCTCCTCCCAGGGCCAGGGGAGCAGCTCGGTCGCGCCGCCCGACCAGATCCCCGACGCACCCCCAGTCGAGCCCCTCGGCAGCGTCGACCAGCCCACCAGTGATACCCCTAGCCCCTCGGCCTCAGCCTCTGCCAGCGCGTCCAGCTCGGCCGCGCCGTCCTCCTCTTCCGGCTCTGCTAGCGGTAGCTCCAGCGCCGCCCGTAGCGCGCCCGCGTCGTCCGCATCTGCCGGGTCCGGCGCGCCCACACAGGCAACCGTGTGGGTCACCGCCCCGGACTCGACCGAGACCGCAGACACCAGCGCCGCGCAGCAGCAGCCCGCGTCGGCCGCCTCACGCGCGGCTGTCTTCTCCCCGCTCCTCCTGCTTGCGGCGGTTCCTCTTTTCTTGTAGTTGATCGATTGGACATTCGACATATCTCATTGGATCGACGCACGATCCACACACCCCATTTCCACCCATCCCCACCCACCTTCACCATGCACGGCGACGTACCACATGCACACGGCTAGGACGACTTCAACCCCTGCACATGACGAGGACATACTCCATACTCCCCTGCACACGAGGACGGATTCCCACCACCACATGATGAGGCACACAGGCTTGTCACGAGCCGAGTTGGGTCGAGGCAAGCGCACTCTCGCCTTTGGCTCGCATTGCCCCGCCCGCCGCCGATCACCTAATGCCGCTGATGCGGATGTATAGATACCCCAGAGGAGTATATAGATGAGGTATGATGCATGCTTGCTCTTCTTTGCCAACTCTCGCGCTCTACACCACACTTGCTAGCTTGCCCTACCATTGCCATTGTCGTACTTGTCAAGTCCCAAGTCCAGCTCGCTGCATACAGTATCTGCTGCTCCAGCTCACCCTTCGGAGCCTCTCACATCCCCGCCACCTCACTGCCCTACAGCCTCACGGCCCTCCCCGACCGATGGAGCACTGCTTCTACCACTTTGGCTGCGACGACTGCGCCCAGTGCGTGACGTGCAAGCACTGCCGGTGCGGGACTTAGTGTCGACGAGAGCCTCAGCGCACTCGCCAGGACGGGCGCAACCCTCCCTCACCTTCCTCCGGGCGACACCAATCGCCTGAACACCGTATACCAGCATCTGAGGCCGACCTGCAGTACCTTGCATCTCGTCACGAGTCACTCACTGCGACTCACTCGCCCATCTCCGACTCGCCATCACACCAACACTGCATGTACATGCCGTCACCAATTGCGTCCTTGCTCGGCCCTCTCGATTCGGCCCTCTCGTCATGCGCTCTTGTCAGTGTTTGACTGGATGTACATGTACACACCATCACCGTCTGTATGATCGCCTGAAACTCGTGCCATTGCTGCTGATTCCGTCTGTGCGCAGGTTCCGTCCCACTGACCTGATTTGTGTGTCTACCACACTCAGATGAGCTGGTGTACATTCGTCCCCGCATCGGCCTCGTCAACATGTTGTGCAGATTCCCATCTCGGGCATATCCTTCTGAAGTAATGTTTATACTGTATTCTCGTGTACATGCAGCCCGTGTAACAGTGAGCATTGACCAACTCGCAGCAGTCGACGGACACGCTGGTGTGAAGGTGCCTGCTGTATACTTGATTACGTTGGAGCCCCATTCTGGCTACCCAGCCCATGTATTGCATATGTACATGTCGTGTATGTCAAGCAGGCTGTACTGCGCGTTCCAATTTGTGTACCCCGGTTGCTTTGCTTGTGAGCGGAGTCGGTATGAGCGGTCAGTCTGGAGACATTGTCAGTGTGGCAGGCAGCTCTGTCGAGGCGATGAAAGTGGCAGTCGGTTCGCCCGAGAATTTGTGTAACCTTCCCCCGCCTGTGGGCCACATGCACTACGCTCTATCCACAACTCTGGAGCATACTGAAGGGGTATCTCGGTTGCACAACAGTGTGATAGTCAGATACCAAGCTTGAAATCCAGCATTGTGTGCGTCTCGGGAAGTCCCCCACCTCCACCAACTTTACGCGAGGATACACAACACACATTCGCACCAGCAGCTCCGACCCACCGGACCAAAGCCCATCACACCTCCAAACATGCACGACTCTCTCTCCGGCCTACCCTCTCCCTCTTGAACCGATCCGTTCCTTCTCCGGAACACAACGCGCATCACGTCTCCAACACCCGCACGGCCCGGCCACCCATTAAATCCACAAAAAGCTCAACAATACCCCCMCCCMCCCMCCCCGCCACCCATGATCGCCACTCCACCACTCGCTCGCGCCACTCCACCTGCACCCACCTCCCTCCCGCTGGACTTGCCCCCACCCGACCCAGTATCACACTACTGCCCCGCCGGCTGCTTCTTCTGCTACGGCTGCGGCCGGCGTCCCAACTGCGAGGGGTGTGTCTGCTACCTCTTCGCCCTGGCAGGGGACTGCGCCTGCGCACTTAACGACGTCACACACGCACGTTCGACAGACCAGCACACGACTACTACTCCGTCAAGGTTCTGCGCTCGGTCTTAGTGTTCTTCTGTGACGAAGCGTACGGCGCGCCGTGTTGCGCTTGGCTTGGGGACACATCAGTACCGGCAGCAAGGCAACTTTAGCTGAACAGGGAGGCATATAAGTCCACGGTTCTGCGCGCAAACACTGCACCCGAGCGAGCACCGACTATCACTCACGTCCGATACCCACCTTTTGCTGCCACACCTCTCCTACCACAGCGCCATCACCCGACGTGCTCCTGCAATGCCTACCACCACCACTGCCCCTGTCAACCAGAACGACTGGTGCACTTCCGCTGGGTGCTCTACTTGTTCTGACTGCGGATTCTGTTCCGTCTGCGTTGGCTGTGTTTGTCGTTCGAAGCGTTAGGCGCTGGGGTCGTAGATCAGTGGACCGTCATCCAATGATTGATATGAATGAATGAATGAACGTAATGAAGCAGACGCTGTTACACTGATTCGACTGATGTATGACAATCGTTGCTATCCAGGAGGGCGTTCTCATAAACAGAAGATGCCGGTACTGATTTAGAGGCTGCTGCAGCCTTACCAGATACTCAGCCTAGTTGTGGCGCGCGGTGAATTCTCGTCTCGAACAACCTCGCATACATTCAACGCGCCCTTCCATCTGTGTCTCTGTAGGTACCTGACGATCAGTCAGGCACAGATCACATTGCGTGAGCCTGCCATCAACATCAGCTGATACGCAACCTCGTCGCTCGAACCGTGAACATTGCTATCTCCTCAACAACTGCCAAGCACTTTCAGCGGTAGTCCACTGACCTCCGGTAGATAGGTCGAACGAGCGCGACAAGAGGGGATGTCTGTGCTCATGCACAAGCCTCACTTCTATCCCTCGCCCCCACTCTCCCTTCATGATACCCGTCAGAACTCTCTCAGCTGCTTCGAATGGCTTGTAAGCCCGTTCTAAGCCTCCTCCTGTGACTCGCATTTCTCCGGCCTTCGTTCGTAAGGGACTGTGTTCGCACCGTTGAGCTCGTGTCTCTGAGACATATAAGGTGGTCATGCAGAAGAGACCTTCAGCCACTGTCGCTTGCGCCAACCACGCCAACACGCTCCCAGTTCGAGCCTGGATTCCGCCACACCGCCACGCTTTACCCTAGCCAACAACTATGATCGCCAAAATCATTGAAATGACTCTGCAGTCGTACTCCTCGGACTGCACTAGCTGCACAGTTTGCGGATACTGTGTCATCTGTGAGGGGTGTGTTTGTGTCTTCGAGTAATACCTCACTGTCGAGTAGTCGAATAAACGTCCTGCTCCGTTGCCACTCGTATGATGAATATGAATAAATGAATGTGAATCATGACACTGGACACTCGGAAGGGAATTTGTGTCTCCTGCTGACGTCCCCTTATAGTGGGTGTGGGGCCTTTATTAATGAGCCCGCACTGCATATGTTAGTCCGCGTACCTCTTTCTACTTGGAGACTCAACGTTCTACACGCAACGAGACGAGACGGACCTTCTACTACCTGGACTGCGCAACATGCTACTTCCCAGACTTGTGCCATACTCCAGGCCGTACAGTACAGTAGAAGGTGTGCCACCGTAGCATTGGACTCCAGCTCCTTGCTCCCTACACTGACCTCACGCCTTCTCAAAGAGAAGCAGCTCACAAAATCGCGCCTCTCTCGCTTCCCGTGATAAAAAGACGACTGCTTGGCGCAACTATTCCGCTCGCACCTGCTGCTGCTTCTCTCGCACTCATCTCATAGTGACAGAAGCCTCGTACCACAGGGTACGTTCTTGCTTCCAGCCTGCTTGCTCCGTCTCCGAACTGGAATGTCATACATTAATAGCCATTTAGCTCCACTCCCTTTATACACACAAGTACAGGCCTCCGTCGGCCTCCCAAACCCACCAGATGATCACCATCTCCTTTGACATGTCTACCGTATACGCTCACGCAAGTGCCACTTCCAACAAGCACAAGGTCCTGAACTCCCGGCCCTGCCCGTACTGCCACACCTCGCCATGCACGTGCGATGACGGGAGCATGGACTGGTGAAAGCCGCAGCTGTTCAGAGATGCAAGATAGCAGACTACATGCATATTCCTGCCTTCCGGCGTTATGCAGTCAATGTCTCATGAGTCGACCCCAGACTGGTAGCAGCTGGTTGGTAGAACCTACTTAGATATGCAGTCAATCGGCGAACACTGAGCATGGGGATTCACCGCTTCGCTGGCCACCCCAAATTCGCCCACCCCAGTGATTTTCCAGAATTTAGCTGATTTTACGGCATTAATCTCGGACCCATGATCGGAAGTGATGGTGAGGAGAGCTCCACGCCTTTTAACTCCACGAGCTTCCCAGACGCTCTGGTACTGCCTATGAACGCTTTACCATACACCTTGCAAAGCACGTTGACGTCTGCAAGTGTACATCTAGCCCATTCTTCCAGTCGCAAGACCAACGCGTCACTCACTAGTCCCCGTCCAGCGAAGACAGCAAACGCGGCAGACTACATCGCTTTCTGCAGCAAGTACCGGCAGAGCAGCTCCTTACTCTTTACGTCTCCAGCATGATTGTGGGGACCATACTCACGACGTTGCCCTTGTGGCGCATGTTCTTGATCTTCGTGACTGTCTCAGCTATCGTCCTTCCAGGATCCATTCATCGCAAAACCATCACCCTTTCTCCTCAAAACTTAGTAACCCGGTGCCTCCCCTATCCTCCGCTACCCACACTGTTGTTCTTGCTCATTTTGCCGATATTAGCGTCAGTCACCACAGCTTCTGCGCAGCTTTGACCTTTCTACGCATTTGTTATGCTATTGTAGTCTGCTCGAACCAAATCTCTAGCACAGGAAACGCAAGGGCAGGCGTTATACAGCGGACCTTGCTATATGGGACACTCCTCGATACCCAACCTGCCATGTATGTATATAACAACTGCTCCTGTACTGTCAGTCTCCCTACACGCCTCACATTTCCGCTTTTTCTCCTCCCCTCCTCTCTCCCCTCTCCCCCTCCCTCATCCTCTCCCCTCCTCTCCCCTTCCTCCCTCTCCCACTCCCTCCCTCCCCCTCACCTCCAACCCACGCCACAACTCTCTGTTAGCAAGATGGCCTGGTACAACACTCACTACACGGCCAACGCTCAGTCTGGCACGTACGCGCCTTCCTCGGCTGGCCAGTGGTCCTCCCCCCCTCCCCCCTACCACCCTCCCCCCTCCTACAGGCATGGAACCCCTCCTCCAAATGATCCATGCCCTACCTGCCGCGGCGACCCGTGCTTTTGTCATCTGCCTGACCCTTGCCCTCAGTGCGCCGAGTACGAGTGCGACTGCAACCCAGATGACATCGACTCGGGGTACGTGACTCCGCCTGGAGAGTGGTCGCGTTGGATGGAGGTACCTTGCCAGTGCCATGGTGTACCTCAGCGCGACTGTTACTATAACATGCGTTGCACCCAGTGCGGCGACTTCGACTGCCTCGGCCATACTGATGACGAGGACATGGATGAGGATGAGGAGGAGGAGCAGGACCAGGAGGAAGACCAGGAGCAGATCGACGACGAAGCTGAGGAGTATGACGAGTCGCCCACCCCTTCTGAGGCCGACTCTGACGACTGGGCGCAATAGCAGGGCTCTGCTGGCATGAAATGCCTGATGACCGTTACCGCTGGTCCTCTTCCGTAAGCTTCGTAGTTATGCAACAATCTCTGCTCCCACCAACTCAATGAACGTCCACTGACAAGCAAGTGGCCATGCTTTGTTGATATAGTTTGCACTGCTCCCGCTTCGATATGCAGCTAGCTGGGAGCCCTACGAACGGCTTGCTTGCAAGAGGGAGTACAAAGCAATATGAATTGTCTTAAGAAGAGGAATTGACCTGAAACTCTGACAGCGGTGCGGGAAAGCTGCATGGCTTCCCAACGCTGCCTCCTCCCCAAGATGCAGTGGCAACCAGGTCGGTGTAAACTCAGTGATCCAGTACTCAGCTGACCTGTTGCGCTTCTTGACCTCAGTCAGGATTCCATCCGCCACACTCAGGTGACAAGTTCTACACTGCCTCGACGTCTACGGCGGCAGTTCTCCATCGAGTTACGCCGTCAATACTGACTTCCCCTCGAGAACAGTTCGATGTACAAACCATGTCGACTTCTCAGAAGCCGCGTGTTCGTTTTTGGCTGTCGCCAGTGATGGCGACTAAGCGAGCTCACTACTAGCGCCTCCATACATAAGCTCGTCGATCCCACGTCTTTTCGTCTACACTCGCTCAACGCAACCAACCTCCAACAGTCCTGCCCGCCATGTCTCACGAGTACTCCTTTACGCCCCGCCGGCTCCCCGCGTTGACCTCACCCATCATCGAAGCTCCAGGCTGGATGCGTCCCACCCCTCCTGCCAGTCACCCCCCTTTGTCTCCTCCTCCTGAGGAAAACATTGGGGAGATGCTGTGTGGCGATTGCTACGCCAATCCTTGCATCTGCACCAGCGACGGTGACGACTACGAGGCTGACTACGAATTGGAGTCCGAAGTCGAAAACGACGATAATTCGCCTTGTACGCACTGCCTGCCCAACCCTTGCACCTGCAGCAACCAGGTCAACACGCCCATCTACCTATACCACCAGACCGGCATGACGCACGGCTTCCAGCAGTACGAGATGGTGGCTGAGACGGACGAAGACTCAGGCTGGCATTCAGACGATGAGCAGTCGGGGATGGAGTACGTCAATGCGCCGGGAAGGGAGGAAACCGATGCTCAGGCAGGTCTAGGTGAATCTCAAGACGCGAAGGAAGAGGACTAAGATAGTCGTCGTCATTATGATAGTGCTGCTTCCACTACAGCTTCCGATTAGGATATGTATGTCTTGCTTTGTCTGGGTTATCTCTCATGCTGCAGCAGGATATTGTCTGCGGGCCCTTTCCCGTTGTTCCCGGTCTCCATCTGCGGGCTGTCAAGCAGCAGGCTGTCAAGCAGCAGGCTGTCAAGCAGCAGGCTGTCAAGCAGCAGGCTGTCAAGCAGCAGGCTGTCAAGCAGCAGGCTG
>BCJH01000010.1:244394-261080 GCA_001600275.1 Cutaneotrichosporon curvatum | reverse complement strand
TGTCAAGCAGCAGGCTGTCAAGCAGCAGGCTGTCAAGCAGCAGGCTGTCAAGCAGCAGGCTGTCAAGCAGCAGGCTGTCAAGCAGCAGGCTGTCATCACCTGTATGCATTACATGCTAATGCTACATTATGCTACAGATCCTATATTGGATTAGCGGGCAGACAATTGAGGATGATACGGTCCTGACGTTAACTGCACGATGGCACTGCGAACGAATGTGGCACCATGACCTCCGGTCGAGTTCGTTGCCACTCCATGCAGTACTGGTCTTATCCGCCTCTCAGACATACCGGCCACTGAGCCCCAATCCACTCAACAAACATGTTGCTTGTGACCGGTAACCATCACGCGAGTACAGACCAAGGTCATGATTGTGTGCTGCAGTATCACAGTGGCTGTAAGCCTCGGTCTGTACTCGGCACCACGACTCACACTAGCTGCCGAGTCAAGTCCGCGGCGCGAACTCGCAAGAGAGGAATCAACGACAGCGATCGCGAATACTACATCACTAGAAGGCTTGCGCTTTGTTACATGAGAAAGTGTGTACCAGCTGCTTGTAGGAGGACTGCGTTCAAAGTGATGATCACACGTACAGTCAGTACAAAAGTGGCCTTCGTCCTACTGTATTGGGGACTGCACTTGGCCGACGCGCCATACCAGTTACTTCACTAGTCCTCGCCAATCATCCTCACCAGTCACCTTCCTCAGTGACCCACAGAGATCGCCATGTCTAGGTCTTACAACCACACCTTCACCAATCTCCCTCGTGCCTATCTCCACCCGGACGAGCAGGCTCGTCTCGACGCGGCAACATGGACAGCTGTCAGAGTTTCAGGGCACGAGGTGGGACACGAGTCTCAGTCTCGTAATCAACGCCTACCTTCTTGCCCAAATTGCACCCGCAACAGTTGCGTCTGCAGTAATGTGGCCAATATTGTGACCCAGGCCGACTCTAATCGCTATATATCCTCTGACGAGCAGGCGTTGACCGAAGCGGCGACTTGGACAGCTCACGCCCTTACTGGCCGAACTCGAGATGAGGGCCAGTCTGTCTGCGCCTACTGCTGTCGTGGCGTTGACATTTGCGGCAATGCCCGCAAGACCGCGAACCAAGCCGAGGGCGATAACGGCAGTGTTGAGGCTTGCTCGTACTTCCAGCGCATGTGCGCGACTTACCTGAACACAGGCTCGAATGCCGGGCAAGAAGCACACACTCAACAGCAAAACTCCCAGTCCGAGCATCAGCAGCTCGCGCTGTCAGAGCGTCCGCAGGACCATGCCACTCAGTTACCCACCAACTCAATGTCGGTCTCTCCCTTCAAAGCCGGCTCCTACTCTCACAAGTCTTCTCACAAACCCTCTGAGAAAGACACAGATGAGCTTACAGCCCGGTACAAACCTTCAGACGGTATTTCTGACTCTGTCACAAACCCGGGCGGGACCATTTGGTTTCCCTCCTTTGGGACCAAGTACCGTGAGGACGCAAACCCAACTACCAACATTTGATGTACCTTTACCTCGTAGGCCGAGTGCCAAGGTCATGAGGCTCTACAAAATATGCAACTGTCCCTCCATCCTTTGATGACACACCATCAACCTTCAAGCGTCAACTTACGGTGATTCTTGAGACAAGTATTGTAGAACCCTCCCACCACCGTTCGCTCCCCAACTGGTCATTACGTGCAGCTAGTGGTCATGACTGAGTTGCCCTTCCCCAGATATTCGCTTCTCCTGTATTTGCAGTGCTTCTCGGTCGATTGGGAACCACAACTCGCCGATGCTATTCTAACAATCAGTTGATATTATGCGATGCGATTCAGTAATAACAACAACTCGACTACCCTCATCACCGAATCGCGACTCATGTGGAAGAGAAGCGCGTTGAAGCTGTTGTAGGGCTTCTGGATCCAATTTGTTCAATACATAAGGAGCTCTCGTGCCACCTTGGAACTGCAGTCCGCCTTTGCGCCTCACCCAACACACCGCGGTCATGCCTCCGTTTCATATCCTCATCGGCGCTCGTCCACCCATCGATACAACTCCTCCCATCAATACCACTCGTCCCATCAATATCATTTCTCAAGCAGAGTTTGCTATGAATGTAGAGGGGATGTTGCCATCCTACGCTACTTCCGAGCTCGCTGCGGAAAACGAATCTGGGCCCCAACGCCAGCCAGCCTGCCCCTACTGCCTTCGCGACCCCTGCCTTTGCGATGGCGAGTCCCAATCCGATGTCGATGAAACTTACTCGTATTACCAAGACCTGCTCCATGGTTATGAGGACACAAACACGGACCCCCAGCAAGAGACGCACATGGACTGGCAAGTCACGCACCCGGACCACGTACCCCAGACCGCCGACTCTGACGCGGACTCCGCCTCGGAGGCCGGCTCTGACCCTAACTCTGCCTCGGAATCTGGCTCTGACTCTAACGACCCTCCTGAGGAAGAGTTTGACTCGTACACAGCCCCGAACGCCACTTTGGACGCTACCGGTTCACACCTTGCCTCGAACCCGGACACGAGCTTCACGTGTTCTCCTTCGTACAGGTACACCCCTGCGTCCAGACTGTGGTACACGGCCAGCGACATTCGGACTCCCAATGGCTCGTAAGGCATGTATAGAAGTTCAAAGCCTATGCAGCCGCTCCCTCTCCCCCTGCGCTGAGCCAGACACTGACCCTCTGGAAACTCAACTCATGCATTACAGTGAACAGTGATCTAAAAATACATTGACTAACTCCCCATTGACTAACTCCCCATCGACTGACTCCCCATTGCAGCGCCTACTCCTTCTCCTCGCCCAGAAGGCGCCTGAACTCGGCCGCCTCCTCCTTCGGCATAGTGTACGTCTCCTTCGGGCGCTCGGGGTAGCTCCTATCCCTCACGGCCGCGCAGTACCCGTCCACAGCGCTCCTGAGCTCGCGCCCGACATTGCCAAACTCGCGCACAAACTTGGCTGCCTTGGGCTTGCCCTCCTCCCCTTGGAAGTCGTAGTAGCCCAGCATGTCGGTAATGACCAGCACTTGGCCGGAGGTGTCCGGTCCAGCGCCAATTCCGATGGTTGGGATGCTCACGCGACTTGCGATCGCTGTGCCTACCTGGTGAGGAATGGCCTCGAGAAGGAGGGCGAAGGCACCGGCCGCCTCCATCTCTTTTGCAGTCTCAATGAGGTCGACGGCTGCGGCAGCAGACCGCGCCTGTGCCCGGTACCCCGTGGTGTTTGCCCGCTGCGGCTGCAGTCCAATATGCGGCATGATGGGCACACCGTGCTCAGCCAGACGCTTGACGAGAGGGATGATCTCACGTCCGCCCTCAATCTTGATTCCGTCCGCGCCGTCTTTGATCAGGCGCATGGCGGCCTTGGCGCCAGCGGCCACGGATTCTTCCATGTATCCGAATGGCAGATCAGCAAGCAGGAAGGAGGAGCCACAACCGCGAGCAACGGCGCGCACGTGGTGGCTCATCTCATCGAGCGTAAGTGGCACAGTCGTAGCGTAGCCCAGTGCCACTTGGGCTAGGCTGTCGCCAACGAGGATCACATCTACTCCAGCATTGGAGCAGAGCAGGGAGGTAGGGTAATCGTAGGCCGTGAGGACCGTGATAGGGGTGCCAGCATCGTGCAAAGCCTGCAGCTTCTGAACGTTGATTTTGGACGCAGGACCGGCCGGCTGGGCGGAGAGTACGGAACGGGAGGTGCTGAAGCTGCGAGAGCTTACACGGAGACCGAGTCCCACACCTCCGACGCGAGGGCGGGCCACGGTCGCATACCCGCGCGCCTTGGGCGGCACGCCGACCGCCGCTCCGTTCGTGTTGCTGCGGGGCACTGCCGCACCAGCTGCCTCGGGGGCGACAGCGTCCTGCAGTGTGTCAAGGACGCCCTGCACCACTCCCTCGCCCTTTGACGCATCCACGGTGTGGACCACCTCCTCCTCTGCCTCCCCAGCAATGACCTCGTCCATCACCGCTGTTGGCATCGTGAGCCCGAGCTTCTTGAGCAGCGCATCGACCTCCTCTCCGTCCGCCTCATCCTGGGCTTGAACCTTCTGAGGCGTCGGTGCCTTCACACTAGAACCGCTCGCCTTCTTCGCTCCCACCTCAGGCAACGCGGGATCCGACAGAACGCGCACTCCGCGCGTGCGGGGCTGGCGCTTACTGGTGATCTCGTGCGCAAACAGGTCGCCCCACATGGTCTTCCGGGCGTCGTGATACACCTGCTTCCCTTGGCTCTTGGAGACAATGAAGCGATCGATACCACCCTCGGGCATGCACGCGTCCATGATGACCCGTCCCTTGCGCTTCATCGGCGGCGCGATAAGCCGCGGCCAAGTGTACGCCTCGTTGCGGAGCGTAGCGTCCAACTCAGGGGTGTTTGTCTCGCGCGGGACCTCTGGCCTCTCTGTCTCAATCGGGATGGACTCGAACTGCTGGATATCCCCACCCTCAACCTCGCGGAGCACGCTCTTGCCCTGCAGCTTTTCGTGCTCGCGCACTGCCGCGTCGTATCCCACACCACCAGTACGGCCCTGGTCCGTCCGGATGGGTTCTGGCCGCGCGCCGCGCGACATGACAAGGTAGGTATAAGGTGTGATCTCCTCTCCCCGCTTCTGGTGCTTCGTCTTGCGCAGGAACGGCGGTCGTTGGAGCTGCTGCGCGAACGCGCACGCCTCCTTGCCGTGTGCGCGGGGGCAGGAGTTCTCATGTGGGCACGGCGCGGTTATGCTCCAAGCCGTCTGAGCGTTCGATTGGGAGAGCAGGTACTCGCGGGCGTATTTCACTCCGCCCCATGCGTCGTCGGTCGCGCGGTCGACAATAACGATGTGCTCTGCGCCGCTGGAGATGAGCTTGTCGAGGTGGGCACGGCGCGAACCAATAGTAGGCAGGGCGGAGAGCTCGAACGTGCTCATCGCGATTTGAGGCTGCTCCATCTCCACCAGGGTGTAGTCGCGAACCCATGCCCCAGTATCGACGGGAAGCGCAGCGGCGAACTCGCGCGCGAGGTCGAGGCCGTGGCGCGTACGGTGAACAAGAGTGTAGCCCTCGGTCGCCTCGGGGCCAAACACCTCGTGCGTCGCCCTGCTGTCAGCGCGAACAACCTTGTGCTCACCAGAATCCAGCGCCGTGACTGAAGGAGATGTCGAGCACTGGCCCGACAATACCGCCCAGCCGTGTTCGCAACTCCTTCAAGACGTTGTACACCGCCGCATACTGGCCGGGAAAGAACGCCGCCGCACGAGCAAGAGCGTGGGATTGAGTATTGTTGATGCCTCCGCGAACCTTGTGCTTTGGCGCAGGCGCCAGCAGCTCGAGGTACGCCGCACGCACGGCCTTTGGCGATTCAGAGGCTGCCATCAGCGCCGTCCGACGCCTCGCGATCGTGGTACTCACATTGGATGGCAGCAGTGACACCCTCAACAAGCGCATCCGGGAGGACGACCTGTCCAATATGCTTGACACCAAAGATGGTCGCAGGCGCACGGCGCTCTGGCCTGCGTCCCTCTCCGTCTTCGGCATCAACCTCAGCTTCGGCTTCAGCGTCGGCGTCGAACGTGGACTCGGGCGCGGGCTCCTCCGGGCCCTCTGGCTCAGCAGGGGGCACCCCTCCACCAAGCACACGCCTTCGCCTTCCACCGCCGACGTCCATGTCCCGCAGCAAGGCAGCAAAGGACGGGTCCAGCTCCGGGATGGCCGCCACTTCGGGGACGATGATGTGTTGTGGGCGTGCGCGCTTCTGTCGCGCAGCCTGTGATGCTACCGAACATGTAGTGCCGAGTCCGCGTCGCTGCACCGGCGTGCACTGATGCAGGCGGAGAGCCTGCCTCGGTAGCCGGAGCATGGTGGTGGAAATGAGTAATGTTGTGAACGGAAAGTCGACGACTCGGATGCGCAACTTGTACATGCCGAGCAAAATAAATGAAATGGACCGGCAGGCACGGGTCTCCCACGCGAGCGTGGCGGTGGAGGCGGCGGCGGGGTGGCCATTCATTTCGGTGGCATTTGGCACACGACACGCTTGGCTGGAGGGTATAGCCGGTGGGCCGGCGGACGCCGACGCCGAGGCTATTGTTCGCGAGTCGTATTGTGGGTTGGGAAGGAGTTGGCGAGGGGGATAGGAGGGGGCGGGCTTTGAAAGGATGCGACCGGGGGCGGGGGGAAGCGTGTCCGAGTCTTGCTCAGCGAGCGTCAGAGGAATGCCACTCTCCGACATTGCTGGAGGGCGGTTCTGGCGGTGGCAGGGCAGTGTGGCTGTGGCACAAATCGATCTCGCGCGACTTGCGACCTTCTGAGACCAGTGATGCAGATAGTTCCTGTGAGGCATGCATGCACCTTGGTGTCGTCATACGCTAAGAAATGACACTCTCTACTATAGGTCTACATTGGCCACATCGATTCTGTGCAACCTTGCAGAAACATCGACCCAAGAGGCTTCCTATTCCACCATCCGTCTCGTGACGTCCCGTCACCACTCGTGAATACCACACCGCCCTCGCCAAGTGCCCAGCACCCACTTTCCAAAACCAAAATAGCTGTCATGCACGGTATGTAGGTAGTATGGTATCTCAATGATCGTAATAATATAATGTCGTGAACCCGGATCGTCCTCCGCCCGTCTCGCGGGCATCTCTGCTCTCCCCTGCTCTCCCCTCCTTTCCCTCCTACTCACTCCCCTCTCCTCCGTCCCTCTCACCTCCTCCCAACCGAAAACGCAAGCACCCCTCACCTCTCCTCACTCCCCGTCATACCAAAATGCAAGGCTCTGAACGGCGCACGCGCAAGCCGCACCGCTACCCCAGCCTTATCTGCCGCCGCCTCGGGAAACCCCCTCCTCTCAAACCCCGCAGGTGACGGCGTCCCAGGCGCAACACCAGCACCAACACTGGCGGTAACCAACCCATCGAGATCAGGCGTGCGCGGCGTGCACGGCGAACCAGAGGCATCATCCGACCCTGACGAGCTGCACTCCGAGTCTAGCTCCTCGTCGAGAAACGGCCTGTCCGGCGGAGGGATGCCACGTACGGTAGCGGTGTCCTGCTCGTTCTCGGCCTCAGCCTCACGGGCGTGAGACGGAGTAGCATGGGCGAGATCGAGCGTGTCGTGCTCGAGGTCCATTGACTCGCTGGTCTCGAGCCACATCGCGAGCTCGGGGTCGGGGCTCTCACTCGCGCGGGCAGAGTAGTCCAGCACCGTGGGGATCGAGTGGCGCGCAGCCGACTCGTGCCGCTGCACGGACGCGTCGGCGCGCTGCACCCTCACCTCGGGGGAGACAGTGGCCGGAGTCTGGCCGATACGCGCGAAACCAAACCCGCCAACAGCCTGGGTGATGCCCGAGTTGCTGCGAGGCAGCGTGGGCTCGCTGAGGTTCGAGTCGCACCGACCCCGGTTGTCGCGGGTGCTCGATGCCGAGTCGGAGGGCACACGGTCGCTTATGCTCGAGGTGCGCCTGCGGCGCTCACGCGCAGCCGAGGCGACAGGGTAATTCGTCACGGTAGGGATGCGGTGGGGCTCGTGGCTGCCGAGCTCCTCGACGTTGGGTGGAAACGGAACGACAAAGGGCGGCATACTCAGACCCAAGGGGGACTCTGGCGGTGTGGGGTTGGTGTCCTCGGGGATAGAGTCCATCGACCGGTCGAGGACGTCGACGCTGACAGGCTCGTCGGTGAGTCTGACGCCTACACGCCCGGGAGACATGGACACCGGCGAAGACATGCTGCGGGAAGGCGAGGCGACGGGGGCAGACACGCTGCGGTTCGACACCACGGGGTGCAGCACGAGCGGGACGGTAGGACCCTGGCGGAAGTCGGGGCTCGCAACGGGCGACGATGTGCTGCGCCGGCGTGCGGCGGTGCCAGCTAGTGCAGCAGGCATGGACCCTCTGCGCTCAGTGCGTGGGAGGTCATTGAACGACAGCGCGGGGGGCAGCTCGGATGTCGTGTAGATCGGCGACAAAGGCGCGACCACAGGCGAAGGCGAGACCGTCGCGTCGGACTGGCAGGTCTCGAAAGTCGTGTCGGACGGGTTCGAGTTAAGCTCGTACATCGGCGATGACTCGGACGGCATCTCAGACATCGGCGTCTCGTACACGGACGAGGAGGATGCGTACGACGCTTGGCGCTCCGCCTGGGGACGAACACTGTAGCTGTGTCGTTTCACTGTGGCGATCTTGTCCTCGATAGTGTCTTCCATCTCATCGAGCGCGTCCGTCGCCTCCGCTATGGCAGTGTTGACCGCAGCGCGGACGCTCGACGCAACAGACGCGAGTATCGACGTCGCAGCGGGGAGCACACCAGCAGAGAGCAAGGGCGACATAGCACGCACAGGCGTGGACTCTGCGGTCGGGCTGAACGACGGGACAGAGACACTGCGGCGGACCTGCTGCTGGCGCTGAGGCGTGATGGGCTCCGCGGGGGTGGGGTGGACGTTTGTGACGATGCGCAGCGCCTCCTTCTTCGTCGGCGTGGTAGTGGCAGACGAGCCCGAAGACACCGACTTGCCAAGCGACTCGGCCGACTTTGAAGCGGCCACTCCCGCCAGCGTCATCGTCGCAGGCATGGTCATGCTGCTGGACGACGAAATCAGCCCCTTCTCCTCCGTAACAGGGATGGTCATGCTGCTGCTCGACGAGACGAGGCCCCTCTCCTCCGTCGGCGTCGCGGTGCCAGAAGCCGTACCACTCCCAGTCGGGTGAAGTTCGCCCTTGACTGTGGGTGAGCCCGCGCGTGTGGGCCAGGAGCTGTGGGCCTCGTCCGAGGGCGAGCTGAACGCCGATGCGGGCTCCCGATTCCCCTCGGTGATGCTGTCGATCAGAGACGCCATGCTGCTCGATGCGAGGACAGTTGCGATTGGGCCAGACACACTGCGGAGGAGCGAGCGGCGCGCGGTCTTGACCTCGACAGGGCCGATGGAGGGCACAGGCGAGGGAGGGACGCCGGTAGGCGTCATAGTGCCTTCGGTCCAGGATGAGCGGTCGGACGCGTTCAGCGAGGGAGACGGGGAGGTAGGGTCCGAGGCGGGGACGCGCGTCGTGGGTGTGGCGGATACGTCGGATCCGGCAGCGGGTATGACATTGACGACGGGCGCGGTGTCGACCGGCGTGGCGGGAGGGTCGGACGCGGCGGCCGCGGGAGTTGCAGTCGTGGCGGCAGCGGTAGTCGTCGTAGTGGCAGTGTTGGCAGTGGTGGAAGCCATATCGGCAGCAACAGCATCCACCGATGCAGCAGGAGTTCCAGTCGTAGCGGTTGAAGGCTCAGACGCAGTTGCAGCAGCATCCGTGGCAGGAGCAATGACGGTAGCAGCGGAGGACGCGCTCGACGTCGCAGTCGCAACGCCCTCACCAGACCCAGACACCTCCTCAACATCCGTCTCCGGCTCCCTAGTCTGCCCAGGCAACCCAGCATAGCTCAGCCCCAGACCAGTCAACCCAGCCCCAGCACCAGCGACAATCGGCAGCGCCATCCTGAGCCCAGAGCTGGACGCAGGCGCAGACCCAGATGCAGGAGTCGTGATAGGGCTAGCAGAGGGGCTGGACCTGTTCGAGATGGTGGGCGACGGCATTTCCACACGCGGGACGGTGCGGAGGTGGAATGCAGGCTTGAGGGGCTGGGCGGGAGCGCGCTCGACAGGTGTCGAAGGCGAGGGTGAGCTCGTGTCCCGCGGGGGTAGCTGCGGGATCGGCATCTGCAGCGGGAGGGAGGCGGAGCGGGGCTGGAGAGTCCAGCGCTTGGCCTCCGGTGCGGTGATGGTAGGAGCCACGGGTGCGGCGGCGGGTACGCTCGGGGTGCCAGCAGAAGCCACAGTTGCTGGCGGAAGGCCAGTGGTCGTAGACGCGACGCTCGGTGCGCCAGGCGTGGCAGCGGAAGCGACGGTAGCTGGCTCGGAGGGAGTGGTGGCAGTAGACACGGCCTGAGGAGCAGCCACCGGGCTCGGCACGAACGTGGTGGACGCGGTGGTAGCAGCCGCAGATCCAGGAGCAGCGGACGCAGTCGCAGTGGTCGCTGTTGACGCTGCCCGCGTCCGTGATATCGCCAAGGGCGCGGTGGTGCCAACGATCGGAGCGTATGCTGACGTAGCAACTCCGGCATCCTGTGCAGACGATGCAGTGGCAGCTGGAGAGCGCGCAGCCGAACTGGCAGCATCGGTGGCGGGCGAGCTGTTGCTGGTTGCAGCAACACCACCCGCAACTGCGGCAGTCGCACCCGCCGCCGCTGCAGCCGCAACGATGGCCGGTCCAAATGACGTGCGCATAGCGTTCGAGTCCTCACGCTCAGTGTAGAACGGGTTGTTGGATTGGACTCGAACCGGCAGGGGCGAGGACGCAGACCGCGGTGTTGGCTGAACGCCCGTTGGCACTATTGCGGGGCCAGTGGTTTGGCCGGCACTGGGTACGTTGGCTTCAGCAACCTTGTCAACTGGCGCTGTGGATCCAGTGGAACTCGTAGTCGCCAATGTCGATGCCGGTGTTCCCAGTACGATCGAGCTCCCTGTGGTCGAAGCCACCGCTGATGCCGCAGCCGCTGTCGCGGCAACACCTGCCGGCTTGCGCGCATCCAAATCCTCCAACCTCGGCACAGGCACCCTCGTCCTCGGCGAAACGCGCTTCTGCGCAGTGCCCCCGGTCCCAATACTGGACAGCGACGTAGTCGACTCGCTGGCACTCACACCCGCCGTCACGATGGCAGGGCGGGACTTGCTCGGGCTCCCCAACTCCGCCGCCTGTCCGACCGTAGTTGTCGAGTTGGACGACGTCGACCGCGGCAGCGGGGGCGCACCCATCCCAAGCGGGGGGAGGGGTTTCGGCATAGACTGCGGGCGGGTCTTGGTCGGCGTCCCGGGGAGGGAGGGGGTCGTCGTGGCCGCGGTGGCTGGCACGTACGGCGCGGAGACCTTGGCATAGTGGTACGTCGGAGGGAGAGGCGGCGCCTCGGCTGCTGGAGAGGTGTCCTTCTTCTTCTTAAAGGACAGGGCTGAGAGGGAGAGGCGCTTGCTTAGTGTCTTGGACTTGCGGTTCTTTGGGTCGTCCTTTGTCTCGTCCTTCTCAGGTGGAGGCGGGGTCTGCTTTACAGCAGACTTGAGGGCGGAGGGGAGGGGCTCCTCTTGCTGGGGCTTTGCCCGGGTCAGAGACGCGGCGCTGCCATTCTGCACCTTCAGCCGGGAGAGTGCGGTCTGGCTGGAAGTAGCCTCTGGGTTCTCAAAGACGTGTGACGTCGCGGGTGGGGTCTGCGACGCAAGCGCGATTGACGGCGAGTCCTTGAACGCCGCGAGCATGTCTGGGATAATCTCGACTGGCGAGCTGGGCGCGGCAGTGGACTTTGCAGTCAGAGCGGCGAGCGCGTCGGGCACGACAGTGGGCTTGGGCTTCGCCCCGGCCGAAGTCGTAGCAGGGAGGTGCGCCAGCGGGGGTAAGGATGGGACGGGGGGCGCGTCGTCGTCGTGGAAGAGGTCGTGCGTACGGAGTTCTGGCTTGCTTTGGCTCTTTCGGACCGACTTGCGCGCCGAGGCGCCGCTGTTTGCGCTGCTGAATAAGTCCTTGAACGACGCGCGCTGCAGGAGTGTCTTGCGCTTGGATGACTTTTCCGACGAGGGTGTGGACGGCGTGGTGCGGCCGGTGGTGCTCGGCGTATCTTTTGGTAACGGCATAGGAGGCATCTCGGGTGTCTGACTGCCCTTCTTCTTGCGCGAGAATAAAGCGGAGAGCGACATTGTCCGACGGCGTTGCTTCTTGGGCGTGGCCTCGGGCTCCACTGGCGCTGGAGGAGCAGTCTGTTGCTTCTTTGGCGTCTTCGGCGTCTGCGGTGCCGAAGCCTGCTGAGGCGGAGAGCGCGTCGCCTCGGGCTGCTTGAACACATGGACTCGTGATGAGGTGCGTTGGTTTGACGGCCCAGCAGTGCTGTTGCCCTCGAGCTTGCTCTGCGTCGCTGCGAGGACTGGGTTGGCGGCTCCGGGTGGGAGAGGGTGGCTCGTTGGTGTGACTGGCGTGGGCAGCTCCTGCAGTAAGTGGCTCCACTCTGCGTCGAACTGCTCCGAGGCAGTGTTGGCGAAGCTCCTGTGGCGCCGGCTGTCCTCAGCGGGCGCGGGCGCGCTGTGCGATTGTACAGCGGCACCGGCCGTCGCGTGTGTGAAGCGTCGCGAGAATGCAGCCGTCGGCGCGTCGTTGACTGGCATCGGCGCCTCCTGCACTTGTACTGGCGCGGCGAACGACGCGCTCCGTTGCGGTATCTGGTGTTGCTGGTGTTGCTGCTGCTGCTGTTGTTGATGGTACCACTGTTGCTGTTGCTGCTGCTGTTGTCGTTGTTGTTGCTGCTGTTGCTGCTGCTGCTGCACGAGACGCTGCTGGAGCGCAGCCTGCTGAGCCTGGTACTGATTCTGCTGCTGCACGACAGGCGGGGCAGGCTCCCGGATTTGCGGAATCGAGCTGTCTCCCATCCGCCGTGCCGGGCCAGGGGACGAAAAGTCCATGTCGCGAGGGTAGAGCGACACTGGTACTGTGTGTCCCGGCTCGTCTGATATCAGCGAATCCCATGCAAGAGCGCAGGGCGACTCACCGTCCGGTGGTGTGAGCACGACCGATGGGAGGTCCGCGTTGAGCTGCGACTGCGACGGCAGTCGCAGCGGGGGCAGCCCTGATTGCCGAGAGTGACGCATGTTTGTCTGTGGCTGCTGTAATTGCTGCTGCTGCTGCTGCTGCTGCTGCTGCTGTCGCTGGGAGTTGAAGGACTGTGCTGATTGCGGACGCGCGAGTACTGGCGTCGGCGGGGTGGACGGGCGTCCCGGGCCTGCAAAGAATGGCGGTGCCGGTGGTGCTGGTATCGGTTGAGCTTTGACAGAGTCTCTTCCTCTGACTAGCGCTGCTGCGCCTGCTGCTGCTTCTGCTTTGTCGTAGGCAGAGGACGTGATCATAGACCAAGGGGATGGGGAGCGGGAGTTGCGTCGTTGGCCCAGGAGCTCCTTTGTCATGTCCTCGATGCTGAGGGGCCAGGTTTCGCCTGCAATGTCGCCTGGATGTGGGGCGTACTGAGAGGGAGAGATGCCGGCAGCACTCGAGGTAGAGCCAAGAGTGGGTGTGTTGCTCCTGCTGCTGGAGTGTACGACGTCGACGTGAGACATGGTGACAAGCAAGCTCACACGCGGCGCGTCGTGATGGAGGAGCAGCTGTTTTCGTGTAAGTGAGGTATGAGATTGGTCGAGTGGGGTGTGGGGTGGGAGACGTCGAGTGGTGGATACAGCAGCTCCTGCGAGGGTAGTGTGCGTTGCTCTGGAGTGAGGTTGAGTGAGGCGGGGAGGGCAAGCAGCGGGCGAGCGGGTCGAGCCTAGGAGCCTTAGAGGACAAGGACGAAGACGCGCGCAGTGGGAGACGATATGAGATGCGCCAGGGAGGGAGGCGGATGGGAGGTCGCGCGCGTAAAATGAAAGAGATGCTAAAGCTCGAAACCAGCTAACCGGAAAGACTGCTTGCTTGCTTGCTTTGCTAGAGTTAGCCTCTGCTCAGGAGTCGGATGAGAGAGCGAGGAGGATGCCGAGCGCGGGAGAGTCGAGGCTTAGGAGGATATCACGGGAGGCGACAGATGGGATGAGAGAGAGGCAGTGGTCGTAGTCGTTCGTTGCGCTGCGATGGTGGAGATTGTAAGTTCTCGTTGTGATGTGATCCGATGCCTGTGCGGGGAGGGAGGAAAGGTGGGGACAAGGAGCAAGAGCAGAGGGCCAGGAGGAAACCCGCAGGGACGCTACCGCACTTTGGCTGATGCTCATCTTTGTGTGTGTGTACACAACACAAACTGGCCCCGGATGTTTCAGGCATCAGAGCAGACATGGCGCCCAGGGAATGCGGGACAATAGGCAGGGAGGAGTGTCAGGGTCCAGGCAGTGGAGGTACTGCAAGTGCAGGGGGGTGGGGGTGGATGTTGTTGTGTGGATGCTCAGGGTAGGGTGTCCAGGGGAACGGGGCCGTCCCGGCAGTGCCTGAATGCCGAGGACGCGTCGGTAGGAATGCTTCGAGTATGGTGCTAAACTCCGTCTCGCTGGGGAAAAGTCTTGAATGGCATGATTTTTCTTCGATCAGGCAAACTCTATGCACCATGTTGCTATGGTCTGCTTCTGGTCTGCTAGTGAAGCTTGACTATAGCTGAAACGTACGGAGGGGTGATTGGGAATGGTCTCCAGGCTCGCGACGATGGAGACGGAGGAGGAGTGGATGTTTGGTGTCGCGCGTCGACGCGTCGGAAAGCACAACACGACACGACAAAACACGACACAGCGGACGCTCGCTAGCACCAGTCCACAGGACATGGACGGATGCATGGGTTGGCAACAGGAAACAGCCATAAGCATAAGACAGCCCGTGCGCGTACATGCGCGTAGCATGCAAGGCTTCTAGAATACAACGAGGGGGATGACACAAGGTGGTGGCATAGTGTTACACATTGAAGGTCTGCACTACGAGCAAGCAGTCTGGGGAGCATGTTTGACCGATTGAGCCACACCCAGCTGCAATTGCCTCCCTCACTTTGACCACAACACGCCAAGCATTCTATGCTATACGCATACCCCTGTCCACGACCTATTCTGCAGACAAACATCGGCCACTCTTTACACGGCCTGTCGATGCCTGACTAGCCTGCTGCAGCCTAGCAGACCTGCCTGGTGTCCACAGTCTCGCTATTGCACCCACGCCATTTCAATGACTCAATGCCGGCGCACTCCCATTCAGACTCCCACAATACATACATACGCCTCCCATCCCGCAACCCGTTAGCAGGTCACCGGGTGCGGCCCTGCCCAGTCGGTCGTCGGGCGATGCTCGTCTAACCCATGTCGATCAACGACTACTAAGCGTCCCGGACTAGCCAGCAATTTTGCAGCCTGGCCAGACTCTACGATGCAGACAGAAAGCAGACGTCGACGTTGTCGCAGTGGCAGTCGTACATGCGCCAAGCCATGTGTGTACTGAATGCCCAGGGCTGCGGGATAAGCATAGCTCAGGGGGGTGCATGTCGGTTGTTCGTGATTTCTGGGCTGGTTGTTTGGTCCCAAGGCCGTAGTAGACAAACAACAGTCATACCAGCGACAGACACCCATACGTACACGCACTCTGGTCTCTCACCCAGCTTCAAGATCGACATCACGCCAGTGCAGCTAAGCAAGTCAGAAGCGACCTCCTGGCGTATTCCAAAAACGATGCAAAGAACGTCGCCCTGGTGATGGAAGCCGCCATGGCGGGTGCCACAGCCCCCCCCCGCCAACCCGACCGCCACGCCGCCGCCCGGAAACCGGAAATAGACCACTCGCGCCCATGCAGACAGTCACCACACACTCTTACCTCCACTTCATCACCTCCACCTCTCATCGGCCACTCACACCTCTCACGTCATCCACTGACCATGCTAGCCAGGCCACACCTACGCCTGGGTACCTCCCTCGCGCGCAGCGCACTCCCCCGCTGCACCCCATTCGCACCGCCACTAACCCGCTCAGCATGGGGTACATCCGCGCCCGCGCCGAAACCAGTCGACCTAGCTTTCGACATCATCAAGCCGAAGGAGGACCGCCGGCCGGGGGAGAGTCTGGTCATATGTCATGGGTTGTTGTGAGTGTCTCACCAGGGGAAGAACCACAAACGGTGAATGCTAGCTACAGCCCGCCTTGCTGCATCACAACAGCTGGGCGGCCATCACCCGGCGCAGCTCGCAGCTCCCCGCCTCCCGGGCTAATAACCTGCCACACCACAGCTGACAACAGCGGCTCCAAGCAAAACTGGCGCACCCTTTCCCGCCGCTTCGCGACCGACCTCGGCATGACAGTGTACACTGTCGTAAGCTTCACCCTCGTCGCCGCTGACAGCAGGACCTGCGCAACCACGGGATCTCGCCGCACGCCGAGCCGCATACCTCTGCCGCTATGGCCGAGGATCTGGCTGCGCTCTTCCGCAAGCAGGGGATGGAGCAAGTGCACCTCCTGGGGCATAGCATGTGAGTAGGGTCGCAGCAGGCGGGGTTTAGTCTTGGAGTAGGAGTTGGAGCTGGGCTGGGAGCTGCTCTTTCACTGCACTGAGTGCCACTTCTGAGCTCAGTCAGCTCAGCTGGAATCTACCTTCTGGGCAGACTGGCCACACCACTTTTAGTTCCAACCCCGTCCGACTTGGACATATGTTCTCGCCCTTCCTTGCTTCACAACTGCTACGACAAGGCTAATACCAGGGGCGGCAAAGCAGTAATGGCTCTAGCCCTCAACGCCGACCTCAACGGCCCGCTCGCCTCCCTCATCAGCGTGGACATGAGCCCCCACCGCGAGCCCATCGAGGGGCAGTGAGTCGGCCTCTTGGATTGCAACTGATAGCAGCTACGACGGGTACGCGCAGGGCATGATGGAGATAGCGGACGCGCATGTCCAGACGCGGCACGAGGCGGACAAGATACTGGAGAAGTACGAGCCAGTGAGTGCACTCTCATCCCCAACGTTGTCCCAAGATTGAATGTGGTGTCGGGCGAGGAGTATTGCGAGTCCTGGTCGAAGCCTACAGCCTGCCAGACGCGCTGCTGTAGAACCAGACCAGACCTCCAGTTGGGCCATCCGCCCAGTTTGATTGTCGATGTTGTACATCATCACCCTCCCTCCCTACCCCCCTACCCCCCTCCCTCCCTCCCTCCCTCCCTCCCTCCCTCCCTCTCAACGTAACACCCCGAACCACCCCCCCCC
>BCJH01000010.1:58297-244150 GCA_001600275.1 Cutaneotrichosporon curvatum | reverse complement strand
CCTCCGCGCCGCCCTCCCCCACCTAGGCGACTTCCCATACACCCCCCCACCGCCCGTGACCCCCACCTCGCCCCAGTGGCCCGGGCGCACCCTCTTCATACGGGGTACGTTGTCGAATTACCTCCGGGACGAGGTTATTCCTGATTGCTATGCGTTCTTCCCGAATGCGGAGGTTGTGGATATTGAGGCGGGGCATTGGGTGCATGCTGAGAAGCAGGGGGAGACGGGGGATGCTGTGGTTGGGTTTTTGGGCGGGGCGTGAGTGTGGGGGTGAGGCGGGGGAGTCACGGCAGAGAGAGGGGGGCAGATATCCAGCGTGGTTGAAATTGGGGGTAGGCGGTGGCTCTGGAGTGGCGGGGGCTGTAGAGAGGTGGGGACGACCACGACGTTGATGAGCTGTAGCGAATAGATTAGAGTAGCGACTGCTTGCACTCGGATGGTGGCCAGGTCGAGTCGCAACATAAGAACTCAGCAAGGGTGACAGTAAGAAGTAGGAGAGTGAGGGGTGCGAGTAGAGTCTCGTCGGACGCTGGCTCGCGTGATTGTGAATCACGATGTGGTATCAGGCCCGCGAGTCCAGTACCATTCCAAGAGCAGGTTTTCTACTCAGGTTTGGTGTTAGTCTATCAACTAGCTCTTGCGTATGAGCGGTAGCTGGCGCCCGCATGTCAGTGCTTCTTCAGCTCGGACAGCGGTGACTCCGCTCGCTCGCGCGTCAGTACATTTGTTAGCCCTGCTCGCGCATCAATACTCTCGCCAGACTTGCTCCCGCGTCAGTATACTCGCTAGACCTACCTCGCGCGTCAGTTCACATGCTAGACCTAGCTCGCGCATCAATACTCTCGCCAGACCTGCTCCCGCGTCAGTGTTCTCGCTGTCCTCCGCTCTCGCGGCTCGCTGCGCTCTCACGCGCTCGCGCTCGCTCGTACAAGCACAATGCATACTTCCCGGACACGTGCCATGCAATGCAAAGGAGACACAGAAGACCGCAGGCTGCCATTAGACGGGGACGGATGAAGCTGAAGCTGAAGCGTTCACGAACAGAAGGGAGGGGGGGGTATATGCGTGGTGGTGGGTGGGTGGTGGTCGATGCTCAATGAATGAATGTTCGTGGAATGTGGTCGTGACGTGGTCTCGTTCTCGGTGTCGTGGCTCGCCGCGTGGCTTGCTCGCGCTACGTTGTAGCGCTCGTAGCGCTCGATGCTCGCTACGGGGTACAAGGCGGCGGGGCCTGCACCTCCTCGCCGTATACCGAGGTGAGCTCGGCGCCCTGCTGCGGTGCCGTGCCCTTTGCCGACTCGGGCCAGCGGTGTACCGCCCAGTCGCGGACAAACACCGACGCCTTGAGGTGCTTCTTTGCTGCGTACTTTTTGTAAAACGCCGAAGTGGTGTCGAGCTCTGGGCTCACAATGTAGTCGAGCATGACCTGCGCGCAGGCGATGAGCTCGTGCTGCGCGTAGCCAGAGTAGTGGACCATGTTGGCGTGCCATGCCCCGCGGTCGAGGCAGAGGCGGGCGAGCCACATGGCCGCGGCGGCGAGCATGCTCGGCGGGAAGGCAATGAGGCGGTGCTCGACGCAGTTGATCTCGATGAAAAACTTGGCCACCGTGCGGGTATGAACGTCGTACCCGTCTGCCTTGGAGATGCGGCGGAGAAAGTGCAAGGGGTTGGGGTAGGAGAGGTCAAAGTCGAGGGTCGAGAGGAGGTACCGCTCGGCACGGAGGATCTCTGCCACCTGGTAGCCTCCGTCGGTCATGTGCAGAAAGTGCGAGACGGACGGGCAGATGACCTCCTCGTACTTGGCCGCGACGAAGAGCGCAGTCAGGCCGACCAGTTGGAATTTCACTAATGACACCATGCGGACGGACAGGAAACGGTCGATGAGGTTGGTGGCGATGAGAAGGGTCTCGGGCAAGAGGCGGAACTTGGAGTGCACCTCGATGATCCAGTCGTTCAGGATCGCACGCATCTTCCACTGCAGCTCCTCCTGCTTCTCCATGTAGTCGGGCTCGGGCATGCTCTGCTTCTGCAAGTTAGTATGGGGACAATTCATAATTTGACTCACCTCCAGCTCCAGCATGTATTGGAACGCCTCGACGACATACTCGCTGACCATGGCCGGGTCACCCTCGTCCTCGGCATCGAGGTCGGTCCAGCCCTCGTCCTTGAGACGCGGGCGCTTGGGCCCAGGGGCGGCAACAGCGAGGTCGACCTCCTTGTGGTCCTCGTCGTAGTGGCGGCCGACAAATACGTCGTCTTCCGGGGTAGACTTGCGGAAACGCTTGGGCGATGGCCCAGCGTCAGTCAAAGACGCGGTTGTCTTGAGCTGGCGCGTTGGCCGTTGGACAGTGGAGGTAGCAGAGGTCGAGCCTGATGCTATAGAGGCAGCAGACGTGCCACGAGACAACCCAGGGCGACGCGACGTCGATGCGCCAACAGTGGTGGAAGAAGACGTGCCTGCCTTGCGCTTGACTGCTGCTGCTTGAGCCTCGGGACGGGTGTCGGAAATGGCAGTGGTCGAACGCGTGGTGCGACGGAGGGTCTGTGTGGACTCTGACCTGCTTGCCAGCGGACGACGTTCCACACCCGCAGCCTTCCCCTTGCCATCGCCCTTGAGGCCACCCTTGGACGCGTTCTCTCCCGGGTCTATCTCGCCTAGTGCTGGCCGCCGGCGAGTGGTTGCGGCCTTGCCTGGCCCAAGCGCTGCGGGCTTTGAGTCACGCGATGCTGCGGTCGACCCAACTGCAGAGGTTGAAGATGCGCGCTTCATGACAGGGATGGCAGTGTTGCCGGCGCCACCGGCTTGAGTCGAGGTCGAGGTAGCGTTGCCAGTGCGAGCACGGGACGCGGCTGTCGATGCGGAGATGGGAGGCGCATTCTCGTCAACGCGACGCGGTACGCGGCGGGTCTGACATGAGCGATCTGTGCGTGTGTAGTGGGGGAAGAGAAGGGGCAGGGGCTTGTCCCGAGTCATGCGCCATGAGCACTGGACGCGTGCGCGCGAGTGCGCGAGCGAGCGCTTAGCCTGCCCGATGGGGTTGGGGTGTAATGTCGACACGCGCTGAGCGCGTCGTGGTCGTCGCAAAGGCGATAGTACTCACGGGAATGCCGCTGGCCATGTTGAGAGAGTGGGAAGCGAGGGTGCTGCCCCGCGGGTGTCGCGAGAGCGAGAGGAGGTGAGGAGAGTGAGGAGACTGTGAGGAAATGAAGGAGGAGAGACGAGGGGCAGTCTCGAGGAGGGAGGAGGAGCAGGTGTACTATGTAGCCGTGTGGAGAGAGTGTAGAGATGACAGGAAGATCGATAGATGGATGGAGTTGAGTGCTCGAGTTGTGTGACGGTTTCACAGACGACTTTGGAGACGAGCGAGCCAGTGAGTCTAGTCTTGCCTTGCCTTGCCTGCCGGGTGTCTGCCTGTCTGCTTGTAGAGTGCTCAGGAGCAGTGTATACTACTAAGGATCACTGGCTGCTCACGAGTTGAGCGCGAGGGAGGGGTTGGGTTTGGCGATGTTGTGGTAGCTGGGAGGGTTCAAATGCAGTAGACAAGGCAAAGCCCCTGACGAGTGGCGCCGGATTCCTGTTCGCTGCAGAATGGGCGTTCGGTGCAAGCCAAAGGACAACTTTAGGTGCTAAGGAAAGAAGGTACGCCGGTTCAGAGTCGTCGCAATGGACAAGATTCTTCTTTGGTAGCCGTGTGTCTTTTTGGGATGGCGCTGATGCGCAGATGAAGGAGGTGGGCTGCGTGATTGTGATAATGACTGCGAGAGGGAGAGTGAGAGATATGAAGAGTGAGAGAGAGAGAAGTATCTCGAGTGTGTGATGACTTGAAGGAAAGATGATGGCGGCGAGAGAGACGAGAGAGCGAGCGAGCCAGAAATGAGGGAAGGTCGAGGTGACGGTGTACCGGTGCAGTGGGCTGTGGGCTGTGGGCTGGGAGGGTGGCTGGTTCAGGACTGCAGAGGGCAGAAGACACCCAACTGATGGGTGCGTGTGTCAACAACATGCGGGGCCTAAATATCCCACTGCACGGGCCATTGGCGTCCGATTAGGCTTCGTATTTGACTCGTGGCTGGAGAGTATTGCTTCCGCTAATAAGCAATACCATGTCGACGCTAATACCCTCACTGCCCGACGCGTGTGTCTTTGCGGAAGGGAAAATATCCGTAAAATACTATGACGACGCGCAGGAGGGAGAACGCGAATAACACGCGCGCGCACTGGGCGTCGCCATTGAACCACACTTTCCTCTAGGCCAGCCAACAAGCCCTGGCATCAGTTCCATCCATCCAGCCAGCCCCCGTACAGCGTACAGTGCGACCCCCGGCCCACCCCTTCAGGTGTCGACGACACTTTCAACTTGGACAGAGGCAGTCAGGTCCATCAGCCGCCATCAGGCATCATCAGGCTCATCGGGTGCGCGCTGCTACCAACCACCATTCAGTCGGCAAGTAGTGCGATGCATACATGTATGTATGTATGCATTGATCCCGACGTGCCCGACAGTTGCCGCATAGGTTTCCCGCCAGTGCCACCAGTGCGCCCAGTGCCAGTACTCACCTGCATCTCGTGGCAAGCGCGCGCTTCCCCTGCTCCCCTACTCCTTCAGGCCAGCCTGTACCCCGCTCGCATCATAGTGCCATGCAGGTACAGGCTTGTCTTGCATCTGTGTGAGGGGCGATACTCACCCACGCGACTGACTCTCAGGCCACCGCGAGCATGTTCGCGTGTCTAGGAGCTAGGAGTGCTGAGCGCGCGTCTTCGCGTCTGGACGCGCTCTACGTCCTGTACAAGGATGCGATACCCGACCAGACAGACGATCAGACCCAGACATGCGGACACCAGACGACAAGACGCCTGTGAGCTGTGAGATGATGCATGAGACGTCATGACACGACCGCGTACCGCGTACGACCTCCCTTCGTCCCTGTATTCCTATTATCCTAAGCGTTCCAGCAGACCAGTATCGCGCTCGCTGACTGTCCATGGACCGACCATATGGCATACACCATCTACCATCCACCATACATACATACATGCATGTCCGACTGTCATACCTAAGAGCGATGCCACTCTGCATGTACTCGCATGAACATCCCGAAGATACCGAACAAGCAGCAAAGTGTAGTAATTTGCCTCCGCAGCACGCAGCTACGCGCAGGCGGGCAGAGCAGGCCAGCAGGCTTGGCATCAGCACGCGACATGCCACTGCCACTCTGCCACTGGATCCACTACTGCGGAACGCGCCCAGCCGCCGATCACCAGATCCACCCAAGCCCAGCATGCCGACACTCGACCCGCCAGCCAAATTGTCAGCTAGCTACACAACCGCGTCGCACGCGCCATACAACCGATCCGCTGACCCTCTGACCGCGGACCGCGGACCGATCAGTCATCCGTCAGTCTGCCAGTCAGTCAGTCAGTTCCTCAGAATAGACTATGCATCGCGCAGTATTCCCTTGCCTTCCTTTCCCCCCTTCCTCCCGCGTCATTGGCCCTGGCCCCATACCGCACCCACCTCCACCGTGCCACACTCCCATCTATAGCCACCATCAGCCTCGCTCGCACCCCTCCTTCCTCCTCTTCTCTTCTTACACTACCTCATAATCAAGCGTAACACAAAAATGGACGGTCTCATGAACTTCGCCAAGCAGCAGCGTGAGCCCTTCACCCCTGCTCGTGCTGACCACAGTCGCTAACCAGGGCGGACAAGGCCAGCAGGGCCAGGGCCAGCAGGGCGGTCAAGGCGGCGGCGGCGGCGGCTTTGGTGATCTGATCAGCTCGTTCACCGGTGGCCAGCAGGGCCAGCAGCAGCACCAGCAGCAGCAGCCGCAGGGCTTCCAGCAGCAGGGCGGTAACGACTACCAGCAGCAGGGTGGCCAGCAGGGTGGTTTCCAGCAGCAGAGCAGCGGTGGTTGTGAGTGTCGAGCTTCCCAACTTCTACTTTTCTCGTCTTTCGGGCTTCTCCTCCAGCCCCAGCTCACCTTCCTCCTCGTCCTACCGTCTTCCTTGTTCGACACTCCCTTCTCCCCTTCTCCACTCACCCTCGCAACCTGCCGTTGACCGACACTCATCCCGACCCCCTTCCAACCCCCCCCCCCCCCCCCCCCCCCCCCCCCCCCCCCCCTTCCCCCGTCCTGACTCCCACTAACACCCAGTCGACTTCTCCGCCCTCCTCTCCGGCGCCTCGCAGCAGGGCGGGAACACCTCCTCCTCCGGCCTGCAGGGCATGCTCTCCACCGCCCTCGGCGCAGCCCAGGGCGTCTCCCCCAACGCCCAGATCGACGAGCAGGCCATAAAGGAGGACCACGACCGCGCCTACAACCAGGGCCAGGCTGGCCAGATGAACGCCAGCTCGATGGGCAGCGCGGCCGCCATCCAGGTGTTCAAGCAGTTTGCCAGTGGGGGCGGGCTGTCCGGCGGGCAGGGGCAGGAGAAGGCTGGTGGGCAGAGCATGATTTCGAAGCTGCTCGGCATGGCTATGGCTGAGGCTGCAAAGGTGAGTGAACTTGGCATGTGGATATGAGGACGGGAGAGGGGGGCAGGGGCAGGGGCGCGGAGAGGGGGGAGAGGGCGTGAGTTGGGAATGAAAGGCCCCAGTCAGTCGGGGAAGGAGGGCTTAGCCTGTCTACTCTTCCTCTTCAGATCGGAGAATGAGCTCTCAGAGATGAGGAGCGCAGGGGAGGCCAAGATGGGAGAGCAGTCCCGCTCTCGAGAAAGTGCGCAGTCGAGGAAGGTAGCGCACTCGAGCGCAGCACTCTCGAGGAAGGCGATTCGAGGAAAGCAACTCGAGGAAGCCAACTCGGGGAAGCAACCCCACGAAGCAACTCGAGGAAGCAACTCGGGGAATCAACTCGAGGAAGGCAACCTGCCCCACTCCAACGTCCCTCTTTCCCCTCTCTCTTTCACTCCCCCCTTCCTTCTCTCTCCCCCCCCCCTTCCCCCCCCTCCCCCCCTTTACCTCCCCCTCCCCTTCCCTTTCCCTCCCCCCCCCCCCCCCCCCCCCCCCCCCCCCCCCCCCCCCCCCCCCCCCCCCCCCCCGCGCCCTCGCTAACCCCAGCTCTTCGACAAGTCCGGCGGCGCCGCCAACGGCAACAAGCAGGACGTCCTCAACTCGGCCGGCGAGACGATCATGAAGCTCATGGTCCAGAACCAGATCAAGGGCGCCCTCGGCGGCGGCGGCGCGGCCGGCGGCTCCGGCGGTGGCGGGTTTGACGCGTCGCAGCTCATGGGGCTTGCTAGCAAGTTTATGAAGTAGGCGAGCCCGAGCCGCGAACCCGAGCCGGAGGCGAGGGTGAGCGGTGAGCGTGAGCGACGAGGGACGAGGAACGAGAGAAAGGAGCTAGTTGGGTTGGATTGGGTCATTGTGATTACGCATGCAATATTCACGGCTACGTCAGGTTTGACAAGCACATCTGTCTTGCAATCGGAGTACGGCCAGTCCTCTTGATGAAGGTCAGTTGGACGTGGGCATCAGAGCAGGGCAGTGTCCGGATGGTCTCCATCCTGCTTCCTCAGCACCAGTCTTCCTCGTCATCCTCGCCCGCCTCGCTGTTGCTATAGTCCCCGTCCTCGTCCTCCCGCGTCGTTGGTCTTCGCCCTTCCTCAGCCAGCCGGCCCAAAACTCTACTGCATATCTACACTATAATGATACGCTAAGCTATGCTGCGCTACGATCGCTCGCTCGCTCGCGCGCTCGCTGCTCGCCGCTCGCGCGGCTACGACCTCGCCCCCTTAATCTTCTGGAACAGACTCTTCTTGTTCTGCTTCCTCTCCACATCACGCCTAACCTCCTCCTCGAGCTCCTCCTCATCCAACCCCCCAGCAGCATACCACACAATCGACGCAAAGCCAATCAAGAAAGTGATAATACACCCAGCCATAGCGCCGATAGCCTTGGGCGTCCACCCCATCTTGAGGGGGTACGGGCCCAGCGCCTGGCCCTTCATGTCGGTCGTGGACATCTTGCCGACGACATTCCCGCTCGTGGGGATGTTGCGCGCCTTGCAGTGCTCGAGGATCTGGTCAGGGACCTGGAAGTTCTTCTGCATCAGGTCCGGGGCCGAGATGAACGTCGTAGCGAGGCCAGAGCTCAGGTGCCAGTCAATGTGGCAGTGGAAGAACCATGCACCCGGGTTGTCCGCGCGGAACTGGAGGACGACAAAGCCCTGCGGGGGGATGGTGATCGTGTCCCTGCGGGCGGGGTTGGCCTGCTCGTCCACGGTGGCGGGGTTGATTGCCGGGTCGTCCGAGTCAATGTCGAACGACTTGGAGATGACCTGGAAGGTGTGCCCGTGCAGGTGGAAGGGGTGGAAGCCTGCGTCCCAGTTGTGCACGCGGAGACGGATGACCTGCATGTGCTCGAGGACGATGGCGTTGGTCTGCGCGCCGTAGACGGCGAGGTTGGTTGCGTCGGCGCCCATCGACAGCGCGGTGAGCATCGACGGCACCTCGGGGAAGCGGAAGGTTGTGTTCTGGAACCCGTCGTCCTCGGTGAACGAGGCGCGGTTGGTGCCGTCGTCAAAGGTGTCGAAGAAGGCGTGGAGGACGATCTCGCGGTCGTGCGGGGCCGTGGTCTGCTTGAACACTGGCTTGAACCACGTGTCGTCGATCTCGGGGTACTCCATAATGTCAAAGGGCGCGGCCTTTTCGGCCTGGGGGTTGTACACCACCTGCATGGTGTTGTTGAGGATGAGGGCCTCGGGGATAAAGTCGTACATGTCCTCGGATTGGCAGACCATCATTGCGTAGTTGCGGTTCGCCTCGGCGGCAGGCTTGGCCTTGACGAGGAGGGAGTAGCGCTGCGCGACAGAGATGGTAATCAGGTCGACCTTGTATGGCTCGGTCTCGACACCGTCCGTCTCGATAACGTAGATGTCGTGGTCCTCGATCGCCATGTGGAACATGGACAGCGCGGCCTGATTGATGATACGGAGACGGTAGGTCTTGTCGGCCTCGAAGGTGATCTTGGCGTCGTCGTTGACGCCCTCGCCCTGCGCGACGTTGCCGAGGTACTTGCCGTCCTTGGCGACGTAGATGGCCGCCGACTCGGGGACGGGCTCAGCGCCGGTGGGGTTGGTCCAGGTCAAGAACTCGTTGTCCAGCATGTCCTGGTGCTGGCGGTGGTACCAGTCCGACACGACGATGACATACTCCTCGTCCCAGGTGACGTTGTCGGGGCGCTTGTCCTTGGGGAAGATGATGTTGGGCGAGCGCAGGCCGTCGACGTACTGGCCGTTGTAGTGGCCGTGGATCCAGTAGGTGCCGTGGTTGAGCGACGTGTCGATCTCATAGTCGAGCGTCATGCCGCTGGGGATGCCACACTGGGTGATGTCGGACGCTCCGTCGTACCAGTTCGAGCCGTTAAAGTACAGGCCGTGGGCGTGCAGCGCGGTCGGGATCTTCTCGTCGCCGAGGCCGTTGTAGGCGTGGATGATGTGCTTGTCGCCCTGGTTGGAGACGAGCATGGGGGGGCTGCGGTTAGCGCGACCGAGCGAGCTCGTGAGCGCGGCCGATAAACGACATCACTCATGGCCCCTGCTATATCATGGCCCCTGCTATACTCACGGCCATGTCCCGTTGACACCAATGACCTGGCGCTCAAAGAGCTGTAGAGTCAGCGTTGTCCGACGTCACGTCGCGAGCAGGCCCACTCACTCCGTCAGGGTTGGCGGTCGCATACGAGATGTTCCACCAGTGCTCGATGATGGCCGCGTTGGCTACCGCCAGCAGCGGCAGCGCCGCAACAAGAGACGCAGAGACCATGCTACTGCTTGGGTGTCTCCTTGTGGTAACGAGTAGTAGCTAGTGAAGGTAAATTATATGCCTCAGTCGCCGGTGACCAGAGACAAGAGATACGAGTGGGGAGACAAGAAACGAGGCGGGCACGACCGGAGCGTGGGGGGGTTTAAAGGCCTCAGGTGAAGGAGAGACTTTGTCTTAAGTGCTCTTTCCTTGTCTTGTCTTGGGTGTTCGGTCTCTCTCTCTCTCTTCTTTGCGCTCTAGAGGTCTCTCCCAGGAACGGGCAGGAAAGTCTTGGACTGGGCTTTTTTTGGACTGTTTCCCGAAGAGCAGGAGAGCGGCAGCAGCCTTGGCGTCCGTATGGCTGGGAGGGATATGGAGCAAGTGGGGGCCTAATTGGACGCCGGCCGGGGTGGGTCAGCCCGATGTCAGATCTACTTCTGGGTGCAAAAAGGTAAGGATGGGTTGGTTGGTGGGTGGATTGGAGGGGAGGAGAAGGGGCGAAACAGGAGGACGGCGGGCGGAGGAGGGCGGGGGAAATTTCCACCTAACCTGTCGTCCTGGGTGGGCGTGCCTTTTTTTGGACACCTGGGTGGCCGTGCTGCAACGTATCTGATAAGTTTTCGGACCCGACTGAGCGGGCGGATGGGCGAGTAGTAGTGTTTCGCTGGGCCCGTGACTTGGGCGACCACCGGGGTCTGCACTGCGCTCCCACATCGTGATTGTCCGTGCGTGTGGGACTGTGCATGTAGGCTGGACGGGGGCTCTATACATAGCAGCATCGGTCAATGGGGGTGGTTACGAGCTGCGGCCGGCTGTCAGGGGTGTGAGTGGATGCATGCGGATGCGAGAGCGGAGCCACGGAGCGACTGGTATCTGATAGGCGGGAGCTTTTCATCACCAAGTAACAACCTGTTGCAGCATGCCTCGAGGCAGATGAAACATTGCACTATGACATTTGCATGCCCTGCAGCCTCGCTTGTGTATAGTAGAGTTGTGCATGTTATGCTGTGGTCGAGTAGACTAGTGCTAGACGAGGTGTGGATGTGATGAGTTGCAGCAGCGATGAGTGGTTCATGCGATAGTTGGGTGGGTGGACTAGTCGTTGACCGCAACAGCCACATGCCTGCCATAACGAAAGCTTGTCTGGAGTGGAGAGAGATGCCGGCCGATGCTGGACAGGATGAGACTTTATTGGCCGAGAGCAAGGTCGTCTTCCTCTGCCACTGTAGCCCATCACCAGTCCGGCCGACTTGTCGGAGTTTAGTGCGCTCAATTAATCAGGGCAGAACTTGTAGTACGTCGGCGGGATTAGTACTACTCTAGTGCCCCTTGATGCGCCAGAGGAGAGGGGCAATTGATACAGAGACGTAGGAGGGGCGGCAGGAAGGCGACTGACACGTCATACCGTGTGGTCTCAGGTCGTCGCTGAAGCTTGGCTGATAAGTTGGCACCTGGTTGCATGGTTCGCTACCGCCTAGGTGTGGCTGTTGCTCAGGACGTTCATGCAATGCACGGTTCAACTGGGCCCACAAACTCGCAATCGAACAGTCATGGGAATGTAGTGCAGGTCATGCGATGTTGCATTCGACTCCCAGACCAGACAACGGGCGTAGTGAAACAGAAGGAATGCGCTCACGTTCTCATCTTCGACAGGCCCAGCTCCTCGGACAACAGAGGACACATTCCACTCCGCCCGACATCGTCCCCGACGCACTCTACAATTCGAAGTACGCCATGACCATCTGCAACACTCTAGCATGAGGAATACACACTGTCTCATACTAGACCGTAGCCCCCATTCCGAAAATAACCCGTCCAGTTCGACATCTGGCTATGTATACAACACGACGGCCGCGAAGTGGAGACAATGTCTACCACCCACCACTCGTAGCTGGGTCCGAACCCGACCGCGGTGGGCTCGAGGGTCAGAAGCGTATCTCGAAGGCTCGTCGGCATCGCCCGATCACCTCGTACTTTGCTGCACAGCCATTATCGGCCAGTACCGACGTATGCCAACGACACTGGGTGGGCGGGCCATGGGCCGTACTTATACTGCGTGCGTGCGGTGCGATGCCACATCCAAGATCATGACTATGTGGCTTGACTGCTTGGCTGGCTCGTGCGCTGGCGCATGGCCGCCGGGTGGTCTGGGCAGCAAGTCAGCTGATTGTTTGATGCATCTGCATCTGCACGATGGCTCAGAGAAGCGGGCATGGCCGCCTGTAAGCCACCCAGGTGAGCGTCAGAGCGGCCCGGTGTACGACGACATCAGTTCACCTTCGCATTGTGCTTCAGTGTACTTGCCTTTATTGTGCTATCTCCATGGTCTTCGTAGCGGCCACCGGTACCACATGGCGCGCACCGCGTTGGTACTGGCCAGCGTGGTAGTTTTAGAGGCCGTATTTGCAGGAGCAGTGTCGATGCACAGCCTACCGTGGGAAAGTGGCACTGAAGCCGGGATAGCCCCGGTGTCCAGCTCTGCAATGCATACGAGACTCTGGCTGACGCGGCTTCTTCCTTGTACATCCCCGATTACATAATCTATCGCGGTCTGCCCGGCAGGCGGATAGCCGTTGAATGCCTGTGCTTGACTGTTGTACGCGATGTGATAGGCCCGAGGTGGGTATAATGGCATAATGGCGTCTAGGCGGTCGGCGCCGTAGAAGCCGTTGTAGCCGTAGGACGCGGCAGTTGCACACCTCGGCTCGCCTTGCTCGTCACACCGCGCACGCCGTAGGCACACACTGTCAATCACACTGGAAGAGGGAGAGAGACGAGAGTGAACCTACCTTCCCCGCCCCCCGGCAATGGCCGCATTCCCGGGTTCATCTGCCGTCGTCCACTTATAACAAAGACATCTCACCGAAACCCGCCTCCTCAGCACTACTACTACTCTACCAAGTACAACTGCAACGACAGCACATCGTCAACAAGACATCTATCTCACAGTTGGCGTTTGACATTTGCTGAAAACCAAACACAACAACAAGTGAGTAGTCTTCGCTCTCGCATCGAGGACCCAGACGACCGACCCATGCTGACACCTCGCCTCCCCGCCTTCCACGCGCACTCGTATTCCCAGGCTTTCTAGCTTCCAGGACTCTTTCCATCCAGACACTCTCCCTTTCACTTCCTACATCTCTCCACCAATGTCCAACGCCAAGGTTATCGTCGTCGGCGGCGGTCTCTCCGGCCTCTCGGCCGCGCACACTGTCCTCGAGCGTGGTGGCAACGTCGTGAGTCATGGGAAAGACGAGGTGCCGTGCCTCTGGGCGCGGCTCTTTCATCACCGTGTGTGGCTGGTTTACTGACACGTGTCGCAGCTCGTCCTTGACAAGAATGGCTTCATGGGCGTGAGTATGGGCTTGGAGCAGCAGCGTTAGCTGCTGCTGCAGCATCAGATGCACTACTAACCCACAGGGCAACTCGACCAAGGCCACCTCTGGTATCAACGGTGCCAACACCCAGGTGAGTTCCCCCGCCCACTCGCGTGCCTTGTATTTCGCTAACCATCCAGGCTCAGCAGGTTCGTTCTGCCTCCTAGTCTGCTTTTACTTGACCACTAACTCTGCAGGACCTCGGCATCCCCGACACGTCTGCCAAGTTCTTTGCCGACACCAAGAAGTCTGCGCGTGACCTCGCCCGCGATGACCTGATCCACGTCCTGACCTACCGCTCGGGTGACGCCGTCAACTGGCTCATCGAGCGCTTCAACCTCGACCTCTCCAAGGTGTCCCGTCTCGGTGGCCACTCTGAGAAGCGCACCCACCGCGGTGGCGCCCAGTTCCCCGGCATGACCATCACCTACGCGCTGATGGAGAAGCTCGAGGAGATTGCGGCCGCCAAGCCCGACCGCGCCACCATCAAGAAGAAGGCCAACGTCAAGGAGCTCATCAAGGAGGGCGACAAGGTCGTCGGTGTAAAGTACGAGCACAAGGGCGAGACCCTCACCGAGTACGGTGTTGTCATCCTCGCCACCGGCGGCTACGCGGCCGACTTCACCGCCGACTCGCTGCTCAAGAAGTACCGCCCCGAGTACTACGACCTCCCCACCACCAACGGCGACCACTGCACCGGTGACGGCCACAAGATGGCCATGGCCGCGGGCGCCAAGGGCATCGACCTGGAGAAGGTCCAGGTCCACCCCACGGGTCTCGTGGACCCCAAGGACCCCGACGCCAAGGTCAAGTTCCTCGCTGCCGAGGCGCTCCGCGGTGTCGGCGGTCTGCTGCTCGACAACACGGGCAACCGCTTCGTCGACGAGCTGCAGCACCGCGACTTTGTGACCAACAAGATGTGGGAGAACAACAAGTTCCCCGTCCGCCTCGTGCTCAACTCCAAGGCGTCCAAGGAGATCGAGTGGCACGTCAAGCACTACGCCGGCCGCGGGCTCATGAAGAAGATCGAGGGCGGCGACGCCCTCGCCAAGGAGATCGGCTGCTCCCCCTCGGTCCTGAAGAAGACATTCGACGACCACAACCACTACGAGAAGAACCCAGGCACCGACCCCTTCAACAAGAAGTTCTTCTCCAACGGCCCCTGGTCCATGGACGACACGTACTACGTCGCAATCATGACCCCCGTCCTCCACTACACCATGGGCGGTCTCGAGATTGGCACCGACGCCGCAGTCCACGGCGACAACGCCGCCCCCGTCCCGGGTCTCTACGCGTGCGGTGAGCTCGCGGGTGGTGTCCACGGCGCAAACCGTCTCGGCGGCTCCTCCCTCCTCGGGTGTGTCGTCTTTGGCCGCGTCGCCGGCGGCTCCGCCTCGTCCTACCTCCTGCACGAGCTGTCCAACGAGACCGCCGCCGGCCGTCTCGCCACAGTCGGCGACCACATCCTCGAGACCAAGATCCGCGTCGACCCCGCGTCCAAGAACGTCAACCTCGAGTTCTCGTGGGCCGGCGGCGCTGGCGGCTCCTCCGCCCCCGTGGTGCAGGGCGCGTCCGCGTCCGCCCCCGCTGCAGCTGCTGCCCCCGCCGCCGCCCCCGCCGAGGAGGCCAAGGCCGAGGCCCCCGCCGAGAAGAAGGAGTACACCATCGACGAGGTCAAGAAGCACAACACCAAGGACGACTGCTGGGTCATTGTCAACGACGAGGTCCTCGACCTCACCGAGTTCTGCAACGAGCACCCCGGTGGACCCAAGGCGATCCAGCTGTACGCCGGCCGCGACGCCACCGAGGAGTTTGCCATGATCCACCCCGAGGTGAGTACTTTTATATCAACACTCAGCAATTGCTAACTAACTTTCAGGACGTCATTGACAAGTACCTCGACCCCAAGTTCCGCCTTGGCAAGCTCGTAAAGTAGGGTGGTGGCGCTCGTTGTATATGAGATGTGAAGCGTGAGAAGTGTTACCGCATACTAGTTGCAGTTGCGAGTGTCGGTCTGGTGCGTAGATATATGCATACAGGTATCGTACAACAGTTAGTCGGTCGGTCATGCGTGCGGATGCGTGAGCCCATGCAGTCGTTGTGGCCCACTCAGTCGTTGCGTTGTGAGCCCACTCAGTCGTCGCGTTGTGAGCCCACTCAGTCGCTGCGTTGTGAGCCCACTCAGTCGTTGGGACTTGCGTTGCCCAGTGCAGATGCGTACAGATGCGTGAGCTCATAGCATTGCGTCAACTCAGAGCATTGCGTTCGCCCAGAGCAGACGCGTCCCCCCAGAGCAGATGCGCTCGCCCAGTTTGTGGGCGTTCGTTCTCCGAGTGCAGTTTCGTTCGTCCAGTGTAGATCCGTTCGCTAAGTACAGCTGCGTTTCCTCATTGCCGTGTTTTCGCCAATACAGACAGACGCCTTCGCCCTTCAGTCGTTCGGACAAGCGTGCGCCCAGTGCCCAGCCTGATGACACTTGTAACACTCTCCCGAGCCTCCGCCGGGCGCAGCGCGATTTTGAGCACTCCCCCGCGCATTACTCCTCGCTCCCCCGCCGCCGCCCCCACCATCACCGGGACACGCGTTCGCCCAATGTCCCCCTTGCCCGCATTTATAGCATTCTAGAGTGAGCTAGAATAAGACGTAGGACATACCATTCGCCCCTCCGCTGCGAGCGCCTTGTCGGCCGGGAGCGTTGGTGGATCCGTTACGTCCTTCGCTGGGGCAGGCGTTGGCCCAATGACCTGCTATGCCGCACTTGTAGCATTCTATTGTTAGATTGAGCATCGACGACAGCGACTCACCTCCTGAAGTACCACCCCCACCGCCGCCTCCGCCACGACTGTTCGAAGGGCCATTCCGTCCTCCCCCGTCATTTGGACATGCGTTCGACCAGTGCCCTGCCTGCCCGCATTTGTAGCATTCTATCATCAGCTTGCTCGACGTAAAACTCACCTCCCGATGTGACGCCGCCGCCTCCTCCGCCCCCACGAGCGTTGGACGGACCACCACCCCCATCACCAGGACAAGCATTAGACCAGTGTCCAGCCTCGCCGCACTTGTAGCATTCTACCGTCAGCACGTCCAATAACACACTGACCCCCCGACCGCGGCCCCGAGCCGTTCCCGTTCCCACTCCCATTTGGCGCAGCCCGCGCCGGCCGCGCCTGAGCTGCACCAGCACCGTCATCCGCCCATTCCTGCCATCAGCAACGCCACAGCCCATACCCACAAAGAACCCGCACTGCTCCCCCTGCGGCTTGGGGCACTTGAAGAACTGCCTCCCCGCATTAGCGGACGTGGGGCCGGCCGTGCGGGTCACTGCCATATCCCCGCATTCGCAGGTCATCTCGTCTCCGCCTAGAGTCAGCTCATCCAGGCGCGAGCCCACCCGTCCTCCTCCGTTTTGCTGGGCGTGCCTCCGAGTCGCCAGAGCGCCCACCACGGCCGCGCGCGCTCGTCCCGCGGGTTGACGTGCTCGTTCCGCGAGTTGACGCTCTCGACCCTCTCGACGGCCGGGCACCTCGCCCGCCTGCCGGTGGTCCATTTTCGTCATCATCATCATCGTCGTCGTTGCCTCGGCGGTTGCTGGCTGTCCCAGTCCGCCCGCCGCGTGAGCCGCGAGCACCACCACGTACACCCCGCCCCCGACCTCGAGTTGCGGCCCGGAGCGACTCCTGCGCCTCGCCCTCGCCGTGGAGGTACTCCTCGACCGAGGCGATGACCGTACTAAACTCGCGCCGAGCCTTGACAAACACCTCCTTGTACTCGTTTATACTCGTCTCCAGCACCTCTGTCTTCGTCTGCTGCCCCGCGCAGATGAGCTGCATTCGGTGTTCCGTCTGGGGTTAGCAAGCTCGAACACATACCCACCTCGCGGCGGAGATGCGGCTTGCTCAGGGAACGGTCGAAGCCGATCGCGTTGTACCCTTCGACCAAGCCGATACCCAGCGTAGACGGGACGAGGTATTTCGTCTTCTGCTCCGACTTGACAATGACATACTCGCGCTCAATAATTTTGGCAATATGCTCAGCGATGGTCGCGTCCGTGCCGATGCCGTTTCTGTCCATCAGGCCGACGAGGTCCGCCTCTGTCAGGAGATTTGGGCGGCTCGTGGTGCCCTCTTTCAGCTCGCACACGTTGGGTACAAACTCCTCGCCCTCGACAAAGTCAGGGAGCGGGTTGCTTGACCACTTGTCGTATGGGTAAACCTCGAGGTAGTTGCGCTGGAGGACGACGATGCCTCATAGTCAGGGTGGTCCGGAGAGGCACTCACCGCTCGTTGAGAAGTACTCGCCGGCCAGCTCGATTTCCACTGTAGTCAGGTTGCCCTCGGCGTTCTTCCAGCATGACGCGAGGAATCGCCGAGTTACGAGTTCATAGACTCGGCGTTCGTCCGCGTCGAGGTTGTTCGCCGAGTTGGTAGGGTGAATTGGGGGATGTGCTTTATCGTTTTTACGGCCATTCCGGGGACGCTCAAACTCGCCATCAAGAAGTCTAGATGTTAGCGAAGGGTGCTGTCGATCACGCACTTCTGAGCCTGCCCTCCCCAGACGTTGTCGAACGTCTGCTTCCGGATCAAGGACGTAAAGTCAAAGTCTTTATCATATTGGTCCGTTTCTGTACGCGGGTAGCTGAGGAAACCTTTTTGATAGAGCTTCTCGGCCAGCTGGATATCAGTCATGGGACAGGGGCATTACGCACGTCGAGAACACGCTTTGGCGGCATGCCCAGCAGTCGCGAACCTGACTGTTGAAGCTCGACAGTAGTCAGAGGCAAGGGCTTCCTTGAAGTTAGCACGACCAACGCTCAGCTCACCATCTACTTGTAGGTTTCGTTTCCACCTTGATGACTGTGGCGACCGGCTGCTCTACGCACTGCTCGTACAGCAGCATCGCAAATGGCAGATCGAAGAGATGGCCCCTTCGCCATGCGAAAGACACCTCGGAGGGGTCCTCTCCTTCCTCGCCCTCTCGCATGAGCGATACGGCAATGTACCAGAACGGCTCCGGGACGAAAGCCTGTACGCGCTTGTACTGGTCGACCACGAAGCCAAGGGTCGGAAATTGACACGGCCCTGCAACGTTAGTATAAAGCAGGCAAAAACACTTACCATAACTGATGACCTTGTCTGTCAGCCCTGTGACGCGGTTCTGCAAAGACATGGTGGTCAACCGAGTGAACGCAGCACCAATGCGGAGGTCTAGAGAAATGCGGGCCTCGACGGCGTCGACCTGCTGCATGTCGAGCTCATCTGCTTGTGCGCAAGCTCTGTGAATCTGGCTGCAGGTCAGCCTCTCGAAAGGAGTATGGTCGACTCACGCAGCAATGATGGCACTAAAGCGCGCACGCTTGACTGTGATGCGCGAATTCCCCTTCTTGCAAGCTCCGTACACCTCATAACCGATGTGTTCTCCTTCCCGATCACAATCAGTCCAAATGAGGAGAAGGTCAGCATTTCGAGCTTCGTTCTGGAGATTGCGTGCGACCTTTTGCAGGTCCTACCCAGGTCAGCACATCCGGACTTGAATCACTCACATGAGACACGGACGTCTCAATGGGGGCGTCGAACAAGGCGAATGGGTCGCATGATGACCACTTGCGATGCTCTTCCCCAAAATCCTTTCTAGTCAGCAATGTACTCCCGCCCTACTCACATGCGACGTCAAGTGTCCTAGCACACTTGTGACAGTAAAGTTGGCACCACCACGACCCAGCGGTGGAGGAAGGTTGTAGCTAAAGTCGAAATTCTTGCAGTACTTGTGCTGGCCTTCGCGCGTGTTCCACTGTCCCCCAGACAGAATCTCTGTGATGCTTTTGGCGATGCTGGGTTTCTCCGCAACGCATAGCACCTTCATTGCTTTGGTATCATGGCAGGAGGTCTGGCTTCCTCGACTATCTTCGGCCTTTTCCGTCCGGCGTCGTGCCCGTGGCGACAAGGAGCTCGATAGCCTTCGTCGCTGCCAAGAGAAAAGAGAACACTCTTTGACACCCCGGCGTATGCCCCAGAGAGCAGTAATAGGCGAGGTAACAGGCAGAATGCGGGTGGCTATGTGTGGAGGAGGAAGGCGCCAGTTGTGAGATTACGCGACTCTCCTCCACCAGAGCTTTGTTGTTTTGGTGGTTTGCTTCCGCGCTCTTCGTGTGGAGGCGGGGTAGTTTACGTAATTTGTATGTGCAAGATTTTGGTCAAAGGCATCCGTATGTGTAAGTGATGTGTGTATGGCACATGCGAGAATCCTACTCGCGTTCTCATGCATGTGCGTGGACGGAGTGAGCCGTGAGGGTGGTCGACCGTCGACCAACGCTTTCCAGAGCGAGTGTCGGTCGATCGGGAGCGCGGGGTATTCGCAGGCGGGCGAGCACCTTTCGCCGACGGATGCGTGATTCGTCGCAACTTGCACTCAGCTCTGCATGTCCAACACTTCACCGGACATCAGCTTTCCAGATAGATGGATGGACGCTGCGACCATCCTCTGATCTGTGTGGAAATTACGCTGCCCGCAAATGGAAACTGAGTGCCTAGCGATTGGAGTTCCGGCACGGTGATTTTCCAACGATCGTCTCGAGGTCCGGCATCTTGCGCTATCACAGAGTGGATCACACTGTAATGTTCCCGGCCGACCCCGCACCACGGTACAGCTGTGCCCATCTCATGGTGCCCACCGACAACTTATAAGGAGCACGGGTGTCGAGGTGTGAGAAGGATGCATCGCAGTGACTTGCACATACCAATTGCTACCCCGGTACCACTCACCAGCTACCTGCCACGTCTGCATCCGAATCCAAGACCTGTCGCAGATCGAGCTCCAATCACCACCGCCATCAGCCTCAGCCCCAAGCCTCCCGCAAAGCATCCTCGCCCTCCGCTAGCAGCTAGACTGCCACTGTTTCGCAGCACAGACCACCATCACCCCTTGCGGCCACGCAGACACCCAACTAGTTCAATACGATTCCAGGCACTCGCATAGCCACGAGCCCGTTTCGTAATCCGTCTCGAGAGATCGAGTAACGAACGACTCTACAGAGTTTATCTGCCAACCCAAACCCGTGTCCAGACCGGGGTCAAACAAGGGCGTTTAAACTCCCCTCTCCCAAATCAGCCGACCAACCAATTTCCACCGGTCGGGGTCGCGCCATACCCCCCCTCCACCTCCCCCCTCGCCCCCGGCTCGCCGCTTCTTTGCCCTGGACCCCAGCTCAGCTGCCTCCTTCAACTGCCGCCGCTGCCTGACACGACGCCATCGCTTTCGATTTGGAAAGAATAACCCACACACCGAAGCGACCCTTTGACCTCCCCCCCCTCACTCTGACTTTTTACTCGATTTCTACATTTCTCCATAAATGCCCATCCTTCGCTCCCTCATCAACCCCTCCCTCATCCGCTCATCTCTCTCCACCTCATCCAAGAACACATTCCGCCCCATCGCCAGAATGTCGTCCTCCATTCCCGTCCCCCAGGACTTTGTGAGTATTGGGCTAGGCACTGCCTCTTCACACGGTGGCTGACTACCTTTTCAGAACAAGATGCTCTACGAGCCCCTCGCAGAGTACGACCCCGATGTCAACCTTATTATCGAGAAGGAGACCTGGCGTCAGTTCTCGGGCCTCGAGCTCATCGCTTCCGAGGTGAGTTGTTGAAACGGTTAGGCGGTGATGCACGTGCTAACTTTTTTTCCAGAACCTCACCTCGCTTGCTGTCATGGAGGCCAACGGCTCTATGCTCACCAACAAGTACTCTGAGGGCCTTCCCGGTGCTCGTTACTACGGTGGTAACGAGTACATTGACCAGCTCGAGAACCTCACTCGCGAGCGCGCCCTCAAGGCGTTCAACCTCGACCCCAAGGTCTGGGGTGTCAACGTCCAGCCCTACTCGGGTTCGACTGCCAACTTTGCGGCCTTCACTGCCCTCATCCAGCCCCAGGACCGCATCATGGGTCTTGGCCTCCCCGACGGTGGCCACTTGACGCACGGCTACTACACTGCCAAGAAGAAGATCACCGCTTCGTCGATCTACTTCCAGTCGTTCCCTTACCGTGTCGACCCCAAGACCGGCCTGATCGACTACGAGCAGCTCAACACCAACGCCAACCTTTTCAAGCCCCGTCTTGTTGTCTGCGGTGGCTCTGCCTACCCCCGCGACTGGGACTACAACCGTCTCCGTGAGATCGCCGACAAGCAGGGCGCGTACCTGATGTCCGACATGGCCCACATTTCGGGTCTCGTTGCTGCCGCCGAGCAGAACTCGCCCTTCGACGTCTGCGACGTCGTCACCACCACCACCCACAAGACCCTCCGTGGCCCCCGTGCTGGTCTCATTTTCTTCCGCAAGGACAAGGAGAAGGACCTCGAGGCACGTGTCAACGCCGCCGTCTTCCCCGCCTGCCAGGGTGGACCCCACAACAACACCATTGCTGGTATCGCCGTTGCCCTCAAGCAGGCTACCGAGCCCGCATTCAAGGAGTACGCCAAGGCCGTCCGCGCTAACGCCGCCGCCATGGCGCGGGTGCTTTTTAAGCACGGTTATACTCTTCAGACCGACGGAACCGAGAACCACCTTATCCTCTGGGACCTCCGCCCTCTCGGACTCACTGGTTCCAAGATCGAGAAGCTCTTGGATCTCTGTCACGTGACGACAAACAAGAACGCCGTCAGTTTAGATACATCGGCGCTCGTTCCAGGCGGTGTTCGCATTGGAGCGTCCGCGATTACGTCTCGGTCGATGAAGGAGGCCGATGTTGAGAAGGTGGCGGAATTCCTCCACCGTGGCATCCAGATCGCCCTTAAGGCACAGGAGGAGGCCGGCTCCAAGCTCCTCAAGGACTTCCTCGCCGTCATTGAGGGCCAGGGAGAGACTGCGAAGCTCGTTGCTGAGCTCAAGAAGGAGGTCCAGGACTTCGCCACCAGCTTCCCCCTCCCCGGTGTCCCCGACACCACCACCATCAAGAGGTTCGACTAAGTACGTCCTCTAAGGGTGCACGAGGGTACAGGGAGTCGAAAATATATCTGGCGGAGTTCATTCCGTCGAGGCAAGTCATTCAACCTAGTGTTTGTATAGAGTATCATTCACCTGATGCACATATCATCGTATTGCGTACGGTGAGAGCCGGAATCAGTCACGTGAGCGTCCAATAATGCTCAAGGCGTGCTACTGTAGGCTAGCATTCGGAGTCGACTCTGCCTGCGGACTTGCACGGTACTCGCTGTTGCGTCACAAACGAAGCTGCGGACCGTTCGAGAAAATAGCGAAAAATACCACTTTAATGTAGGCAACTAAGACAGTGCCACTCGCCATGTGCCACATGCCACATGGATTGTCATGGCCCTGCGCCCCTCCTGCCCTGCGCCCCTTTAGCTCTATGCACTGATGCGCGGTGCGTCTGACCATGACGGTGCATGCATCAGGCGTCTTGCTATTCATGTAGATATACAGTGCGCGAGGTATGGCAGCAAAGTCACTGCTGATATCCCAGAACAACTGAGCAACCTTCTAGAGCTGGTAGTAGCTGTCCAGCAGTATACATCAAAAGCGTTGCATAGGATACGTGTATTTATGCTCGAGAAGGAGTGGTAGGCGCGTCGATACTTCCAATACCGGTCGGAGCCGAAGGAGACAGACGTCTGTGATTCTGCCGCTGTCGTTAGCAGGTGGTCCCGTCATCGGGCGGCCTTGACATCTCGATGTGGTCGGAGTCACAGTACTGTAGGTGTCCGTCACGTCTGCCACCAGTTACATCTACCAAGCAGCGAGCAGAGGCGGATTTTGCATTGGGATGTCACTGTCCCCGACTATCATCAGCATGCACTCACAGTGTCGAATTGCCCGTACGGCATGCTCGTCCACGTCCTTGGCAATCCATTCGACGCGGGCCGTTCTAGGACGGCGTCAAAGGTCTGCGAACACCTACCGTTCCGGCAGTCAACTGGCAGAAGAAGTCTACCGTGGCAGGCTTGGGTGGTACCCAGGCCGCCGGCAGCTCAAGTATTGGCAGGACAACAGGAGCAACAGGGGCGGTTGATAACCCCAACCTGGCAACAGTTACCTTTGAAACGAGAATGACAGGCGGGTTGATATATTTTGGTAGCGTGGGCGAGTGCCAAAGTGTGGGGATCGAGTGTGTAACATGCGCAGTGGTCTAGGTCTTGCGCACTGATATGTATGAACCTTTCCGGTACAACGTTGACGCAGACAGGGTAGGAAGTCGAGCTCACCTACAGTAGCACGTCGAGCATCGTTCAGTGAAGAGCGTGACCAAAATAGTTCCCGCCCGTGTCTTCGACTTCTCCACACAAGGCAAACCACAATCTCGGTAATGTCGTCGCGCCAGCCATTCTGGCATCTGGAACGCTTCATAAGCACACAATACACCGGACCACACGGATGACACTCGCCGTATTTCAGTTCTCCTCCTAGCGCAAGACACTACAGGCACAGTACTGCATCTAAGATTGGGCGGTCTGCGCGTCAAACCGGCAGCAGAGGCATGCTGCTCTGTAGAAGCCCTGCCTCAATAGTCCGTTGGAACGAATCGACCGCACGCTCATCTATTGCGATTTGGGGCCCTGAACGCCCAGTGGGAGCCGTTACCTCTGGCACAGCAACACTGTGCCCCATATCGGTCTAGATGTTAGCCACCATCGCTGCTAAGCCTCTGCCCAGTAAGGACGACCGCTCAAAAGCAGTCAAGTCTAAGCACTGTATAGAAGCATGATGTTCCACTGCCTGCTGTCCTGTTCCTTGACTCTCCGGTGCTTTCCTGACAGCGTTGATACGAGCCGCATGGTTTTTCATTCACCTGGACTTCTGAGTAGCGCGATGCCTCGTTGCAACACATCACAGCACGACTTACGTCGCCGCCTTCAAGGTAACACACAAGGCGCCGTTACAATGCGTTACAGAGCGTGGTAGTTGGGCGCCAGTCTGTAGCTGTCACTTCCAGTGTCCAAGGCCAAGTACTGTAGCTCTGTGTGCTCGGTATATGGAGTCGAGTTCACAGGATCTCACCCCTGTCCCGTGCTCGGCCGATAGACTATGCGCCTGGCGGGTCTGCCGCGAAGTCGACCATGCAAAGTCACAGCGCCCCTTGTTCAGATACGGATGTGCACAACAGTCTCACTGCGGCTGAGCTGACGATCATGAACGGAGTTGTCACGACAGTACGCGAGTCGATGTTTCTCCTTTCCAACAGCGTCGTTCGTCTCTAAAGCTGCCGAACATTGCTACAGTATCGTACAATCCGGCAACGGCGCTTGTATGTTCCACACCGCGGAACTGCTTCCGCACGGTTGTTGAGCTCCATCTGATAAGCGCCCCCATGAGCTCATCACTTCGGGTGAGGTTGCTGTGTTATCAGCCGAATGTACAGACACCAGCTTTTCCCACGCCCTGTGCACTCATACTAAACACATGCCTTGCGCTCCCGAAGAGCGACGCAATTACAAAGAATGAAGTATGGTAGTTCTCTGTCTCCACACTGACCAAAGGCAATCCCACTCCAACGATCCGCCTTGCCCCTGCCTTGAGGACGTGGGAACTTCGGGCAGACCTGCGCTTCTCACACTCCAGGCCGCCGGGCATTCAACATATAAAGCAGCTCCCCTTCAGCTTCGTTTCCTTCACTTCTCTCACGTCATATCACTTTACTATCACTGTTGCGTTTGTGGCCTAACACCGCGACTTTGTTAGTGCCTCTTCCCTCCCCCTCAGTGCCACACATTGCCTCTTATCATCGTCGATATCTGGCCAACACCCAGCACGCATGCCCATGATATGTTCTCTTTGTCGTGAGCAACCCTGAGCAAGTCTAGGAGCTGACATAAAGCTGCGACATGCGTGCCCGGGAGCTGAAACCACAGAGGCGTATTTTGAGAGAAGTCATCGTCCTGCAGATCCTCGGCCTGGATGTAGGGTTCCCTACCGAGAAGGACAACCTTCTGGCGGAGAGTCTGGTGGCCCTTCCCAGGGAGCAAAGGGAGGAAGCCTGGGAGTGAGTGACATATCTTCCTGTGACTAGTCGTCACCTCTGAATTGAGCTGACCTTCAGCGAACTGAGCACGTCCTTCAAGCGGAAGAAGGAGTGGCAGCAAGCCCAGCACAACACCTCGAGAGCCACCATGTTGCGTTTACGCGACGTGTTTGGTGTCGCTGAAGATGTTGCGTCGGAGGTCTTCAGAACCTTCATGTTCTGGCTGTTTGAGCCGGATTACGAGTGGGCTCGAGAGGTCTTGGGTGGAGACTTCGATGACGGCCTGCTCGACGCACTGGCCGGTGTCACTCGTCTGTGTGTCAGCACCAATGTGAAGCTGGCATACCGGATCGCCAACCTCAAGGACGAGAGCACCTTCGTGTACGTCCTCAACCAAGAGGCGAAGAAGGGGGCCATCACGAACGATAAAAACATCGTCATGCTCGTGGACCGCTTCATGAGCGATGACCTGGACTTGTCATCGCCCGACTTCACTCCCCCCTTCAACCCCTGCCGGCGCGAGTGGCACCCAGACGTAGAGGCATGGAGGTATCACGACGCGCGCATCACGGATGAGGCGGTGAAGAAGGTGAGTAACAGCTGTACCTGGCTGACGAGATTCAGGTCGCCGAGCAGAGGGGGCTGGAGATTCCCTACATCATGAGGCTGGTGCGACTCTCGCCTTATGTTTGGGCCTCGACCTACAACGCGGACCAGGAGGATGAGGGGTGCGCGATCGTGTGGGCTATTAGTGAGTATTCATGCTTCCGATTGACTGATGCCACAGTTAATGTCCTTCGCGAGGACTACGGGCGCGCTTGGGGTCAGCTCAGTCGCATCTGGAATGGTCTCCACAGCTACCTCGACCCTTACGGATCCATCCAGAGCGGCGACCGTGTTGACCAGGAGAGCAGCGCCAAGACGAAGGAAGGAGGTTTCTCGGATCAGTTCAACGAACAGCTCCAAGAGTACTTATCCACGCCCCGCTACCACTCTACTAACGAACAGGCTCTGGCAAATAAAGGAAGCCAGAGGATACCTGCCTCCCAAGGAGGTCGACCGCCTCTTCCCTCGCACCGGCCTCAATGTTGTGTATCGCAAACTCAACGAAAAGAGGCGACAGGATGGCGGGACTGCCAGTACTACTTGGCAGAAGCGGAAGGCGGGTAAGGACACCGGTGGCGAGGAGGAAGAGAAGGGCGAGATGGTTGACTTCTACAGCGATGGTGAAGGTGGTACGAGCTCCGAAGAGCAGGTCTTCAAGGTTTGTCGGGTTGTGCGAGAGGCGCTCGTACCACCTTCGCCATCGCTGTAGGGGGTACAGCGATGCAGGGAAGACTGATGCGGCGGTCAGGATGGTTCCGATACCGGGGGCCCCAGCACGCCTGGACACCGGGGGCATCATACGCCAGTTCATGTAAGTTCATTGCCACAACAACCATGCTTGCGACTAACGTATAGGGAGCTGCAGCATGCCTTCAGGAGTGGAGTAGAGTCAAACTCTCTGGACACAAAGTACCATACTCTTGTGTCCACGCTGTCAAGTCTTCGTCACGCGTTCAACGCCAGCGAGAAAGTGGCTGGGCAGTTGTTCAAGGCTCTCGTGCTCTGGCTGGTGAGGGCCGAACACGACTACGCCAGGTTGATTCTGGGGGACGGTATCAGTGACGAGTTGCTGAATGCGCTGGCAGGGGTAACTCGTTTGTGCGTGGGGGTGAACTTGAAGAAAGTTGCCTACCAGGGCGACATGCTCCCCACGGTGGACAGGTCTCACGGCCTCTTCAACCAAACAGCGGGGACTCAGAGCGCGATAACCATCGTGCACCAGTTCATGAGCGATGCTCTGGACATTACATCCCCTACTTTTATACCGCCTTTCAGTCCCTCGTGGCCCCAACCCTGCTCAAACGGCGATGCTTGGAGGTATCACGATATGCGCATCACAGACGAAGCAGTACAAATCGTGAGCGGCAGCCGGGCAGTGGACTGACAAGGCGCAGGTCGCAGATCAGACGGGCGTAACCACTGGTTATATCATGAGCAAGGTCAGAATGACGCCATACCACGGTGGGCGTCAAAGGTCAGCGATGCGGATACGGACGATGGGCCGGCTATCGTGATGGCCATCAGTGAGTTCCCTATCCCCCATGTGGGCTGACATTGCAGTTAATGCTCTTCAGCAAGAGCACGGGCGTTTCTATGGACCTTGAGCAAGTTTGGGATCAGCTCCACGCGTACCTCGACCCCTACGGCCAACGCGATCCACCCTACCATAACACGAACCTGACTGATGTCGCCCATGGGTTCGATAAGCACTTCGCGTATCAGGGAGTAAGATTATGACCTTCACCATGAACCTCCTTAATAGACGGACTCCGGCAGATTAAAGCTTCCAAGGGCCGCGTGTCGCCTAGGATAGCTGACCGCCTTTTCCCGCATGTTGGACTTGCGACCGCTTATGCAACTCTAAGCCGAGAGCCTCAAAGAAAAGGTGAGGCTCTCCTTTGCTGGCTAATAAAGGGTACAGGGCACAACCAGCACAGTAGTGACAAGAAAAGGGGTGCACCGGATCCGCCGTATTGGATCTTAATGAACGCAGTTGAACGATGCAAGTCAATGGAAGGCGTCTCATGCCTGCGAGCGTAGCTCGAAGACTACCTCGCGACTCGCATGATCACTTTACGCTTCGATGTGTGACTGTATTGTTCACTGAGCCATACTGTGCCGTACGGATGCGATGAAGATCATAAATCTGCAGAACGACACCGAGAATCACAGGAGGATAGCGCTGCCTTAAATCGCGAAAAATGAGGGAAATTTCGTAAAAACGATGGAGCGCGCGGCGGTCGGAGCAGTTGGACTCTTAAGCCTGCCTGCGAGTTGGCATCACAGCTTGCCCGCCAAGGTCTGATGCCACAGACCTCGACAACGAATTGTGTTTGTGGTCGACGTGACGTCGACCCTTTATGCAGCGACCAGACCAGCACCGGGTAGCACTGACACGACTGCCCGCCCGCCAGGCTGTAGGTGGTTGTTAGAGCGCGTCGAGGAGATGACGAGCGGACGGCGAGGGAGCGAAGAGGGCGACGAGGGGTCCGAGGTGTGACCTAGAAGAAGAATAGAGGGACTAACATATGATATTGTGTTCTTGAGGGACACACTATGGCGAAGGGCGATATATATACTAAAAGAGAGTGGAGGCTCATTGAGAGAAGAGATGAGGATAACCAATGCCCATTGAGCGATAGCGAGGTGGGCATGGCGAAGAGAAGAGGCGTAGCGAAGAGAAGTGGCGTGGCTTGGCGAGGTCGGCTATGCATGGTGTTATCCGTAACAGTGGTGGATCAGCTGGTGAGCAAGATCGCCTGCTGTCAGCTCGCGGAGGCTGATCCTCGAAGAAGCAGAATGGTTTTTTGAGCCGCTAAGAGTTTGGGCAATGAGCGTCATGAGTATCGGTGACCGTCAGTACAAAAGGCTGATTGTAGTGGTCTGCGATGTACAAGTGCTACGGTATATCAGCTTACCGTCTTTTGAGCTGAGGATGCGACAAACCTTTACCTGTGATCTGCCGTGTATGGCGTAGCGAGCTTGGACCCAATCACTCGTTTTGTTAGGTGTTTCAGAAGACGTCATTCGAGCCACCCCCGTCCTGATGCAGTACCAACACTGCGACCTGTTGCAATACCTCCTAACGGACCCAGTTCCCTGTCGCCATCAAACTTCACCTCAAGGGACCTGTATGCCCCTAGGTGGCAGAGCCTACATCAAGGGCAGAGGCTGCTCGCAGAAATGATGCCCAGGTGATAGCAACTCCAAGCGTATTGCGAATCGCAGGCAGTGACAGCCTGGCTGAACTTCTACTGTAGATGTTACTGGAGTGTGAGGCGTTGCAACGCACTGGCATCGAGACGCTTCAGCTTCAACTGGCATCGTGCCTGTGCAACACGGCGACGGGTTTCCGCCTGAGGTACTACGTCCTCGACAGTACGAGCTATAGCGGGAGCACTGAATGTGATTTGACTGTCAATATACTGTACTGTATATGCCGCGACACACACAGTGCATTGTCGTCAACTATAAACATGACGGGGACCGTCAATCGGTCACCACGTACAGTGTCGCCGACAGGCCGATGTCCCCATCTCAGCCACCTCTGCCCAGCTACGGACTCGGGCATGTCAGGCAGCCATCTGAAGCAGTCAGTGTCGACTTATCGTCACTGAGTGGACGTACCTCCTTTGCAGCTCTCCCCACAGCTGACACCCAACGCTCCATCAAAGCGGGAGGGTAGTTAGGTGACAGCGGGCACGAGGCACCACCCCAACCACCCAGCTGCCCGACGTAGTGCGAATGGGAGATGGGTTGCAGGCTGAACCTGCCTTCGCCATCCCCATATACATTGCTACTGTAGCACACCCACGCGTCCATGGTTGGAATGGACAATGCCGCACGGACATCCTGTCCAACCTGGCCTCGAACAAGCTGGCAAACCGTAGTGCTCGCGACATTTGGATGGTCCGGCCCGAAAGTGGCACTCAGCGTAAGCTGCCAGCCTTCCTGGTCGGCAGCAATTGGGCATCGGAGCGTAGGCTCAAGCAGGAAGGCCTGCTCGAGTGTTTCAAGGAGCAGCTTGATCTGGCTATCGGAAAGCTCTTCGTGTTCTTTGACGGATGGCTGAAAAGAGTTCCTTGCCTCTTCCATGGTTCTGTCATAGGCCTGCCACACCGTCAGCAGTGTCTTCTTCCACTAAGAAGACATGACCCACCTCTCTAACCTGCCTCATTCTATTGGCCACTGTGTCGGCGGGCACCCTGGTCGGAGGCATCCACTGACATCAGATTGATACGCTAACAGATGCACGACTCACATTATTGGCGCTCAGCTCTTCAAAAAGCCTCACAGTCTCTCGATTAACAGGTTGGTGTTCATTATCCTCCCCCGATTCGGTGGTGGGGAGGTTTGCCGGCTAGCGATTTAGTTGAGATGGCGGTGGTATACTGACATTCATGTTGGCGTCCGGAGTAGTGACCATGTCTTCGTTGATTTCAGGTACTTTGAGGTGAGCTAGTGGTGAATGTGTGGCGAGGAGATATTGTATAGTGTTTGGGAGGGAGAGGGGAGCAGCTGACGGCTGAGCTACTTAAGTTCAATGAGAACTAGAGGTCTGTCCGTGGGAACTTCGGAAGCACAGCACACACAGCAGCAAATCATGAAGGAGAATGTGCAACAATCAACTGTCGGTCGTGAAGCCGATCACGGACACTGGGTTATTGGCGATGGGGCGCAGGTAGCCAGCAGCGTGGGAACGACAGTGGTTTGTGCTGCTTACTATCTCCAGCATAGGGCAGTAGTATAAAGACGATACAAAGAGCTGGGAAGTGCTAGAGTGTAAGTTCGAGTCGCAAGCCTGATTCGAGGTGGTTTGTCATGAGATTATCTGCCACTCCCGCGTTAGTGGCAGCAAGTCAGGGTCGGGGTTCGTTTCCCATCCTATACTGTACAGTACATCGACACTGCTCCACTACTGCCTACAGCCCTCACTGGGCCCATCATTTTTTTGCAATACCAGATTATTGCACATAGAACCAGCACCGCAATGATGTTCTTCGCGCGGGTCATCACTGTGAGCGACCGAAGATCACTCCAAAAGTGTGAAAGGCATGCGATCCACATCGTGTAGTTGACACATTGTCGTATACTCTAAGTGCAAGCCCGTCTTTCATAGGCTGTTCCCACGCCCGTCGCCTGTTAGCCAGCAGCAAGGGCTGGCAGTGACGAAAGAAGCGCAGGGGTTACACATAGTGCCCCTCGATATCGACCTTATCTCTTCAATTTATCAGGTCCACCCCTTCCTCCTGTCTGCCAACTTCTGGTTGAGCGTCGCTACTCTCTACACAGTCTCTCTCAGACACGGTCTCTTGCTGAGTATGAAATACGTAGTCAACTCCGACTTTGTTATACAAAGGCGTGAAACGTGCTAGCATCGCGAAATGAAAATACAGAGTGAGGCGAATACAGTATACTGTACAGTGTGAGTCGGACGTCGAGATCCACTCGACTAGGTGCTCCCAAAACCGCAACGTGCTGGTTGCTTGCAGCCTCACGGACCTCACACTGTATTGTACTGTAATGCGTGTGACATGTGGCAGTCTCGTCTGGCGACGTGCTGCCCCTTACCTACAGCATACCGCGGTGTAGCCTCCCGCAGCCTAACTTCCCCGCCACAGCACCTCGTCAGCTTTAAACTCGTACTCGTCACTTCCATTGGTGCGCCCACCATCGATGTGATTGGATCAATGAATATTACAATATCTAAAAAGCTAATCTACTCCTCTGTCCAGCTGCAGTCATCGCTGTCGTCGCTCAGAATCGAGTCATCCTCATCCGATTGACGCCCAGCCCCGCTTCCGCCGTCCTTCCGCGCCTTCCTCCTCTGCCAGGTGGTCGTTGCGGTCCCCCCTTCCTGCCGAGTCTTCTCGTTCAGCTTCCTCTGCACGACACTGAGACTCAGTGAGGGAAAAGGCGGTCGGCATCTTCAGGAGGGAGGTGACCCCTGACCTGCTTGATCCCGTAGAGCCTGTCTGTCAGGGAATCGAGGAACGATGGAGCAGAGCATTCACGCACTCTTGGAGCTTCTCGTTGATCGTTGAACTGCTCTGCAAAGCCATGCGGCTCTTCAGACTTGCTCCCTCCCTCGAACTCTCTGTCTCCATACTGCATATTGCCGTATGGGTCCAGGAACGGATGGATGTTTCCCCAGACACGATCAAGCTGACCGTACCCTCGGCCGTACTCCGCCTGGAGGACATGGACTGCATATCAGCTAAACATCAATACCCATAACTCACTGATTTCCAGCAATCTGACACTTTCCTCGTCCATTTCCCGGCTGTATTTGGCAGCCCAGGAGTGAACTAAGGAATGGTCAGGTCGCGTTGATCGGCAACCTGCTTGGTTAGCGATACTGATGAATATACCCTCACCTTCTTCACCGCCTCGGCGGTTGCGCAGCCATCAGCGTACCGCCACACCTTCTCCCCATCCTCATCAGGGTACCATTGCCGACGAGGGGCGGAATGTACACCGCGGACTCGAGATGAAGGTCGTCGCTCATAAAACGGTCGACGAACGTGAAAAGGTTGTGATTGTTGGTCACAGAGCCATGAAGAGGCTCTTGGTTCAGAACCCGGTAAAAGATGTCGAGTCTGTTCATCTTGGTAGTCCTGTATGGAAGCTGGACGCTTGCTCCCACACAAAGACGGGTGACACCCGCGAGGGCGCAGAACTTGTCCCATCCGGTTTTCAAGTCGCCGGATGAAAGAGCACAATCGTTTGTAATCTTGAGACTGTGGTCGGGATCGAACCCGCGAACGTGTCGCTGCAAGTTGGTGTGTTTCCACTGCGACAACGACCCCATAATGGGGTGTCCATATGGCCATTTCTGTCATTGTATACCTGTGTCACACAAAGCGCAGTATGAGCTTGGTCTGCTATATCAGAAGGCAGTGACGCCCGCACACAACATAGCATATCGCACTCTTAACACGCACGTACAGGCCAGGTAGTGGAGAGACGGCTTGCTGTAATCTTTAGAGCACTTTCATGCTGGAGGGGATCACGACGATGCTCTTCACCGGGCAAGCGGCGGTTACAAAACGCATGTACAGTATGTGATGTCGCGGAGGGGTGGGTCGCTCAAGAACAATGGGCTACAGGAATCCAGCGTGTCTCCGGTTCTAACGTTGCCGGCTGAGATAAAAACGTGATTCTTAAACTTGCGACTGTGGTGCGAACTAAACTCTCGAACGTGTCGCTGAGTGTCGGGGTGTTTTCCATTGTAACATGCAGACGACGGACTCAGGGCCAGATGTAGCAGTGAACGGCTTGTATCATCGTTCCTCCTCCGCCACGGCGCGCAACGCCAGGGAAGGTGGAGAGAGCCTCAAGCGCGTTGTCCGCGCCTTGGTCTCAGTCTTGACCGTGGTAGACACTGCAGGAAGGTGTAACGCTGACCGGGACCTTGCGCACCCAAATGAGCCAGTGTGGTCGACTGCGTATAGACGACAAACGGCCCGGTCGATCGGCGTGGACGTCATGCATGTCTGTAGAAAAGAACGTCTAAGACAAACCAGCGACGGCCTTCATCACAGGAGAGCTTTTAGTACACTTTGATATCCTGGATGACCCGCCGAAGGCAGCCACAGGTAATGGGATAATGGGGTGGCCGTAAATTCACTTTAAAGTGAGGAAAATGAGGAAAATTCCGAGAGATTTCTTCTGTACAGTGTGGAGAGTGAGGCGACCTTTTGACCTTCCTACTATACTGTATGAGCCGTCATCCCTACCCAGCTACATTGACCGCCTCTCGCCTTGATAACGCATCGTGCATGTACAGCACGTGCAGTGATGTCGACCCACTGCGCAGCGACATGGCCAGCACCGGGTGGGAGTGGTATCGTTGCGCCCCAGCTAGAGTATACAATGCCAAATTTGCAGTATGTACGCCCCACCAGGGGTCGTTGCCGCAATGGAAACAAACCAACTTCCAGCAACGCGTTCGAGGGTTCGAATCGCGTTACATCCTGGGCGCACGTCAAATCCTCATTAAACCCTCCTGCAACTCAAGCAGACACGAGGAAGCAACCCCGTTAAACCCGCACGCCTAGACACGTCCGCCGATCTGAGCGGGGCCCAACAACAGTCCAGTCCACTGTCTGGTAGTGTGATGTGACTGACCGCTTGCCCTCGACAGCGCAGTATACCTCTGTAATGAGGCGAACCCGGTTTCTCCGTGTGAAATCGGCACCTCCCCGAAGACTTCAACTGGTGGGCCACAACAGATACAAAGCGCTCTTCGCCCACCAGCCTTCAAGGTGGCCGACCTAACAAGGACGCGGTTGACTGTAAAGCTAGCCTTAAGTGGGCTGAAGTGAGTAGCCACACTCTACATCAGCTGATCCGATCAGTTCCCTCGCGCGGCGCGGGCGATTGCGGCGGCTTTTGCTGACCTGCCACTCACCCTGTCGTGCTCGACCAAGAAGAAGGACGTCCGGGAGATCTAGGATCGCATGCAAGGCATCCCAGTGTCGCCATGGGGATTCTGTGGGCTCGAGGTCCGTTTGTATGTAGACCTTCCTCGAAGCGGCGAGCGGGACTACCCCCGCACGGACCTCTCCATGACGGTCCTGCAACGTGTGAGTCGATCCGGTTCACAGCTGTCGACGACGATCAGAGTCGAACTGACCAACAGCTTGCGAATACGTTGTTCCCGGACTCGGCTTTTGCAGCGGCGAGCCGGGTTGCTCCTTATGGCAACGGGCCCGACGACATCGACTGGTGGGCCATTACCAGCCAGAGGGACAAGGCCTTCCTCGCCCACCGGGCCAATGTCGCCAAGCTCCGGAGGTGGGCTACAACTGCTCCAGTTGTAGCAACGTGGGCCAAGCCGGTAACGTCCACTAGTAAGTTAGCTTTCCGGTCAGCCCTAACCCCGTAGACGACACGATGGACATGGACGAGTCAGGCGATGATGAGGAGTACCAGCCTGCGGTCGGAGAGGCTGGGCCATCGAACACCAGGCCCGGTACTCGCATCTCCAAGAGGAAACCCCTCAAGGAGATCGACCCACCGCAGGGGTTGGCCGCTTCTTCGAGCGCGGCAAAAATCATCTTTTGTGTGTAGCTTCGACACCAGCGACACTACCGTAGCTGACATAAACGTGACATTTGACATCGGTGGCCGCCACGCCAGGCACACTGTGCCAACCCCGCACTGTGCCAATGTTGGCACTTGGCACTGAGCACTGAGCACTGAGCACTGAGCACTGAGCACTGAGCACTGAGCACTGAGCACTGAGCACTGAGCACTGCGCCGAGCATAGCTGCCTTATCTGATCCCGTCGAGCGGAGCACACGGCTGGCGGACTGAACGTCCAGCGTGTCCAGTTCCTTTTGAAGGTGGTCGAGAAAGCTCTCAAGTTTAAGTCGGCGCCCCGCCCTCCTGTTTGAGCTGATGAGCAGGGATGGCGAGGGACGCAGAGGGCTACCTTCGGCCCAGAGCTCCCGGAGACTTTGCTTCTTCGTCGGCGGAACACATTCTCCGTGGTCATTGCAGACAGGATCTCCGAAAGACTCTGTCCGTCCCCTCTATCAACACCTGGAATGAGTTCTCGGTCGCGAAGATAGCCTCGACAGGTACCACCTGTAGCCCGTCTCAGAGTCTCCATACGTAGGACGACAAGGAGGTCATGGTGGCGCGGGCTACCCTCTGAGTCCCCACTAACCTCAGAGAGATGGACAGCTGGCTGTAAGCAGCAGAGAGAGCTGCAAAGGAAGTACGGGCATTGCTGCGTCAGGCGTCATGCTAACTGCCACAGGTGCAAGGGCTGACGGCGACAGAAGAGCCGCCCTACAGTAACGACGCAAAGGCTAACTCCTTCCGTTTCCTCCGTGCTTCCTCAAAGTAGAGTGAGATTGCACATCGCGCGGAAAACTTGCTGCTGCTGAACAGCAATGAATGTCTACAGTCTGATGTACTGGTGATCGTAACGGCCATGCGAACTGTGGGCTGCGGTCTATGTATCAGCTGTGGTTCTGATGTGAGGATACCCACGCACGTTGTAAAGATATCTTTGAATGCAGACGCTCCGTCATGTTGTTTGACAGCCGCGAGCTTCTGCGCCTCTGCGCCTGCGCGCCACGACGCTTGCTACTGTTATGCTAATGAGGAGCAATCCTGCCTCAGGTCTTGAATGTGGTGAGACGGGATTATACTGCACAGATGCTGATCCGGAGTGCGCCCCACTCCTCAGCAGGTAGGCTCCATGCAGGGAGCAAGATTCTCACATCCAACAACTACCTTCCTATTGCATTAACTCAAGTTGCACTGGGCTGACAAGACTTGCTACGTTGACAACGACATTTCTTCCCTCACTTCGGTATCAGGACAACGCCTCGTAAGTAAGACACGTCTGCCGTTGCTGATCGGCTAGTACAATGCCTGTTAGTACTACTGGTGGCGACTACCACTCGCCTCCCCTCCCAAACTGCAAAAGTCTGGCGAGAAGGACGGCCTTCACCGAGGAACAGTGCCTCACTGCTGGTCTCAAGCTGCAGGACCTGTTCATCGAACATTCAATCAGGCGCCATAACGCGAGCATGGTAGGGGTTGTACAGATCCCCGTCCTCGAAGACCCCTATCCGACCAATCTGCTTACGAAGAATGGCCTCGTCCACCAGCTGTTTGACGAACTGGCCATGGACGTCAATGAGCTCCGAGTTGGGCCACAGCTTGATCATACCGAGGACCCCATCATCAACTTCTGCGTCCTCGTGGGCTTGATCGAGAACGCTCGCAGCAGTATTGTTGAGATCCGCGCTGCTATGACGGAAGGCAGGCCGGCTCGTGTTATCCTCTCGTGTGGCTCGAGCATGCCACAGATTCATTCCGACGCAGGTAACTCGGGGCTCGTACTCGGTTGGGCATCTGTGAGGACATCCGGCGTATGAGCTGACAATTTCAGTTCCCGATAGCCGCCAGAACATTGGCGGCAAAGCTGGTAAGCCTCCCAGTCGACCTAGCCTGCTCGAACAGGCCGCAAGATCTACCGGTCCTGTGGGAGAAGCTGCAGGGCGCTGCGGTAAGCCTGTGGAACATCTCCGGCCTCCAAGGAAGGCTCTATATTGACTTCGAACCGCCATTCAACAACGGCGATCCCGGGTACCGGAAAGACTTGACGATTACCGTCATTCGTCGTGTAAGATCCTACAATGCTCGGTAGTGACAGAGCAATGTTGACCACACCCAGATCGCTACCACGCTGTACCCCACCTCTCCTTTTGCCAGGGCGTGTGAACTTGCGCCTTACGCCAGCAGCGCCGAGGAAATCGACTGGTGGGAGATCGCCCAGCCACATAGCGATGCTTTTTCCGAGCACAGGCTCAAAGTCGCAGCGCTCGAGAGGTGGCCGACCACTAGTTCCGTCCCTGCAGAGTGGTACACAGTGGTGGATGAGAATGAATGGTTATAGCATATGGCTTGGCCAATATGGCCATATGCACCATTTGTGCTTGGTGCGTGACAGTATGAAGCGCGTGGCTCGTGGGACACGGCGACGGGTCTTGCGCAAGTTATATGCGCAAGTGATTCTCTGTCAGTCAAGAATGAAGCGGATATTGGGCGCAGGGAGGTTTGCGATAGGGCGTTATAACCCCAGCGAGCCGACAATTGCGGGAAGACCTGTGGCCCAAGGTCGTACTGCTATCCGTGTTATGTACTGTTTCATGGTGATGTGTTGAGAACTAGATACGAAGCTGTCCCAAATGTCAGGTCAAGCCGTAAGGGGTGTTTGCAGTGGTTGCCATTGGAGTTTGCCACTTCCGAGTTAGTGGCAGCAGATCTGATCGTGGCCCTTTCCCTGTCCTCGCTGCTTCACGGCGGCCGGGTACAGCCCCCACTGCGCTTGTTGGGTTTCGCCATACCCATTACTTGCAGAACTTGTACCACGATGATACACTTCGATGGTCGTTAGCCTTGGCTGTGCCGTATGATTCAATTTGTCCTGTCTTCACATACAGTATTGTACGACAGATAAATGAGAGAGCAGAGCGAGCAAACCACGTACAGTTGGGTGAGAGGAGCGTGGTTGTTGACACTCTAGCACATGCCACTAAGTCGTACATCTATGGTGCAGATGGCTGTGTACAAGTGGCCGACACGGGTAGCGCCTGTGAGCACTGCCGGTCTGTATTATCAGAATGTGGAGCAGCGCAGGCTACGCCGTGCGTTGATGGAGCATCGACGACTTGACAGTAGGGACGAGGTCGAAGTGGCAGAGACACTCTTGCAACCACTTGGAACTTGGCGATGAATATATGGGTACGCCTCATTGTCCACACCCGTACTGGTGAAAGAAGACCTGCAGGGCAGCGAGTCAGGATGCAATGTCTGGCAACTATTGGTTGAACCTATCTCTCCGCTATCCTGCGACTACTGAGAACGTATGACGACAAAGCTGCGCCTTCGCGCTGGATCGTACGTAACTGTCACCCTTCAATCTCTAACTACAGTACAAACGCACTCTACAACCTGAGAGAGGGCGTACTGCTCTGCACTGCTGGGCAAAGCTGCGCGAAGATTGAACGCCAAGACTGATGATTTTTGCGGATGCCTCCTTGTAATCATATGTTGGTACATCTGGCTGCCATATGGCTGCCATCATTGACCTCCAGGAGCCAATCTTCGCCCTCAAAAAGTGAGGAAGGGCTTCGGGTGGAAGGGACCCTGCAAGAAGTCCGGAAACTCTTTAGTCGTGCTGCCGGCTTTTGAACTCTCTACCCGTCTCACTTTGGCTCGAGAACGAGACGGACTTCCGCAGAGGTCGGAGTTCAAGTAGCGAGGACGAAGCCCGCAGGGAAGCCAAGTGCTCCCTCACCCCAAAGTCCAGCCAGCAGGAGACCAACAGCGTGCAGAGTCTGCAATCCTTGCAAGAGGTCGTGGACGAAATGGACGACGAGGGTGACGAGTGGCAGGAGCTGGCGGACTTTGAGCCGGTACAGGCGGCGGCCGTATGTGACCTCTCACCGTGGCTGCCGCCGCTGTGGAATAAGCGGCAACCTGCCGAGCAGAAGCTATTGTCTGCTGTGTACACATTCCTCCGACGTGGCATTGAGCGAGACGCGAGGAGGTTTGACGAGGTTTGCCCATGCCGACCAATCCTGCCGCTCTGTTCTGCTGTGAACACAGGGAGGCGCTGATTATCTCCCTCAACTTCAACCCCGTTTGACCAAGTCATGTACAGGTGAGTGTGAGGTTGACGCATCTGACCCCGTAGGAAGAATGAAGACGGGTTCCTCATACCCGTCTAATCGTGTAATACAACTCTAGGCGACATCGCCTACCTCCGCTTCGACACCGCCTCTGGCCCTGTCGAGGGGATCATCGTTGTGCATTTTATCATGTACTCGTTGAATCCCTCCAAGCGGACTGTCTTCAGGGCGTGAGTGGCGCATCATATACTCTGTTCATGGTGATGAGAACAGATTGAGGGTCGGTGACGATTTGGCCAATCTTCGCCACCTGCTGTTTGTGAAGTCGACCGAGGCTAGGGCAGCGAAGGAAGAGTCGTTTTACGTCTTCTGCCCCGATTGGATCGACTGGGAGGTGGTAGACCGCGTGGCGGCGTCCTGCAACTTCAAGGACGCTGCAGTGGCGCCGAGGGGCGCCGACGAAATGCCCGCGTACCCGGGCACGGGTATGAACCCGAATCGACCATATGGAGAAGGATGTGAACATAGTCCTGAGTAGAGCTGATGTTCAGGATGACTCGTGGCAGATGAGGGTGTCGTCCAGCATGAGGGGCTTAGAGGTCCCGTCGGTGTAGCTTGTGCCTAACAGCTTTGGAGTAGCCGGATGAGATAGCACATATAGTAGGTTGTAACCTTGGGACTGTGGTGCGGTTCGAACCTGCGAACGTGTCGCTGGAAGTTGATGTGTTTCCGTTGCGGCAACGACCCCTTGCGGGGTATCCATATGGCGAATTTTGCCGTTGTATACCAATGTGGCAGCGGGCGCACACACAAGAGGCAAGAGGGGCCGCAGGACCTGGATGGGAGAATGAGAGGAGATGTCATATCATGTTAGACTGACATTTAACGGAGTCACTCAAAGATCGGTGGACGACTGGCCAGGACCGTCGTCCCTGCCAGACTTCGCCCCCAATATCTGGTTCAAAGTGTCCATGAGTATGGCCCAGCGTAGGCACATGGTACGTGCCGATTGGCGGCTCACCCCAGAGCTCAAACAAGTGACACCTGCTAACGCATCCAGCAGGCATTATCGACCTCTCCCGGGCCCTAATCGTGATGCACGATGATGGACAAAAAGTGATCACAGTCATACGTAGTCTTGAGACTGTGGTACTTCGTGGCAGCCTTCTACTGTATGCCGCTGACACCCATCGCTCCATCAACGCTGGAGGGTAGTTGGGGGACATAGGGCAAGATGCGCCACCATAAGCGCTCTGCTGCCCCACGTAATGCGACCGCGATACCGGTTGCAGGTAGAACCTGCCTTGACTGTCCCCGTACACTGAGCTGTTCACCCAAGCGTCAACGGAGGGAATTGACAACGTCGTCCGGATATGGGGTCGAAAAGTGCCGCGGGAAAGGTGGTAAGCCGTAAAGGAGGCGATATTCGGGAACTCGGGGCCGAATGTGGCCACGAGCGTCCTCTGCCATCCTTCCCGGTCAGCGGCGACCGGGCAGCCAAGGGTGGGCTCCAGCAGGAGAGCCCTGTTCCAGAGTCTCCAGGAAAAGTCTTCCTGGAGATCAGACTGTTGCGGATCATTCCGTCAAAGAGGTTCACGTTTAAGCCACCCGCCGCGACGTCTGTCTGGCGGAACCAGATCAAGCACGAATGCTCGGCGCAGTGGAGCATGTCCGCTGGCACGAGCTGCCCCGAGGGCCGGTTGAGAGAGCCCAGTAACGCCTCCCAAAGTCGAAACGGCTTGGAAGTCGCCGGATAAAATAACACAGTAGGTTGTAATCTTGAGACTGTGGTGCGGATCGAACCCGCGAACGTGTCCCTGGAAGTTGGTGTGTTTCCGTTGCGACAACGACCCCATGGTGGGGTATCCATATGGCGAATTTTAGGATTGTATACCCGTGTGGCAGCGGGCGCAGTCTGATGTCCGTAGGGGGTCTGCCACCAGAAACAGCGCAGTGGTGTCCCCATGTAACGGCACAAGACTCGCAGCTGATCTGCAGAGGCGACGTGATATGCCTTGTGAGCTCAGTCGCTTTCTCCGCCTGGTTCCATAGCCAGCTGTCCATGCGGAGCACCGGCATCAACGTAGCACCTGCCGTAGCGCCTCTGCGGTCATGCGCATCTATTCAACCCTACTGCGACTTACACTCGTCACCACAATAGCCTGCCACATGTCGTTCGCGTACATGCATGTGTGGCTCGCCCAAGCGCAACCTGCAGTCAACACCTCCTTCAGCGTGCAGCGGAGACTCGGTGAGGGAGAAGGGACGTGGATAGCATTCCCGGCGGCCGTTGCCGACTAAGCGAAACCCGAAACGTGAGTAGGACAACATCAGTACCGCCAGCTCGATGCTTTTGCATTGGACCACTGCCATGGTGTACGAAGCCTTCTAGTTGTTGGCCATGACCCACTCCCAGGCAGCGGGCTGGTAGTCGGAGAGCTCCTCCTTCTCTACTTTGTCAGCGGGAACCCAACCTCCACACTCACTCCACCAAAGGCCGATCTCCTTGGTGGCGCTCTCGAACGAGTCCGACGCGTGGATAAGGTTGCGGCTGCGGTCAGCAAATGAGCTCCTACGATCTTGGCCCATCACTCACCCGATGGAAACGGCGTACTGACCGCGGACAGACCCGGGGTCGGCCTCAAGGGGGTTGGTGGCACCGACCATCCTGCGGCCCTGCTTGATGACATCCTTGCCCTCCCAAACCCTTGAGTCAGCACACACTCCCGGTTCTCACGCACATGGCGACAACGGGCACACCAGTAGTGATGTAGGTGACCAGCGAGGGGAAAAAGGGCTTGTCCTTCAGGTCGGCGTAGTGGTTCTCAGCCAGCTCCTTGGAGGGAACAACGGTCTTGAGACTGGTGTCAGCTGGTCCCGACTAGCATGACGCACGCAACGAGCTTGTATCCGCGGTCTGGTATCAGCTCTGCCAAAACGACAACCTACCCTCAAACTTGGAGATGATCTTGCCCACAAGCTGGCGGCTCACACCGTCAGGCTTGATCTGGGGTCAGTGTGCCCACCGCCTCCCTCACCATGACATAGGTGCGCTCACTGTCGGTCTTGTACTCGCCAGCGACGGTCTTCTCGCCCTCCATATGCACGGGGCGGGTGCCTTCCGTCAGCGGCGGGCGTGCGGAGGGCCAAAACACTCACTCTGGTATAGCGCAAGCGAGGCAGCTGCGGCACCGGCGCCGAACGCGAAACGCAGAGTGGAGGGAGCGGCGCGCGCGGGACCGGTGGTGAACGCGCGGACTGGGGTTAGATGCCGAGGCGGAGGTGGACGCACCCGACTGCCGGGAGGCGGTGCGGAGGCCTGTAGTTAGCGCTGGGCGTGCGGGTGACATACCCTGGCGGAATGTGTTGGCGAACATTGCTGAGGTGGAGTGGGGGAAAGAGTGGTGAGTGAGGAGCAAGTGACAAGTGCGAAGGCGACGGCACTATGGGAGATGCTCGCACTTCATTTGATGACACCGAGTGCCACCATGCCACTGAGCGGAATTGGCCGACCGGCACTTCGGACCTGGGTACGGGTGCGAAGGTGCCATTTGCTGCCATGTTGCTAGCTTTGGTGCACCACCTTGCGACCTACTACATTGACAGTGTAGAGCAGCACGGGCAGCACAGAGCCTCTTCACCCTCAGAGAGTATGGCACATAGTTACATACAGACCGAACCTGGAATGACAAATGACTCATCGACTACGACAGCAAGCCTCCGCTGGCTGCCAACCACCTCAGCGTGACACTAACTCTCAGAGACCTAGGCAGAGTTCTTACCCCGTCCTCGTACTCCACGAGGTCGAACTCCCTCGAAGGAATGGCATGAGCCCACTCCCATCTAGCCGGGCCGGAGAGCAGGTAGACACTGCGGGGGGGCAAGTAGACGTCCTGTTGCTCCGCCGCCTCTGTGTCTACGCGGTAGCCGGACGCATCGACAGCCGCACGCTCAAACCTCATTACACACCCTCCAGCCAGGGACACGCCGACAATGCCGTCCGCGTACCGACTTGGCAGGTCGATGTGAGAGCTAATCCCCGCGCCAGCAGGATAGAGGTTGAGGATGACCTGCCGCGCCAACTGTTGACCGAACGCAAGGTGCACAAGCTCGTCAGGTAACAGTGGTCTGAGTAGCGATTGCAGCTCTCCCTCTAATGCCTGGATATGGGGAGGAAGCCCTGCTGCGTCGGTGAAGAGCATGACCTGGTCCCTTGACCCGCCGACAAAGTGGTCCGCGTCTGCAATGGCTGCAAGGGCGGCGCCTGTTCAGTAGTCAGCAGAGTGAGTAGTACTATGCCATCGTAGCGCATACGCACGTGCTGCATCGTGAGATAAGAGAGAGGGGAAGATGTATAGTCCGGGGATCGATGCGGACAGCTTTGCGGGGGACGGGCCAACCTTCTCATTTCCTCCAGAGTCGTGCGTACTGCCCGAGCTAGACTCATTGAAGAGCGAGTCCGTGTCGCTGTCCGGACTGCTCATCGAGGCTGGCTCGGAATGCCGGGAGGACGAGGTCTGGCACCTCTCAACAAGTACAGCAGCTAGCACAAGTCCAATGCACGGAGACAACGTCAGGATGTACGTAGATGAACATCCGATATCAGGTACCATCCGGATCTACTTCCGCAAAGTAAAGCGACTCTCACATATTTCTGCCACACTTGCACCAAAATTTCCGACAAACTGCGAAACTCCGCAAATACTCCCGTCGCTGCTCACGCTCCCTGCCCCTCGCTCGCCGGTGCAACTCTGCGTGCCACCAACGGTAGTCGAGTTCTCAACCCATCAAGAAAAGGTGACGCTTGCCCAACATGGTGAGTGCCGAACGGACGACAGCAGCGAGGACACGCAGACACGACTCTCGAAGGATATCCGATGCGCGCGCAGTGGGAGGAAGGGAACGAGGGAGCAGAGGGCTTGGAGTGCTGGCGGAAGTTGGGAAAGTGCAGGCGGCCACGGACGGGCCGAGCGCTCGTTCGAGGTCGTTGTGCAGGGGGGAAGGGGCGGCATGGCGTGTGGTGCAGCTAGGCGAAGAGCTGGAGAACTGCGTGCGCTGGAATCCTTGAGAGTTGGGAATGTTGCGAACCCACGCTGGCTGTTGACAGCCGTCGTCTGACATTCGCATCTGCTGACGTGCAGGACCCCTCCGGCCCCGTCACTCTCCGCACCTCCAAGTTCATCACGAACCGCCTGCTCGCCCGCAAGCAGTTCGTTGTTACCATCACCCACCCCACCCGCGCCAACCTTTCTCGCGACGAGATCGCTGAGAAGCTCGCCACCCTGTACAAGGCCGACAAGGCCCAGGTTGTCGTCTTTGGCATGCGCACCAAGTTCGGTGGTGGTGTCTCTTCCGGCTTCGGTCTTGTTTACGACGACGAGGAGTCCCAGAAGAAGTTCGAGCCCCGTTACCGTCTTGTTCGCGTGAGTATATGGAATGAGGGGACATGGGCCCTCAGTACTGGGATTCGTAAGAGTAGTCGGCTGACCTGCAGAACGGCCTCGCCACCAAGGTGGAGAAGGCTTCGCGCAAGCTCCGCAAGGAGCGCAAGAACAGGAACAAGAAGTTCCGTGGCACCAAGAAGGGTGGTGCCTCCGACAAGAAGAAGTAATCGGCTCGTTAGCAACGAGTTCGGCGCATCGGCTTCCTTTTGTGGTGTACTTGTGGAGATGCATCCATACACATTCGTTTGGGGATTTGGAGAACTGACCCGGTCAACGGGGCTCAAGCCGCAACGGTGGAAGTCTAGTCCCGCTGGGACCATGCCATGTTGGTTTCGGTGCACCTTTCCGACTGCCCGAACACTAACAGCTGCTCCCCTTCACTCGTCTTCGCTCTCCGCGGCTCTGTGCTCGTCGGTGACTCTGCGCCATAAGCACGTAAATACATCAACTAACTAATCGCAATATCTAAAAGGCCCTTCAGCAAACCAAGCGATTATTAAACCCGAACCTAGAACGCAGCAGCAGCCGCAACACCGGCAACAATCATGCCGACACTCATGCCGAGCTGTCCAGCGCCGCTAGCAGGGGCAGCGCTCGTGGTCTGAGCAGGCGCAGACGAGGCAGCCGCAGCGGCGCGAGAGCTGGTGGCAGCTGCGCTACGGGAGGCACTGGCAGAGCCTGCAGCCTTGCTGGCGGAGCTTGCAGAGACTGAGGCCGACGCCGATGTGGTTTTGGCGCTACCGTGGGCGTGCCCGTGACCGTGACCATGGCCGTGGCCGTGGCCGGAGGCGGTGGCGGAGGAGTTGGCCGAGGCGCCAAGAGGGTTGACACCCTTGTTGTCCTGGCAGCGCTGGGCGACCTTCTGGATGGTGCTCTGGAAGGACGCGCCTTGCGTCTCCTCGTAGCAGGTGAGGCAGTCAACGTAGGGCTTCCACACCTCGGGCTGGCAAACCTTGAGGCACCCTTCGCCGACGGGGTCAGCGCGGCAGGCAGAGTAGATGGGCGTGAAGACTGTGCAGCGCGACGCGCATGGACCGCTCCCTTGACGCTCCTCGATGGCTGCGGCGTCTGGCAAGTCAGAGAAGTTCACCAGTGAAGGCGAGAAGGTTCGACTCACAGCCAGAGCTAGCGAGGACAAGAGTGAGGAGGACAGAAGGGAGCATATTGGGAAACTGAGAAGGCGACACTGAGGATGAGGATGAGAGGCAACATCAGTGCACTTATATACCTTTCGCAAACACCTAGTAAACGCTCCATGAGACAAGAAAAGCGAACATGCGATCCGGCGTTGAACGCTGCCAAGCAACTTGCAGAAAATGTCGGCCGATCGCGAAGGCCGGGTTAATCTGATAACGAGTGAGGCACGGCCGGAATGGCGAGACTACAATCGCGCTCAGCAAGCTTGGCGCTACGGCTCGTCGGAAGGTGTGTCGCTTAATGCGTAATTGATACCCGCATTGGGAGACGCGGCGGCGCGCACGGTTCGCGTGAAGAGTGTGCATGGTGATATAAAACAACAGTCTACGAGGTGGACGATAACCTCGGGGAGTATGCAATATTCAATTCTAGGTAGTCCGGGGGGTCAAGTGGGTTGCGGCTCAGCGGCAGCCGAGGTGTGTCATTTAATAGTCGCTGGACGATCCGCGTGATTCCCAAGTCCGGCGTGGTGCAGATTGGCGCTCGGAGAACTTTGAGTCAAAACCTGAACGAGAGGGCCGGCCGCCAGAGCGGTTGTCATCGCGTGGACGGAAAGACCGCTCACCGTCATCGCGAGGACGGAAGGAACGGTTGCCATCGTCGCGGGGACGGAAAGAACGGTTGCCATCCTCGCGAGGGCGGAAAGAACCACCTCGACGAGGCTCGGGGCAGTCCGTCGACTTCAATGTCAGCACACCGTCCAACCTCACAGCACTCACCATGTGTCCAGGCTGTTGGCAGTTGTAGCATACCCGGTCGCGGCGATCCCCGTTGTCGCGGTCGCGTCCAAAACCGGCGTTGTCTCGTCCAGAAGACATGCCAAAGCGGCCGCCACGTCCGCCAGTTGGGCGTCCCCTGCTCACCTTGTCTGTCACACCAAGCTTCGCCAGGAATGAAGGAGACAGGTAGGGAGCCTCGGCGAGACCACCGCCCTCCACAGACCACTGCTTGAGGCCCTCCAGAACTTCCCTCTTGTCACCGCCAATGAGATATGCCTTGCCGAGGTAGTATCCAACAAGAGACATGAAGACGTCACTGACAGCGGTAGGGTCGAGCATGGGGAGGAGTTGCTCCACCTTGCCCTCGATGGACTGCAGCTTCTTCGCTTCTTGAGGCGAAATGCTCGCAATCTCCTCTTGCAACTCTGCCACACCAAAGGGCTTGATGGGCAAGCCCTTGACCTCCTGAACGAAAGACGACTCGAACGGCAGAAGGACCAGGTCGCCGCGTCCACCGGTGCTGCCGCCTCGGCCCGTTCGGCCCACACGGTGCACATACTGGTCGACTGTGGACGGGATACCGACCTGGATAACGCGGGTCACGCCAGGGTAGTCGACGCCACGGGCAGACACATCAGAGGTGACGAGGATGGAGCTGCGCTTGTCACGGCGGAAGCGCTCCGCGGCGCGAGAACGCTGGACCTGCGTAAGACGCGAGTGGATCTCGTGAACGGCGAGGCCGTTGGGAAGAACGGAAGCAGTCTCACGGAGCAGGGTGGCGAAGAGCATGGTCTGCTTGGTTGTAGGGAGGAAGACGATGACCTTGGAGTCGGGGTTGATGAGCTGGTCGTGTGCGATGAGGCGAAGGATGTGAGGGAGTTGCTCATCAGGGCCATTGAGGGTGGAGACGTATTGCGGCACGTGGAGGTGAACGTTGGACTCGTTCTTGGGAACGCAATCAACCATGCTGTGGTTCGCCTTGAGGAAGTCACGCGAAATAGCCCGGATCTCGCGCGACACAGTGGCGGAAAAGAGGAAGGTCTGACGCTCCTTGGGGAGATGCTCAAGGATAAAGTCGAGGTCACTCCTGAAGCCCATGTCCAGCAGCGTGTCCGCTTCGTCGAGAACGAGCATGTCGGTGGTCGCGATGGCCTCCTGAACGGCCCTGTCTCCGAGCAAGTCACGCAGACGTCCGGGGGTGGCAACAATGATGTCCTTGCGGCCCTTGCGGATACTCTTAAAGTCCTTCAACTGGGAGTCACGACTTGAGCCGCCGACCAGAAGTTGCACCTGCATCTCCTTGTGCCAAGTCATCAGCTTCAATGCCTCGTTGGCAATCTGCGTCGCGAGTTCACGAGTAGGCGAGATGATAAGAGCGCCGGTGTGTGAACGCGTGAGCGCACGACGCTCCAAACCCAGAGCAGCTGGGTTGGTGCTTGTGCTCTTCTGTTCCACAAGCTCGTTGAGCTTGTTGATTCGTGCCTCGATTGCTGGAACCAGGAAAGCGATAGTCTTGCCGGTTCCGGTCTTGGCCTTGACGAGGAGGTCCTCACGACCAGCCTTCTCGCGCTGCTCGCGTGCTGCAGTGTCCTCCGGGGTCTCCGCCTCGACTAGGCTGCGCTTAGTCTCGCCGCCAGAGAGCTCTGGCATACGGCTCAAGACGCGCTTCTGGACCTCGCTCATGGCAAGGAGGTTGAACGGCTTGAAGGTCAGCGCCTTGAGCGTGTCGTGGTCCATGCGGCCCTTGAGGTCATGGAAAGGCATAAGCTTGACAGCGTTGGCGTCCGCACCAGCAACACCAGCAGGAGAGTCTGGAGAGCTCGTCGGCTTTGCTGCGGGTGCGTCCGGGACCGTCTCTGCCGTGAGCTCTGGAGTGAAGAAGCCATCGCTCTCCACGGCCTCGGCTGCAGCAGCATTTCCAGTGCTCTCGTACGCATCCAGAGCTTGGGGAGCGGGTGTGGGGCTCGAGTAGGCAAAGAAATCCTCTCCCTCGTCCTCCTTCAGCTTGGCGGCCGCAGAGTATCCTCGGGACGCGAGGCTCACTGTCGTCAGTGGCAATCATGCAGGGCCACTCACGCCTGGCAATTTGGCCAAGAGCTGCCGGACGCACAATTCGAGGCGCGAGGGCCGGCCTCGATATGAGTACTGCGCTCCTAAGGCTCCTTGCTACTGTGCGGGGGAGCATTTTGGTCGATGTGAAGGTTGGATCGAGCTCGAGTTCCGAAATTCACCTGCAAAATCTCGCCACTACGGAGATCGCCAGGTGGAGGAGTCACGTGAGCGACCTGTCGCGTGGTTATGCGCATAAACTTCGGGAGAAGCTGCGATGGGAGCTAGATATCCGTGAACATCCTCCGGTGCGGCCGGCCCGGGCCGGAGTCACCGGGTGCCTAGTATCGAGCTGTACATATACCGAGGTGCAAGTTGCTGTCCAGTGCACTTCACAGCGATCATTGATCCAACCTCCCTCGCAATCACTCTCATTATGGCAGCCTCAGCACCTATCAATGTCGGACTCATGGGTACTGTGAGCCTGTGCCCTCAACTACACTGACGCTAGGGCGAGTACACCACGGGCATCACGCCCTCTGGCCAGTCCAAGTCGGACAAGAAGATCGGTGTCGTAGGCATAACGATGTTCGATCTCCGTCGCCGTGGCAAGGTTGGAGAGTACGTCGTTGCTGTTTCATTGCTAACAGAAGCGTGATTATGGCAGGGACCAACGGGGGCAAGTTCCCAGAAATCCGAGCCCACTTCCAGAAGAACATCGGCGATGTGTACAAAGGTTTGGACTTGACGTTCAAGGGCTACCCGGAGGGCGAGAACCGCAACCCCGAGGCGTACAAGGACGCCCTCCGTGCTCTTCCCAAGGGCTCGGCTGTTATCATCTTCACTCCTGACTCGACACACTTTCCTATCGCCAGCGAGGCACTGAACTTGGGTCACCATGTTATGGTCACCAAGCCTGCTACTCAGAAGCTGGAAGACCACCAGGCTCTCATCGAGTTGGCGGAGAGCAAGGGCCTCGTTTGCTTCGTTGAACATCACAAGCGCTTTGACCCAGCGTACAACGATGCCAGGGCACGTGCTCAGAACCTCGGCGACTTCAACTTCTACCAGTCGTACATGTCGCAACCCAAGTTCCAGCTGGAGACCTTCAAGTCCTGGGCCGGTATCGACTCTGACATCTCCTACTACCTCAACTCTCATCACATCGACGTAAGTCTCATTGACGAGGAGTACTAACGATAGATCCACTGCTGGATGGTGGAGGGAAAGTACCGCCCCACTCGAGTGACTGCTTCGGCCACCAAAGGGATCGCAACGAGTATGGGCTGTGACCCGAGGACCGAGGACACTATCACCCTTCTGGTCGACTGGGTCAACATTTCGGATGAGAGCAAGCGTGGCACAGCAGTCTACACTGCGTCGTGGGCTGCGCCGCTCAAGGCTGGCGTTCACTCGGAGCAGCGATTCCACTACATGGCCGCCAAGGGCGAAGTGCGTGTAGACCAAGCGCACCGAGGCTACAGTATCGTGGAGGATGACGTTGGAAAGATCGACTACAACCCGTTCTACGTCAGTGAGTTTACCTTTGAGCGCTCAGCTAACATACAAGAATACTCGCCTGATGAGCACGGCTACTTTGACGGACAGAGGGGTTACGGCTACCTTTCTCTGGAAAAGTTCATTGATGCCGCTCGCTCTGTCAACGCGGGGGAGGCGAAGGCCGCTGATTTCGATGGCAAAGGATTGCCTACCATCAAGGCTACTATCCTCACCACCGCAATTCTCAACGCTGGTCGGGTATCTCTTGATGAGAATCGGTCGGTTGAAATACAGGAAAACGTTGGTAAATACAAGCTTATTTGAGTTGAACGTGCTGTATACTACATGTACCAGTGCATTGCAGATCTTGCCTCAACTCGAATGACTTCGCCTTCCGTGTGTGTGTGCTACATTTGCTACGGTTTGTATTCGGCATCGCCGTTGTTCTGTTCATCGTCAGAGGCAATGAACGAGTTGCGGCGACGCTTGCGTCCCTTCTTCTTCTTCTTGGCCGCCTGGCGTTCCTGTCGCTCGCGCCCACGGTAAGCATCGAGCCAGCGAGAGACCAGGTCGATGCTCAGTTCTTCGCCCCATTCACCATCCTCGAGGTAGTCAAAGAATGACTTGAACGTGATTGCCTTTTGCATGCGACTTCTGTCGTCTTTGCTCCTCCACCGAGAGTACAAGTCCAGCTGCTTGTGCGGTGTGATGACTTCGCGAAAGCCTCTCTTGTCCCAATGCGATGCGGGTGCGAAAGGACAGGCATTCTCCACACCCACAATGACTATGTCATGCGTGGCAAAAAAGCGACAGACCAGTCCCTTGAGGGCGTCGTCTACCGAGGGTGTGCTTGATGCTTTATTTGACCATGAAGGAGCTTGCCCAGTGATGGGGCCATGATCCCACATGAATGGCAGGACGACAATGGTGATGAGACTACGCGGGCTATCGGTGGCTGGCTGGCTGGGCATCGGCAATCCTTCGGCTCTCTGGTAAAACGGAGGAAGGAGTCTGTTGATGTGGTAGATTGTCTCTGTAGCGTCGATGATAGGGGTTGGAATAACTTTTGGTACGTGCATGCGGACATTGAAGATGCTGTACGCAGGACGGAAGACCAATCTCTCAGCTGGTGGACGTTCGGGACAGTTGGAGCACGAGTGGATACCAGAACAGATAGGACTGCCTACTTTGTCGAGTGGTCTCATCTTCAGCCTCCAGTCTTCGAACATGGTGTAGTCGTAGTTCACGATTGTCGTCTTCAGGCGGGGGACGTCGGGGTGCGTGTCCCAGTGTCGTTGATGGGAGTGCGGGTGGTACTCGACCGTGGTGGTGAAGCGGCGGACGTACTCTGCGTTGAACGGGGCTAGCTTTCCGTGGGTAGGGCACGAGGTGCAGCCACAGGAGCTGAAGATGAGGTCGAAGTGTCGATACAGCGAGGGAATGGCGGCATGATACGAGACCTTATTGACGGTAGTCATACTGCGGAGGTCCGCCCGACCTAGGAAGGTGCAGACCACTCGCACCACGTCCTCACAGTCAAAGAGAATAGCCTTCTGCGGCTTTTGGTCGGCAGAGTGTGTGACCTTCCTTGGCCGGGACCGCTTGGGTTTGGGAGGGTTGTCAGGCTCGTCATCGCTCTCGATGTGATCAGAGTAGACGGGCCTTACGGCGCCAGACAGTCGCGCAGACCGGCGAGGCATGATTGGGATCTAGAGGGAGGTGTAAGGTCACTCAGAGGGGTACGTCTCTCGAAGGGGAGGAAGATGAGGAAGGCTTTGCAGATGTCGAAGGCTGTGGCGCAGGTATCCAGCTCAGACAGAGTGTGAGATTCTGCTCGCACAGAAGGCGTCCTGCATGTGAACGTGCTGGCAACCTCGATGAAGGGAGACTGTGAAGCGCAGAAGATGAAGTAAGTGGAGATAGCAGGTATGAGGTTATAATCAGAGAAGGTGGTAACGCGCGTCGACTGCGACTTGTTGAGGGACCTCATAGGACTGGGATCGCACACACCACCGACGATCAGTGTATACTGCGTCACCCGCGATCGTATCGCACACAGTCGGACTGGTAGATAGAGCTACCTTCCTCTTCTGTGTGCATTACAGCGAAGTCCATAACTCGTAAGTGCTGTAGAAGCCCCGCATGCTCTGTACTGAGCGCGCGCTCACACACCCACTGAGGATGTCGTCCCGAGCAGCTGTGAACTCCTGAGCGAAATCAAAAGGCCGGCTGCCACAAGTCATACCATGAGCTATAGCGAGGAGTAGCCAAAGACAAGGTCTGGGAGTCAAGTTCTGAGCACAATGCTGCACTGCTGAGTTCTCGCCAGCTCATGAACGCGTGGATGTGGTCAGCATAGCACATGGACCTTCGGCGAGAGCTTGCCTACAGGATTGAACTGATACTTGCGATAGCACGGCTGGAGCACTGTTGAGCAAAGACGGCTTCTCACAACATCACAGTGGTCTCAGCTCCCGGGAGAGGATTGTTGTATGGCTCTCACCAGTCAACACCAACACGCTGAATGATCTTGTAACGGGCGGTCGAGAGCTTGTCCAGTCTTACCGCAGCTTGCCGATGTGCCACTCGCTACAGAGATGTTGGACTCCAGGTGGCAACGGCGATTTATCGGGGCTTTTCCGGCTGGAGTGATCCATAGCCGTCGTCTACTTGCACCCGTTGGGTCCATATCTGTCAACGTTTCTCATACCACACTACCCATCTACTGCTGCAGTTATGAGCACCGAACCCCTCTTTCTCGGCCTCGACTGCTCCACCCAAGCTCTGAAAGCTTCCCTACTGGATGGTGATCTCAAGGTCCTGTCAGAGGCTGAGGTGCGCTTCGATGCGGATCTCTCCCACTTCGGGACGCGTGGAGGTGTCTTGCACGGGCCAGAGGGCAGCGGCGAGGTCTTCTCACCAGTCATGCAGCCCATAGAGGCTTTGGATCTCCTGCTTGAGCGCATGAAGGAGGCCAAGTGGGAACTCAACCGCATCCGAGCTGTCTCAGCTGCCGGCCAGGTGAGTCACATCGCCGCACTGCATTCTCACACCAGCAACACGCCAGTGTGTATTGGTCTCAGGCAGCTTCGAAGCTGCTATCATCGCTTGATCCAAGCAAAACAATGGCGGAGCAACTTGGAGGTGCTTTCAGCCGCGACACCATTCCCAACTGGCAGGACAGTTCCACTGAGCGCGAGTGCGCGGAGCTTGAAGCTGCTGTTGGTGGCCAGGCTGAGCTAGCTCGGATCACAGGTAGCAAGGCTCATACACGGTTCACTGGGCCACAGATTGCTCGTTTCCGCCGCCTCCAGCCTGAAGCATACAAGCAAACTGCACGGATCTCTCTCGTCTCCTCATTCGTCACTACCCTCATGTGCGCAGATGGCGAGGTCAAGGGGATCGATGAGAGCGATGCCTGTGGTATGAACCTCTGGGACATGAGCAAGCCTGAGCGTGGCTGGAACCGTAATATCCTTGAGTCAATCGGCGACGCGGACCTCTTGGAGAAGCAGCTGGGTACGGTTGAAACAGACGCTGGCCGCGTAGTCGGTCACATTGGCGTTTGGTTCCAAAAGCGATATGGATTCCACCCAGAGTGTGTGGTCGTCCCTGGCACTGGTGACAACCCCGCTACATTCCTCAGCCTTGTTCGTGAGTATCAAAGTGCAGACATTAGCTCATCTCAGTGCGGCATTCTGAGGGTATGATCTCCCTGGGCACTTCAGATGTAGTGCTTGTTGCGACCGGATCCTACAACCCTGATCCTGAGTTCCATGCTCTCTTCCACCCGGCCATGGTCGCCCCGCCAAGCAGGCAGGATGGCAACAGAAACCAACATGAGCAGTTGCGATACTTCAACATGCTTGTCTACAAGAGTATGTCCCCGTCTAGCGGCCGCGCGTCAGACTGACATCAGATGGCTCCCTTGCTCGCGAGCACGTACGGGATGAATACTTCGATAAGTCATGGGACAAGTTCAACGCCGCTGTCGAACGTCTTCGGCCCAAGAAGGGAGACAGGATTGATCGATTGGCGTTCTGGTGGCTGTTGCCGGACATCATTGTGGGTTGAGGCCACCCCCATTGAGCTGACGGTAGCCGTCTGGGGCACACGGGGTTTTCAAGTACGAGCGCACGGATTCGACATCTGTGAAGCGCGTCGACAATTATGAAGACGTCAATGCGGAGGCACTGGCCATTCTACAATCCCAGATGTTGAACTACCGCGCGAGGTCGTCCCACATTCTTGCCGACGAAGCATCCTCATCCGAGGCCCACACCTTGGGCCGTGTATATGCTACTGGAGGTGCAGCGAAGAACCAGACCATCTGCAACGTGATGGCTGAAGCACTCAACTGTCCAGTGTCGAAGCCGGTTGAATGGAATGCCGAGTCTCGCACGTGGCGTGACGCCGACTGGAATGCTTGTTCTGTTGGCGTGGCTTACAAAGCGCGCTGGGCGTACGAGCGCCATCTGGCATCTACTCGAGGTGACGACAAGCGTGCGAACATGACTTTTGACGACTGCATTGCCGAATGTCATGCGCGCGACCGATCCAAGCTTGATGCGGAGGCGTTGAAACTTCCTAACGCGCCTGACGCAAAGGGAGAGTCGAATGTGGCTGTTCCCGGAGAGGGCGCGACGGCATACACTAAGGCTGTTGGGTGGTGGAAAGAGCTGGAAGGCCGGGCTCTCTCCGAGAGTAAGTAGGCGATAGATTGGACAATGAAACGATGAAGTGCTACTGTAGACCTGCGCTAGCCCCGTCAGGACTGAGGACCGCTCTGCTATGGTGCACACGGTATTCCTCCCTGCGTGGCTCACCAAATCGCCCTCCCGAATGCCCACCAGAGTGTCCCGCAGATGTCGGGGTAGCCCCAGAAAACAGAGTCATCGAGCGACACCGGAAAGTTCAGACCGATCATACAGATGACATTGCTTGAAGTATGAGTACAGATGAAATTAATGCAAGTAACCGAAACCCATCTAGAGAAGATCAAAGTCGTCGAGCTTCTGTCAGCACGCCAACCTAAATCATGACTCACCTCGTCGTTGTACTTCATAATGGTACGCTTGCGAGCACTCGTGTCGACCCAGGTGACGAAGTCCTCCATATGCCTCGTGATCAGCATGGCCGGGTCAGTCACGGGTGATGGCCCAACGCGGATGTGGCCTTGCTCGATGGTACGAACAGCCTGATCGTCAGCTAGAATCAAAGGTGTGAACGTACGTCGGATACACTCTCGGCCATCTTGAGACGCGTGGCTACGACCGCCAGACGGCGACGGGCTATTGATGACACAGTGACCTTGTTCTCGATATCCGACGGCTTAGCTCCAACATCTGAAGTCAGGCCTAACCGATCGCTCGTACGCACCAAGAATTCCCATGTCGTACAGCTTGTTGAGCATCTCGGCCTCTTTTTGTTGACGGAACGGGTCCTGAGCAGGCAGAAGGGAGATCTTGTGGATCAAGGACCGTAGGTTGCCACAGATCTTGTTATACCTACAGTCAGCAACTGACTAGAGCGTGCAAGGCGCAACGTACTTGTGGTAGTCATCACGATCTTGGATGTGATACTTGTGCATCACCCGGATCTCCCGTTGTGACGCATCTTGCTTCCACTTGGGAAGTTAGCAGTCTGCGGTTTATCTAAGGTCGTGGAGGTAACCGGGTACCCTCAGCAAAAGCTGCGGGTGCATCGACCAGTTTGCCCCATCCTCCGGACTCACGTTAAGAAAGTCGACCTTCTTTAGCAGCTTCTGCTCGTGATGCTTGAGCTGGCGCATGGCGGTGATGTACTGTTCTCAACGTTCGGAGCTCGCTTGTGACCGTGCTCGTCCAAAATTATGTATGGGTTACGCACCTCCACTCTTACCTTCTGATGCAAATGACTGGTTTGATTCCGCATAACCACTGCCATAGAAAGCCCGGTATATGCCTGGCAACTTGTTCTCGCCCCCCAGTTACAGGATACACCAAACCGGTCGTCCAGGCATGCCTTCACGGACAGTCACAGTAGTGCGCTGACTTGACATCTCTGTCCCATCCTCAATCTTCTCTGGCCGTGTCTGTGGCGTCTCCATCACGACTTTACGCGCTCCAAACGACTGCTAGACCCCTTACTGTATCCCCAGCTCGTCGCACAGTTCGACATCTCCGGCCCGAATCTCCTCTGACTACTGTCGACTTTCCTTCCGCCCGCTCGGACGACGAGTAATTCGGATCCGGCTCAGCGCGTCGAGTGCTACGACTCGCTTCTCAGCCGTCTGCTAGAGAGTAGCAGCATTCTCCTGACGTGGTCTTAACGACTCGCGAGACAGCTACAGTTAGAGTAAAGGGCGGGGGTTAATCTTACTACCCACCCCCAGCCCCACCCAAGCCTTGCCAGTCGGTGGCGACCTAGGTGAGTTCTTATCGTCTTGAACGGCCCCAGGATGAGCAATGACTGACACTTCTTTCATAGCAGCTTGCTACTTCTCAGACTTTGCGCTTCATTGCATACATCGCATCACCTGGAGCCTGTGGACAACCACCCACACGAGCAGGGACCACTAGAGTTTCGCCTCCACCGAGTAGGTCTTGCGCCGCCCCTACCCCTCTTGTACCACCACGGAACACTATGGCGACCACAACCCTCTTACTTTCTCAGTGCCCTCTTCTTCTTGGCGAGCGTCTCCGGGCATGGGCATGGCTTGGTCATCCAGTCCGATTGCACCGCGCAGCAGTGCCCAGCGGTAGGACGCGGCGAACACTTTGCCGCTCCGACTTGCCGCTGGGGCCCGAGGCGCTTCTCACCCTCAGACGCTCCGTTATGGGCGTAACGTCTGTGCAAATGAGGATGGCGTTGAAATCCTGCCACCTGGGACTTGCTGATCTGTTGCTAACTCGCAGAATCTGATCTCATCCATACCCTCAAGCATCTCCTGTGCCATCAGCCCTTTCCCCCTATCACCACCTACATACTCTCAGAGCATGTCGCCATCCCCTTCACCAAAATCAACTAGTGTCTTTCAAGCCTTGGGATCGTACGCCGATCGTATAAAGGAGCAGCGCAGTGGAAAGTCTTCTCGCGCAACGTCATCCCATACATCAACTTCTAAAACGAACATGTCCGGCCACCGGGAGGCAGTCGAGGACGACAATGAGGGATCATGGGAGACTGTTCGCACTGGACGGAATAAGTCCCGCCCTGAACGCCAGGAGGACAAGCGAGGAAGTAACTCTCGTAACTGGCGCGACCGCGGTGGTGGTGACGAGAAGGACGCCGTATCCAAGGACGATAATGGCAACAGTAAATCGAGCTCCGCGAAGAAGGACACTTCGTCTGCAGCCGCTGCCACGTCCAAGACTGCGCCGGAGGCCACCGCAAGTGTCACTGCATCAGCTACTGGTGCGACCTCTGCGCCGAGTACATCAAAGGCCGCATGGGGTGCCGCCTCGCCGGCGCCTTCCACAGCCGTCGTAACGGAGACAACTCCACCCGCCGGAACGGACGTTGCGTCACCAGCTGATGTTGCGGTCTCGACACAAGCACCGCCAAAAGGACCTAAGGAAGAGGCTAACGGCGCCGACGCCGATGCGGACGCCGATGGCAGTTGGCGAGCCCGCCCCAAGCAGCCCGAATCACCAGCAACATCTGTCACTCCTCCTGTGCCTGCGCCTGCGAAGGCTGCACCCCCTCCGGCTGTCAACGCGTGGAATCTGAAGAAGCCTGTCGCCGCCGCTTCAACGCTTGGGGCTGCACCCACGCCCGCACAGGCTGCATCGTCAAACTCGGGCGGGGCCGGAGAGACATCTTCTTTGTCTGCCCAGCTCAACGGCGAGGCAAAGAGCAGTAGTAAGAAGTCGAAGAAGAAGGGCGACCCGCCGTCCGTAGCAGACGCGACGCTGTGGCCAGATGTGGCTCAGGCCACTAAGGCAGAGGAGCCGAGAGGCAAGCAGGAGAGGAAGGGAGCTGAGGCCGTTGATGATGTCGCCCAGAGCGTGCCCGGTGGCAGTGAGTCGAGATCAACTCCATTCGAGACGCGACTGACCCTTTAGAAAAGCAAAAGTGGAAGGCTATCCCAGCAACAGAGTTGCAAGAGGCTGCTGATAAGGTGGCCGAGACCAGTCGACGGCAGGCGAAGCAAAAGCAGCGTCAGGCCAAGGGCGAGACCGAGCCCATCGAGACCAAGGGGGGCCGGAGCAAGAAGCAATCTGCAGAGGCGAAGAAGGCACCACGCATGCAGCGATCTGCATCGCAAGGGTCTGACATTCGTTCCCATCTCGAGGGACCGCGCACAAATGGCACTCGTGATTCCGAGAAGGTGGCAAACGGCGGGCTGGGAGCGAACGGGCCACAAGGTGCCACGCACTCCGCAAGGCAAGGAACCAGCGGGTCCAAGCGTGGCTCGCCTTCGCAGTCGAGCATGCCTCTGTCCCCTGAGCCTAGCAACCGTGAAGTTGGGTCTGCTGGTGCGCCTTCTCACCACGGCCTCAACCCGGCGGCAGGCTTGCCGCGACCCCCACGAGGACGTGACCGCGATGGACGTGGAGGCTACGCTGGTCGTGGCCGCGGCAACTACCGCTCTGCGTCCAATACGGCAATGCAGCGAATGTATGCTGGCGAACTCTCGCCGTTGGGCACCAACGCCAGCCTCTACCCCGCCGGCTATGGTGTTGGATATGGTGGCTTCTACCCCGTGCCAGCCCCGGGGTACGCTCTTGCCCCAGGGTTTGATGCTTCCCAGGGAACCTACAACGGTGTGCCAGTGTTCCCTCGCAACATGCCTCCCCCACCGATGCCGGTGACGCAGATTGCCAACATCGACCCCCAACGATTCTATGTGCTCGGCCAGGTGAGTTATCGAAGCTGTAGTTGGCGCTGACGGCAGGTCGAGTACTATTTCAGCATGCAAAACCTGGCAATGGACTTCTTCCTGCGCCAGCAAGTGAGTGAGATGAATGACACCAGCTGACAGCAGATGGACGCGGAAGGCTGGATCGACATCGCAATGATTGCATCTTTCAACCGCATCAAGTCGCTCACCCCCGACTCTGCCATCGTTCGCGAGGTCATGGTGCTCAGTTCGTTACTTGAGGTCAGCGGCGACAAAGTGCGGCTGGCAGGCGGTGAGGCCAAGCGATGGGTGCTCCCGGACGCGAAGCCCAGCGGGCCTGCGAACCTGTCACCGAAGAAGGGATCCGACGCGACGGAGATATCGCACGGCATTCCTGTAGGAGTCGGACAAGAGGCCAATGCTTCCGCGTTAGGCATGGAGGACATGGGCATCCCTACCTCGCCGGTGCCAAAGTTCGATGTCGAGAACGCCTTGATGAAGAGCTCGGGGAGCGCGAATGTTAGCTCAACAGCTAGTGTCCTAGCCTCCGAGGAAGGCAAGACCGCAACACCAGCAACAAGTGTCACGGACGAGAGGAGTGAGAACGAGGACGAGAAGCCGTAATGTAAGTATATCGCATCGACCTGTTCTCACTCCAGACTTTCCTTCGCATATTTCACATACACTATGACTCGACAGCATCTCGCACACTGCAATCACTGTACCGATCCCGTCAACACGGCGTCCGTCATCACAAAACTCGTCTCGTTTCGTCCATTCTTCATGTTACCATGTTTGGCTGTCCGTTCCGGCAGGCACGTATCATCACTTTCGTCGTACAACTTCATTGGGACACGCATGCTGTCTGCGTATGCATATGTACATGATATGATGTGGAGCTATGCGAAGTGTACACCACGTTCATTGAATGCCTTGAGAAGCCTGTCGTCAGTACATCCACTTGCCAGGCTCTTCTAGAGACTCACTCTAGCAAGTCATTACCACTGAGTGTAGCTGCGCGGGAGTCCGCAAAAGTCGCACACTCCTCGTCCTCATCCAGCCCTTTTGGACGCAGCCTTGTCTCCAAAACGCTCTCAATCAGCGCCCACGAGTCGAAGTCGTCGTCCATCATCTGCTCGTGCTCCGCACACCAAGTCCTGTAGTTCTTCTCCACCATCTCCTTCACGCCCTTGGCCTTGAAGCATGCCCTGAGAGTCTTGTGCATACGGCTGAAGACGATGCGGTTGAGCCCGTCGAACTCCTCAAACCTCACAGAGGGGGGCGGGTCGTGGGGCCGCATCCTGACCACTGATGACTCGACTTGCGGTGGGGGCCTAAAGTTTCCCTTTCCTACTTTCATTACGTGCTCGACCCGCGCGTACATCTGCACGTTGGCAGCCAGACGGCACCACATCTTTGATCCCGGGGTTGCGCAGAGACGGAGAGCGAACTCGCGCTGGAACATGAGAACTGCGCATCGGATGATAGGGCGGTGTGAGAGGAGCTTGAAGACAAGCGGTGAAGAGATCTGGTCGTTAGATGCTACCAAAGCAAGCGGTCAACGACATACTTGATACGGGGTGTTGGAGATGCACACGTCGAAGTACGGCAGGTCAGCCTTGATGAAATCGCCCAAAATAATCTCGAGCTTCTTCTGCTGGGGACTGGTACGAGTCAGCCTCGCGTCTGACCTGCTACGGAGGGGAATTGGGGAGATACTCACGTTCCCAAAACACGCTTCTGGACTTCTGCCGCCATGCGGGGGTCCATTTCACTTGCGATAACTCTGCGGCAGACGGGCAAGATCTTGACAGTAAGGTTACCAGTACCCGGACCGACTTCGAGTACGATGTCCGTGGGCTTCAGCTCTGCCTTGTCCACAATGCTAAACATCAGCTCAAGTGTCGCACATATCCGTGGCACTGTCACTCACCCTTGAGCTACCAGTGGGTTGGTAAGGATGTGCTGACCGAACCTGTCGGTATTGAACAGGTGGTTTCTTGCCCCTCCTTCGCTCGCGCCACCGCTAGAAGCAGCGGCAGCGGTCTTGCCGCCTGGCCGCTTGGACGCCGGTCCTAGTCCATGTCCTGGGCGCGTGAATGTGGATGAGGTTGCCTTAGGCATCGTGTTTATGGGACGTGAGTTGCAACAGAAGTCGCGACATTGGGTCGGGTAGCAGAATCAACTTTTGAACATGTCACGTGATTCGCCACCGATAAGGCTGATATCAGGAGTAGAGATGCTGGACCATGGCTACACCCCGTTATTTAGAGGCTTTTGAAAGCAATACCTCGCAGTTCAATCAAGCTGAGAGTCATGCTCGTGGCACTGGACACTACTCGCTGCGCGACACAGCTATGTGTATTTAGAGACTCACTGCAATGCAAGCGAGTTCAACCATATAGGTCACAGAGAGGCATCCGGAGATCTGCTTCCGCACGCAGATCAGTATGATCTCCGCGTTATCATCCAGTGGTTCTTGTTTTGCCGCCTGACCTTATTCTGCCTCTGACCACTCTGGAAACTACAGCAACATGGGGAAGCACTCGGATCGCATGTATGTGACGCACAGCGAGCATGCTGCTGGGCATCACACGGCGTCCAGCGGCGGCAAGCAGAGCAACTTAGGTCGTTCAGATCTTATGCGCTTGCCCTTGTGAGTCGACCGCAAAGCCTCGCTGAACCACCAGCGACTGTTGCGCATTGTCATTGCAGCCGTTCAAGAACCCCGTTGCTGTTGTCGCAGATTCAGAGCCGGGCGAGGCACCACGGGCTGATGTGTTCGATTTGCTGAACATTGTGCCCTATGTGCGCAAGTACAAAACAAGTGGGTGCATACCGTGTTGCTCCGTTGACATCCAGACCCAGTTTCCGGGAAGCCATTAGATACGAGTGCTTTGATCAAGCTCAACTTCTCCAAAGTAGGATGATGACAGTACTCAACTGATTTCAGAATGCCGAGGGGAACTACCACGACCCTATCACATTCAAGGTCTTCTCACCATACGTACACTTGGTGTTCATCAAGCACACTGTGAGTCGGCGCCAATTGGGCATTTCGTCTAACCGCAGGGCAACGTGTTTGACATGGCGTCGCTGCAGCTTCTTGCTATCAAGACGAAAGCATGGCGGGACCTTGTCACCGACGAACCGTTCAAGCGTGAGGATATCATCACCATCCAGGATCCCAAGAACCTGCGTTTCCGCGAGTTGGCGGAGTTCGATTACGTCAAGAACGAAAAGAAGGTCGAAGGTGAGGACATGCGAACGTCGGTATACTGACAGAAGACGGAGATGTTGACGATCCATTGAAGGGAATCAACGTCGATGCGGCGGGAGGAGCTGGGAAGGTGCTCAAGATGCTGGCGGAGAAGGTGCGCTAGTGATGCGATGGCACTGACAACAGACGAGGGCAGAGAATCCGTCGCCCTCACCTGCCTCTAGCTCGAGTAAGAAAGGGGAGAAGAAGGAAGGGGTTGTTGCGGTCAGGAAGGAGGACCAGCAAGCATGTGAGAGAATTGCTGAAGCCCTCGACTGATCGCAGATAATGCTTCCAACTTCAGCTCTGGTCGTGCGGCAGCCTCATTGACGAGTACCACTATGACGACGGTGACGAAGAACGAGCGTGAGATGTTTGACGAGGAGGAAAGTGAGTCACATGCAGCGGCGTCAACTAACGACAGTGATGTTCGAGGAACTGAAGAAGCCAACTGCCCAGAAGGAGAGACTGAAGTCGAAAGCGTACGCAACCATTATGACCAACTTTGGCGGATTGAATGTCGAATTGCATGGCGACCGAGCTCCGAAAACAGTGTACAACTTTGTGCAACTCGCCAAGCAGGGATACTATGATGGCGTTGCTTTCCACCGCCTGATTCCAGGCTTCATGGTCAGTTGCCATCCGGTCGATTCTAACTTCAGATTCAAGGAGGGGACCCAACAGGTACTGGATCCGGCGGCAAGAGCTACTGGGGAGAACCATTTAGGGATGAGCATCAAGAGAAAGGAGCGTACAAGCACGATGCGCGAGGGGTGCTCTCGATGGCAAACTCCGGACCAGCGTCGAATACCTCCCAGTTCTTTATTACGTTCCGCGAAACGGCACATCTGAATGGCAAACACACTGTCTTCGGAAAGCTGGTTGGTGGGGAAGACGTATTGAATCGGATCGAAAGGATAGCGGTCCGACCGGGTGGGGACCGCCCAGTGAAGGAGATCGTGATTGAGAGCGTGCAAGTGTGAGTTACATCCATTTCGCGAGCGGACTGCTGACACAAAGGCTGCAGAACCCCTTCGAGGACTACAAGACGAAGTTGGCAGCAAAGTTGGTGCGCAAAGACCAGTCGGACGAAGCTCTGCGCAAACGGGCTTTGGATAGAGAAAAGCGCGAGAAGGACCGCACGACGTGGCTGGGTACCGACTTGGGTGCGAAAGGAGAGTCAAGAGACGCACGGGATGCCCGGAAACGGAAGGCGGAGGATGCAGGAGTGGGCAAATACCTCACTGCGAGCAAGTCCGCCACTCCATCTCAGAGTGTCGAGTTCGGTCTGGAGAAGAAGAAGCGAAAGCCTGGAGGCTTCGGCGACTTCTCGGGATGGTAGAACGCATCAGCGCGTACGGCACGATTGCGGTCAACTTCGACGGGTTGCAAAAGTGGTTCACTTGCATTGCATCTATAGAATGCATGCTGTCATCCATCATGGATCCATCCCTCTTGCGGCCCATCTAGCAGGAGTGCATCGATATCTGTAGCAAGTCAGTCGATTGCTGCATTCGACTATTGAGATCTATAGTTGTGCTTGCAGGTACCGATTCCCCTCATTGGAGGCTGCCTCGGCCACCGAGATCTCCCATGGGCCAACCATGTCAGGCTCACACGCGACAGTACCCCGCAGCGCTCAATTCACCCCGCCCCGCCCTCCTCAGGTATGACACCAGCCGGTTCACCTTCGATCAATCCGAGCACGTTCATACCGGTCACGGCCGCGAGCCGATTTCGCAGCCGGCGGTATCAAGCGGGCAGCTTCATCCTCCACAAACACTTTGGGATCTGTAAGCAGGACCGGTTGCCGATCAATATAGCGACTAAAGATAGGCCAGATGAGGGCTGCCTCGGCCATAGTAGCCCATGCCTGCCGAGCTTGGCAAGCATAAGATGTCGGCGCATCGTTGGCCGCTCGGCAAGCAGCCCTTCGACTTCCAGACATAATTATCTTTTCCGAACCAAGTGGCTCCAAGCACGCCTCTCTCGCAACTTTGACAACCGATCATCAGCTACCCCACCGCGTAGACACTAGGAACAGTAGGAACTGTTGACTTTGACGAAGGGAGTCTGTTAGTCACCCGAGCCCGGTATCTCGGTAATCATGGAGCAGCGGATGAAGCCCGATGCAAGGCGCGCGCAGAACGGCGCACCAGCTCCGAGCAGTAGCGATGCAACCGCGAACAGCATCGACGTCGAGAACGGACTTTCTAAACAGAACACACCCGCAGGGCAACTGCCTGCCGCTGGACGAGCCGCACGACCACGAGCAGCCAGCAAGTTCCCCAATCCAGAAGCAGATCATGCCAGGAAACATGGGGCTCCCCATTTGGAGAAGTTCAGCTATGCCTTCTTCGACAAGGACTTCAAGCCATTCCGAGGGATTGTCTTAAAGGGACTGTTCGGGATCACGATGATCATCATCCTGATTACATGGACATGTTTGCCGATGTACTGGGGCTCCTGTGAGTGCAGTTGTGGCGGCCCGTTGAAGCGTTGTTTGTGGCCATGTGTGAGGCGGCCGACTCCTGGCTTCACAGCACTGTTACTGCTACTGCCTTTGCTCTGATAGCAGAGAGCCAAGCTGACCCGACAGTGTGGAAGGCCAACAAGTACACCGACAAGCTCACTGTTCGCGTCATCGACCGAGATGGAGGGAGTATAGGGACAGGCGTATCGGAATTCCTCGTGAGTATCGGCATGCTGCCCGCCCATCTGTACGCGATGCAGACTATAGATTTGTGGTGTGTATTGCCATGCTAATACCAGCTCGCCCAAACCAACCTGGGTTACTTCAGGACTTCACCTTCCGAACTGCCCGATCTCGCCGCGGTCGAACACGACATCGTCCAAGAAGGAGCATGGGGAGCCGTAGTGATCAATGCCGGCGCCACGGATCGTCTGGCTGCCGCACGCGCATCAGCAGACGCATCCTACAACCCCATGGACGCTATAGACTTTGTCTTTGCCCAAGCGCGGAACGAACTAGCCACAGGAAGTTACCTCCTCCCCCTCGCGCAGGGACACCTGGCCAACATCACCGGCCAGCTCAGCGCACGGAGCGTAGCGCAGTTCCTCTCCTCTGGCGGAAATGCCGCTGCTCTCGCTGCGGCACCTCGAACGTTGTCGCAACCCATTGGGTTTAGTGTCAAGAACATCAGGCCGTACAACCAGCCCGTGGCTACTGCCATCACCCTGGTCGGTCTCATCTACATGATGATCTTCTCCTTCATCGTGACCTTGACAAATGGAGGCCTTCGCGAGGTCGTCGCCCCGTACCTCACGACGAAGGCGTACCTCGCATACCGCATCATCATGCCCATGACTCTATACTTTATCATCAGCTTCTTCTACGCGATGGTGAACCTCCCCTTCGTGAGTGGCACCCACAACCACATCCCGATCTGATCTCCGCCCGACTAACATACCAGAAAGTCCACTTTGACGCGCACTACACGTATGCCGGAGGCTTCTTCCTCTGGTGGTTTGTGCTCTACCTCCTCATGGCGGCGGTGGGCCTCTCAATCGAGTTTGCATGGACCATTCTCGGCCCGAAGTTCGTTGGTCTCGTCATGATCCCATTTATCATCGTCAACGTTAGCGGTGTGAGCGTGCCACACGAGCTGCAGCCCTGGTTCTACAGGTATAGCGTGGCTATGCCGTTCTACAACGCCTCCAGGGCTGTGCGGACTATCATCTTCAACACGAAGAACGACATTGCGATGAACTGTGGTATCCTGCTGGCGTGGGTCGTCCTCTCTATCATCACCACCACTCTTGCGACGTACCTGTACCGCCGGAACACGGTGAACGAGCATATGAAGGCCGTCGGGCAACAAGAAGACGATCTGAAGTTGCCAGATGGAAGGGTGCTGTGAAGCTTGCTCTGGAAGGATCGAGGTGTCCGGGGTACGTTTGTAGGGGAAGCGTTGAGTAGAATCATGTACCGAATAACGTATCGATGCAATACGAATCCCCCTCTCGCAAGCGACATCTCTGGAACAATCTCATGCATTTGGGACACCATCACTGAGCTCTGAATAACTATAGAGATAGCAGATATCGCAGCCGACGCTAGTCGACACGGTCGTGCCACACCACTCGCCCCCACCCCCGGGACCCGGGCCACCGGAACAGTTCCTCACTCAATGCGCATTATCGCCGTTGGTGTGCGACGCGAGGGCCTCGTCCGCCAACTGAAGATCAGTCTCCGTCAGTCTCCTGGTGCCACCGGGGGTCATGGTGCCCGAGATGGCCGAGGCGAGCGAGTCGGAGCGGTTGCGGGGCTTCATGTTGAGCGGGATGTGGTAGTTGTGCTCCCCCTCGTCGTCGTCGTCGTTGATACCGCGCCAGCCTGATGTCAGCGTGTCCCTTTGACTCATCCCCCCTCGTGCCGTACTCACTCTTAGCTCCCATGTAGTCTGTGGTGCTGAGGTGCTCCATCTCCTCGGTCAGAGTCGCGTAATCGCCAGGCGTCATCATGCCCGAGCGGTAGCGGGGGCTGCCTGGTGCACTGAGAGGTGCTCCGACCTTGCGCACACCAGTGAACTCTGGCTCGTCGTCGTTGAACGAGTCGGGGTAAGCGCGACGCAGGGCGAGCTGGCGAGCCTTGGCGTACTCGAGGCCAAGAGACTTCCAGTCGAGCAACTCGGACAGGCGCTCGGTACGGTTACGCTGGTTGATACGCTGGCGACGCGACTTGTTGGTGAAGCTCAGCATTTGGTCGGTGAGCTGCTCGACCGACTCGTTGATACCCTGGTTGCGACGGTCGACGATGTAACATCCGTAGTCGTCGGGCGACTCGAGGAGGTCCTCCATAAAGCAGCCAAAGCCGGAGAGGTTGGTCGTGACACTCGGGATACCCATGACCGTGCACTCGGCGGGGGTGTAGCCGAATGGCTCGTAGTACGATGGGAAGACACCCAGGTGGCAGCCACGAACGAACTCCTCGTAGTCGAGGCCAAGGATGGGGTTGTTCGAGTTGAGGAACTCGGGGTGGAAGATGATCTTGACGCGATCCGTCGAGCGGTTGAACAGCTGCACGCGACGGATCTGGTTAAGTATAGGGTCGTTCGAGTCGTCGGCCATGTTGTGCGTGACAACCGGAGGCAGCGAGTTACGCTTGAGGGCGAACACGCGACGCTTGAGCAGGATCATGTCCTCGTCGGACATGAGGTCCTCGGGCTTGGGCACCTCTGTGCCGTGCTCACCGCTGTAGCGAGCGGCATGCTCGAAGATGCGGTTGCCAATGCGCTCAGTGACCTGCTTGACGACGTCGCGGAGCTGGCCGGTGACAGCCTGACCCTTGAGCGCCTCGATAGTGTACGAGTTGGTCGCAGCGGGCATGATGATGAAGGCAACAACGGTCTGCTTCGAGTTCATCTTCTGCAGGCGGTGGTTGAGACGAGCAAGCGACTCGATGAACATGTCGACACCCTTGTTGCGGAACTCGTAACGGCCTGCGGTGAACATGTAGATAGTGTTGTCGAGGTCAAAGTCGTAGTGGCCGTAGAAGTGGCCGCGGATAAAGTCGTTGATCTTCTCCTTTGCCTTTACGTGCAGGTTCTGGAACTCGTGCATGGCAGCAAACTTGACGACGTTGAGACCGTTGGGCAGGACACCGTCAGGCTTGCGCTTCAGGAGATGCTCGCTCTCGTAGGCCGTGATATGCGAAACGGTCGTGAAGACATCTGCACAGTGTGCCGATGACCGCTCGATGCAGTAGCGGTGGTAGATACCGCGCTTGCCTGCCTCGTGGTCGACGTCAAAGTACTGCAGATTGTTGTAGAAGTCGACGCTGCCAGCACAGAGGTAACGACCCAGCAGGGTGGCATGGGTCGTGAAGATGGTCGTAACATCTATCTTGCGCTTCCGGCACAGGGGAATGGCAAGACCCGCCTGCCACTCGTGGAAGTGAGCGATAATAGCAGTGTCGAGACAGCGCGAAGCAAACTACAGTCAGGTAACAGCACACGTGTTGGATACTCACCTCGCCGAGGAACCAAGCGACAATGTAGCCAAAGACAATTGTCTCGTTGGTCTCGTGATCGTTAGGAGGTGTGGGAATACCGGCCATGTTCCAGAGGTCGGCCTTCCACTCATCCATCCTGAGTGTCAGAATGCATCCGCTCGAAGCTGACACGCTTACCTGTTGTAACAGCTCGTCGTGTCAAACAGGAGCACCCGAGGGGCACCTTCGATAAGCCAACGGCCGTAGATGTACTTGACACCCTGCGCCTTCATAGCCGCAAGGGACTCTGCGAAGGGAGATCCGGGTTCCCTGCTGGGTGAGCAAGGTTTCTATGTCGTACCCGAGCAGAACAGGTATCGCAGGACTTACGGCTCTTCAGACTCGACCTCCATCGGAGCCGACTTGTAGCTCAGAGGGCCAATAAGGCAGTACCTGTAGACAGAGTCAGTTTCTGTAGACGATGCCGCAGAAAAGGCCACTCACCTGTCTCCATACTCCTTCACAGTCACGGGGACCTTGGTCTTGATAACGGTGTAGATACCGCCGACCTTGTTGGCGACTTCCCAAGCACACTCGAAGAGGAGCGGCTCGTGAACGTTGCGCTGGACAGCCATTGTGATGCGTGTATTCTGGGTTTTCTTATAGTTGAAGGGCCGGGATTGAGAATAGTCGGTGTCGACGTAATATAAGTTACTTGCTGCTGTTCGAAAGTGTCAGAGAGCTGGGACACAGAACAAGATCAAAAGCAAGAGTGGGTTTTGCGACCGCCCGTTCTGAACACAAGTAGAGGGGCGAACGGCAGTTGCGAGCGGGAGGGATAGGAGGGGGAGTGGAAGAGGTTGAGAATGCAAAGCAAAGAGAAAGAAAGCCCTTTGCACAATGTGTAGTAGTGGTAGCAGGAGTGTGGGGGTCGAGGGAGCGGTGGAATGCGAGATGGGGAAGGTAGATCACGAGGGGGCGGGTCGCCGCGGCTACGAGCGAATCATATATGCCGACTACTCAGGGGTTTCATGACCAGAGGGAGAATCAAGCGGCGGTCGGCATATGTTGCTCGCCTGCACGAGGATAGCTACCTTTCTTGTTCGCTTCGCTCTCTCGCTTCGGTGGGACCCCGATGACCAACGTGTAGCAAGAGTACGACTAGTACGTACCGAAAAGGAATGACACCAAGAGATCCCAGTCTGGAGAAGAGAGAAGAGAAGATCGCGGACGATGGAAAAGGGGGGTCGCACTAGTGAGGACGATAAGAGTAATCGTCTGGCTAATGACCCGGTAGATATAATAGCATTGAGAATAAGGAAATGTGATGTCATATAATAGTGATCTTCCTCTCGGCTTGTGTGAATACAAAGATGCGACATGCGACATGTGCGGCAATGGATCAATGGAGAACACGCTAATGCCCCAAAGGGGCAGATTTTGGTGCCCCATGCCGACCGGGTCCAACCCAGGGGGCGGCGGGGAAGACAGTCGGGCCGTCCTTGGCCGCTCGCCTCGCCGGAAGCTTATCCGAGAATACCCCGCGCCGCACGGCCGTCGTCTTCTGTATGGGCGTGATTACTCTGGTAACGGCAATCGACGGCCATGGCGCATGGCGGCCACCATCCGCAGTGCACTGCACAGGTCGACGCCGGCAAGCACTGCTGCAATCCAGGAAAATACCAGAGTGAGTCTCCAGAGCATAGCCGATTGTTGCGGCATGTGCACTACTTGGCAGACGTACTCCTGAAGTATGCTGTCAGCTGCACAACGTTATCGATGCCGTACTACGCGCCGTACAGAAAGCATGCTATACATGGCGCCGCCATACAATTCCTCATATCCGACCAACACATGCCCGCCGCCTACCAAGACCCAAGGAATGACGCTCCTCTCCAATTACTGGAAGTTGACTGCTCACGCTCCACTGCCGCCCGCTTACGACGCACTTGGCGCTCAGCTCGCCTGTAGCGCGCCAGCTCTGCAGCGTACTCGTTATCCTCCAGCTCCCAGCTGAGGCCCTCCTTCGTGCGTTTCCATCCAATATCCAACACCAGCCCGACGCCGCCGATGCGCAGATCCAGATATCCCGGAGGAAGAGGGCGCGCGGGAGGCGTCTTGGGGTATGACGGAAGTGGGGGGATATCGGCGTCCTTGGCCGAGGTATCTCGTCGTGCTTCCTTTGCTGTGTCACGGCGCCGCGGCTGAGAGGAGAACATTGACGTCGAGAGGCCGAACTTCCACCTGCCAGGCCAGTGTGAAGGCTGCTTGGGATCTGAATCTGAGATCGGCTCGGCGGCGGATGCGATCTCTGCCGTGTCATCACTGGGGTGCGCCTCCGCAGGCGTGGTAGTCGCGGTCGTGTAATTGTCTGCTGGGGTTTCTTGCGGGGCTTCTACCCATACCTGGCGCATTTGCTCATACCCAACCAAGCACGGGTCGAACCAACGCCCCCCGTTCGTATAGAATGCTCCACGATCTGGGATGGGATCTGTGAGCTGGAGCGGTTGGGGGGCAGCTGGAGGCGCCGGAGTCAGAGTTTCAGGCGAAAGGGCTGCCAGGAATGGCGATGACGGTGATGTGGAGAGGAAAACGACAGCAAGCTGTGTGTCAGCGATGTCATATAGCAAGCCAGGGAGATCGTATCATGACACCTCGGAGTGCCGACTCGGCAGTGAGCCACCGACCACATGTCACGTCTGGTGAGGACAAGAGCTGCAGAGGCACCAGGCAGACCCGTATTACTGTTGTTGCAACACTTACCGTGGCGAGACAATATCCACAAGGCCGAACAGTCAGGTACGCTACTACAGCGAGCAACGCCATCAAGAACGGGGAGGTGCTCTGATGTGTCAAGGTGACGGGCGACGAACCGAGGGCCGATGTCCGTGTGCAATGGGGAGAGGCGTCGAAGACAAAGACGCCGTCGTTTATTGAGGGTTCAAGACAAACGTCGATAACCAAGGCGAGGGTGGTACGACAGGGTGTCCAAGGAGACAGTCAATGGGGGGTGCGCACAGCAAACAGCGAGATCGGAAGATGTCAGCTCGAGCAAGGATACGCGTCGCTCCTCCGACTCACGGGCATGGGCACCAGAATAATGAGGATGGCTAGATGCCTCAAACAGTGCATGTTGGGCAGCTCGCGCCTGGCGCGGTCGAAGGTGGTCTCGAGAGGGAGGTTGGTAGATGAGAAGTTCTTGTGCTTGATCGGTGCGATGTTCCAATAAGTCGTTGCGCGAACCGGTACATCGATCACCCCCGAGTGTCGCAAAAGCCACATATACGACAAGTTGAACCTGACCTGAATGTCATTACGGTACCTGTATTGGGCATTAGAAATTGTGGTGATGCGAGTCGGTCACGTGAGCAGCAACACCTCTCCACCTGCTGCCCGCCCTGAAACCTCCACCCCGCAACGCGGTGTGACGTCGCGATAACGGCTGCGCGCCAGATATCGGATGATCGTAGAAGTCGTTCGCAGTCATCTCTTACACCTCACTGCAAGTTCCTACAGATGCTGGCGTCCATCAGCAAGGAGGAGCTGGTGAACTTCTCCATCCTGGGAGGGTACTTTGCCCTGGTCGCCGTGAGCTTCATCGGCTGTTTTGTGTCCATATTCGCATCTGGAGTGAGCAAGAACCATGTCCTCAGCGGCAAGCCGTTCGTCTTCATCCGTGCGGCCATTGGGGCATTCTTCTGCACTTGGTATTGTGAGTTGTCTGTGTTTCCAGCTGACAGTAGTTATGATCACGTTCATGCAGGTAGAGCGGAGCTGCAATCTGTTGCTGACGACAGTGGTCATACGCTGCATATGCCGCGCGGACACCGAATCCGACCATGGGGCAATGGCTGGTGAACACGTCGCTCTTCGAACAGGCGTGGCGCGTTGTCTGCCTTGGCGATCCGAACTGGTGGTGGAGTAGCTTCATCTGCTCGGCTGCTACTGTCTTCTGCGCTGTCATCTGGTATGAAAGTGAGTGTCTCCTCTGACCGATCTGACTCCAGGCGTCAACCGCGGCATCAGGTATCCCTGGGTATACATGGTCTTTGGGCAGATGGGTGCCATCTCAGTCGCCATTGCGATGTTCCTAACCGCGGTGTGCGTGTACAAGCCGCTACCCCGCACTCAGGCCATCAAAGCCCCGCCTATACTCCACGTCAACTTGCTCATCGGCGCGCTCGTGTGCTTCATCATGCCGTACTACGCGGGCACGCCAAAGTTCATGGTCGCTCTGATGATTCTGCACACTGCGGTACTCATTCCCCTTTTTGTTGTACCAGCAAAGTACAAGCCAACGAAGTACAGCATTTCCTTCAAACCCCTGTTGGGCGTTCTTATCCCCTTGCTGGCGATGGTTCATGTAGGCAACACACTCCGCCTCCGAAGCCAAGTGTCCGACCTGCGCGACGCTCCTGCTCTTCTCAAGAGGATCTTCCTTTCCCACCCAGCGCAGGCAAGTGTCTCCTTCGACGTCGTCTGGGTGGGGATCATCGCCCTGCTGTGGTATATTACTTCAGGCGCTACCATCGCAGTGGCACTCAAATCGCTAGTTGCGGCTGGGGCAGTCGCCGCGGGACTTGCACGGCACTTCAATCTGAGCTGGTATGCCATTGCTAGCTTCGTGCCCATTGCAGGTCTGCTCGCTGCCGGTTGCGCCGCGTTACTTCTGCAAAGGGCCAGATCTCGCAACGTGCAGAACAGAGCCAGGATCTTGGGCAAGCTGGGTTTCCAGGAGAGCGGAGTGGTTCCGGGTACGGACAAGACACCGCCTACCATCGGAACGCCACGTACTGTCGTCGGGTTCTGGCACCCTTTCTGGTGAGTTTAAGTAATAACATATGTTGACCTGTCAGTAATGCCGGTGGAGGCGGAGAGCGCGTCCTCTGGACTGCTATCTCTTGGCTGCAGCGCGAGGACCCTAACGTCATCATACTGGTCTACTCTGGCGATTACCCAGCTGCGAGCAAGGCTGACATCCTCGCCAAGGTTGACGTGAGTAGGGAGTGCCGCTGTAGCTGATGAGCAGGAACGGTTCTCCATCAAGCTATCGCCAGCTACTATCGAGTTTGTCCCTCTTCCCTCGCGATATCTAGTGGGCGACTCGTACTGGAAGCGATTCACGCTTCTCGGCCAGAGCTTCGGCAGTCTCTACCTAGCATGGGAGGGTCTGTGTGGTCGTGATGGAGTATGGGGAGATGTCTTCATTGGTGGGATCCACGTCGTGGAACGCCGCTGACCTCAAAGACTCAATGGGATACGCCTTTGTCCTGCCGTTTGTGCGCTTCGTGGCTGGTGACAGTGTTGCAATCGGATCGTACACCCACTATCCGACGGTCAGCGCAGATATGGTAAAGCGTGTCCGCGCCCGCGCAGGTGGCGTTGAGGATGGAGGTGTCGCTCGCAGCAGACTTCGGACTTGGGTTAAACTTGGGTAGGAGCCTTACTTCTTGGCGTGCTGACAATAAGCTACTACGCCATATTCACCCATGTATATGGCGTGGCGCTGCTCTTCTCCGAGTACACGATGACAAACTCGTCGTGGACGCAAGCCCATATTCAGTCACTGCTCACGGCTGGGCGCGGCTCTTTCCTTGCAAAGCTTTTGTTGCTGGACGAGGACACCCAGAACCACCGCGAGAAGCGTGGCCTCGCCTCCCCGGAGGACAGGGCAGTATGCCAAGTCGTTTACCCTCCGTGCGACACGACCGAGCTCGCCAAGCTTGGCAACTTGAGTGACCGAAAGCGAGAGCTCGTATCGCTAGCGCAGTTCCGGTGAGTGAGAGAAGGAGTCGACACCTTGTACTCCGGCGGCAGAGACAGACCCTTGTTACGATAAGACCGTTCTGACATTCAGACCCGAGAAGGACCATGCCAAACAGCTGCAGGCTCTCTCCATCTTGCTTCGGGACCATCCTGAATACCGGGAAGGGGAGAGGCGGGTCCACCTCACGCTCATGGGCGGGTCGCGGGGTCCATCCGACGAGGCACGGCTGCAGGCACTTCGTCAGATGGCAGAGGACCTCTCTGTTGCGGTGAGTTGCGACCAGGGAGGGCGATGCTGATTGCGACAGGAGAACGTTACATTCCTCGTCAATGCGCCGTACGCCGATATTGTTCGCCACCTAGGTGCGGCATCTATCGGCCTCAACACGATGCAGGATGAGCACTTTGGCATCAACGTCGTCGAGTTCATGGTCCGTCAAAGGCGGTCGCGGGTCAAACTGACGTAACCAGGCAGCTGGATTGATTCCGGTCGTGCATGCCTCTGCAGGACCACTGCTCGATATCGTAGTGCCCTACGATGGTCAGCGGACAGGTGAGAAAACACTAAGCTACGGGCCGCCTTTCGGGGAGGAAAGGGGCCGCCGCCCGCCCAGGAAATATATCGCTGACGTACAAAGGGTTCCATGCCACCGACGCCGAATCCTTTGCGACAGCCATCCACGAAGCTCTGAGCCTGCAGCCGAAGCAGGAACTGGCAATGCGCACTGCGGCGCGTGCACTGGCATCTGACAAGTTCTCAGAGGCTGCTTTCGAGGCTGGGTTCGAGCGAGGATGGGCATCACTGGTGTCTCGGGTCGACCGGCGTCAGGAACTAAAGGTACAGATTTAAGGTACAGTTTCATGTCTTTACATCATTCTCCGCATCCTGGCTGTTGATGTCGGTCTCCCGCACAGCAAGCCCATCATCCTCCCTCCAAAACCCATCAGCCCGGCTGAGCTTGGGTCCCACACCGCTTGCGGTCGGTCGGATACGTGCGATGCCTGCCAAACTGGCTGTATGGTAGTACATAGACCATCATAGAGGTGTCATGCGACAACGGCATTGCTCTGATTGTACTGTTGCACTGACCTTCATCGACGCTGGCGTCGTCGGATAGCAAGCCTCTAATCTCTTCACTGGGGAGACCAGCCAGTTGCCATGGAGTCGTTCATTCTCTTCGCGCATGGCGCAACTCAGGTGAGGCAAGGCTCAAGCAGTGAGCTGACGACCAGTTTCCGGTTCTCGCTCTGGCCTTCAGCCCAGCTATCGTCCTCGTCCTTTTCCTTGCCTACTCGGTCAATGTCCGCTTCTCGTGAGTTTGGCGACCTCTTGCAATAAGAGGTCTGGCTCGGCCCCTGCTCTCAGGCCCTCCAGTCGGCTGTCGGCCACATGCCTAACAGTCCTCGAGCAGGGAATCGATTCTCAGGTGGTGAACGATGCTAACAGCAGCAATCCTTCCAAACACTACTCAGATGCTCCCCTCGTCCAACTGCCCAACCGGCCAGACTCATATGTCTACCTCAACGCTGAAAGCCGGCAACTGGTCTTCTCTGATACGCCATTGCCTGCTGTGCAGAAGAAGCAGCCCGCCAAGGGTGCTAACAAACTGCATGCTGTGTTGAGGGCATATCACCCGCCCTTCGAGGACGTGGTCGAGGAGTACGAGGTGTAGCACGTTAGCCAGGCGGCCCTTACTTTGCGTATACCCGCTCAAAGGTTGGAGGACCATATCGCCTCGCACGACCACCGCCTCATTGGGAGACATACTCCGTCGCCATTTCCGTTGTGTGGCGAGCTTCTCACGCAACCCATCATCCCTGGACATTCCTAGCCACAGAGGCTACAACTCAAGATCGTCGTTACTGGGCAACGACCGGACACTCGGCTTAGAAAGCATTATCAAACATTTGAACAATTGTCATCTAAAGGACACTACTGTAGTGAGATACATAGAAGTACACCTACTTCGACCCATGTAACACCTTCTTCTCTGCTGCATCGACTCTGGACTCTAGCGCATTCAGGAGCTCTTCTTCTCGCAGTCCGTTCTCTGGCTTCTGCCCCAGGCCGCCGAGCGCATCGACCAAGCCCTCCATCTCCCTCCCGTCTGTAGGGACGATAACCTCGTCCACTTCTCCATGTTCGACCTCGTGATCTATCCTCTCTTGGTCTGGAGGAAGGACTTGATCCCTCTTGACTGCTGCCAGCTCCGCCACCAGTCCCCTCAGCTCCGATACCACTTCTGCGGGCTGCTGCGATGTCGTCGCGATTGAGAGCAGCGCATTCATGCGGCCGCGGAGACGACCTATCCTTCGCGATGAGGGCACGCTTGCTGCAAAGGCGGCGTCGAAGCCTTCCTGCAGCGTCTGGAGCTTCCCATCTGTTATTCCCTCGCGATACCCGGCCTCACTGTCAGCAAGAAATTCATGTCAACAACCCGAGTCAGACCTACATCAGTGTATCTTTGCTCCATACGGTCATATTCCGTCTGGACCAGTGGATCTAATGCGCCGCCGTGGATCTTATCGGCTGGACCAGAGAGGTCATCCTCCCAAACGTCAGACATGGCCACAACGGTGAGAGCTGTGAGAGGTAGAGATTATGGCATCCAAAGCGCACAGAAGCTGACCAACCTCCACTTTCGAGCTTTCGAGTGCAGGGTTGACCTACAGTGCAAGGATAAATTTGATTAGGGTGCATTACAAATGACGCATTAGGATGCTTGCCACAGGAAATAACCCCGCCAGCCACGCGAGCGAGGACGCGCGTTGCTACAACCATCCATTCCACCGTCATCGTCAATCTGCTAAATCAACTCGTTTTGGTGCTAGATCCCAACCAACATCTAGAACCAACACCATGCCCAAAGGCGACGAACCAAATGCCGTCACCTTGATGGTGCCGTCGACAGACCCGGAGAAGAAGGAAGACCCCACGCCAAAGCATGACAGGGGCAAGGAGCCCGAGTTCGGCAAGAAGGATGGCAAGGACGAGGCGGAGATCGTATGTCATGATGTTGGTCCCGAGCTGACGTGCAGTCCGAGGAGGACCTCCAGCTCAGGACTGAGCTTGAGATGCTGGTCGAACGTCTGAAGGTGAGTCCCAGGCAGTTGTCCGTTGCTGATGATCAGGAACCCGACACCTCGCTTTACCTCCCTGCGCTCGAGTCATTGCGCACTCTGATCCGGACGTCGACAAGCTCCATGACTTCTGTTCCCAAGCCGCTGAAGTTCCTCCGGCCACATTATGAGGAGCTGGGCAAGCTGCGCGACAACTGGTCCTCTGATCTCAAGGAGGAGCGTGCTCTTCTTGCCTCCATCCTTTCGGTCCTGGCCATGACCTACTCCGACAACGGAATGCGTGACACTCTCTACTACCGCTTGATCTCGGAGTCGTCAGAAGGCCCCGGAACTTGGGGCCACGAGTACGTCAGGCATTTGGCCGCGGAGCTCGGCGAGGAGTATGTCTCGCTCGTCGAGAACCCAGAGGACGAAGCAAATGGCAGCGCAGAGGAGAAGCCAGAGGAGGAGCAAGGCCGCAAGCCCCGTAAGTATACTGTTGACCAGCTGCGCTCCCTTGGATTGGAGCTTGTTGATTTTTTCCTCAAGCACAATGCGGAGGTCGATGCCGTTGATCTGCTTTTGGAGCTGGAGTCGACACCCGTGCTGGCAGACAAGGTCGACGACAAGACGTACCCCCGCGTTTGCCAGTACATGGTCAGCTGTGTGCCTCTCCTCCTCCCGCCAGATGACGCGGTGTTCCTGCGCACGGCTGCTGCCATCTACGCCAAGCACGATCGCCTGCCCGAGGCATTAGCGCTGGCTATCCGCTTGCACGACCGCAAGCTTGTTCGCCAGTACTTTGAGGCGCCTGCCAATCCGTAAGTCGGGAAACTGAGTGCTCGGCTGATTGCAGTGTGATGAAGAAGCAGCTTGCGTTCATCCTCGCCCGGGCGAACATCCCCATTCACTGGGTGCACACCCCCGACACCATGGAAGCGGAGAACGACGAGAGTGAGGAGTGGGGAGCACCTCCCCCTGAGCTGAGCACGGAGCTCGCAGAGTGCCTCGGCAACAACAACCTCTCGACTCATTTCCGCAACTTTGGCAAGGCCGTGGGTGTGGAGAAGCCCCGTACCCCTGAGGACGTCTGCAAGACCAACCAGGACTCGGCACCTTCCAGCGTTGTTTCCGCTCGTGACACCCTGGCGCAGGTGTTTGTCAACGCCTTTGTGAATGCTGGATTTGGAAACGAGGAGCTGGTCGTCAAGGCAGAGGAGGGCAAGGGTCTCATCTACAAGCAGAAGGACCGTGGTATGCTCAGCGCAGCAGCTAGTGTCGGCATGTCGATGCTGTGGGACCACGAGTCTGGTATCGACCACATCGACAAGTTTACGTACTCTGAGGAGGAGCACTTCCGGGCTGGAGCGTTCATGGCAATCGGTATCCTTTACTCCAACATTCGCACGCAACCAGACATGGCAATGGCCCTGCTCGAGGAGCACGTCGACAACCCCAGCGCGGAGACGAAGATTGCGGCAATCAACGGCCTGGGCATGGCTTATGCTGGTTCGGAGCGCCACGATGTCATCGACAAACTCGCACCATACGTTGCTGATGAGTCGAGCTCCATTGATGTCGCTGCCAACGCAGCGCTTGCTATGGCCTTTGTTTTCGTTGGTTCTGGCAACGGTGACGTCGCGAGCACTATCCTGCAGACCCTCATGGAGCGTGAGGACACTCAGCTCGACTCTGAATGGAGTGTCTTCTTCACTCTGGCCCTGGGACTCATTTTCTTGGGACGGCAGGATGCGGCTGACGCAACTCTCCAGACGCTCAAGGCGATCGAGCATCCCATCGCTCGCTCTGCTGAGATCTTGGTTGAGGTCTGCGCCTACGCTGCTACTGGCAACGTGCTCAAGATCCAGAACATGCTCCACCTCTGCGCCGATCGCGAAGACGACGTGCCAGCCGCGTCCGAGGACGAGCCTGCTGAGGGAGAGGCAGCGGCTTCCACTGGGGGGGCCAACGCTGGCGGCGACGTCGACATGTCCTCAGGTGATGCCGCCCCTGCTCCTCCGGGATCTTTGGCGCCTGCGGAGATTGCGGCGGCAACTGCGGCAGCTGCTGAGCCCAAGGAGCCAACAGAGCCGGTGAAGAAGGACCTGAGGCATCAGGCAATGGCCGTTATCGGTATCGCCCTCGTCGCAATGGGTGAGGACGTTGGCTCTGAAATGGCCCTCCGTCAATTCCAGCACCTCATGACCTATGGCGACCCCGTCATCCGCCGTTCGGTGCCCCTCGCTCTTGCCCTCATTTCTGCTTCCAACCCTCAGCTCACCATCCTCGACACCTTGTCGAAGTACTCTCACGACTCGGACCTCGATGTTGCCGTCAACGCTATCCTTGCCATGGGCCTGGTCGGCGCAGGCACCAACAACGCCCGGTTGGCCCAGATGCTTCGCGGCTTGGCAACCTATTACGCCAAGGAGCCGGATTGCCTCTTCATGGTGCGCGTCGCACAGGGCTTTGTCCACATGGGCAAGGGCACTATTGGCATCAATCCCTTCTACCACGACCGCCAGAACCTGAGCGGCAACGCCGTGGCCGGTCTGCTAGCCGTGCTCGTGTCCTTTACCGACGCGCGCAAGTTTGTGCTCGGCCAACACCACTGGCAGCTGTTTTGGCTGGCCCTGTCCATGTTCCCGCAATTCCTCATCACTCTGGACGAGCAGACAGAGGAGAAGGCGGTCACTGTGCGTGTTGGACAAGCCATCAACACCGTCGGATTGGCCGGCACCCGCAGCGGTATCTCCGGCTTCCAGACGCACCAGACGCCGGTGCGTATCGGCACGGGCGAGCGTGCAGAGCTGGGCACGAACGAGTACTTCCCATACTCGAGTGTCCTGGAGGGATTCGTCTTCATCAAGAAGAACGAGGCATATGACGCAGAGGACAACTAGGTCATAGGTGATAGACAGCATGCAGTTATAGGATGTGTAAAATCAGTGTTGGGGTGGCATGAAGAGCGCGAGCGGGTCCTGCAAGGTCTGGGTTATCGCTCCTAATCCTCGAATACATATGCCCTTATCTAGTACTCAGGTGTTGCGGCAGAGCCACCTCCGCTACCACCACCTCCGGCATGCCACAGCTTCAGAATGAGCCAGAACGCGACCACCACGCAGACGATGTATGCGATTGTGCGGTATTGCCTTAGCGTCGAGTTGTTGGCTACGCTGCGGCCGTGAAGTCTCGACGTTGACATCAAGGAGTTGGCAAACGAAGTGAATGTGTTTCCCTGGCGTCAGCGACGTTGCCTTGGTCAATCCACGGGCGGAGACGCGCCGGCCCTTCTCTGTAGCGAGATGCACGCATGACGTGCGTGTCGAGCGCGCAGTGTCACGCAGACGCATCCAATGATGGACTGGATCGCGTTGAAACTGCATTATGTGTGTCACACTGGAGATGTCCACCAGGTGCGTGAGAGACGGACCAGCTCTCACAACAGTCGAGTGCAGAAACACAACCCTTCCACCGTTCACACTCACTGTCCGGTCTAGTTGGTCGTTCTGCCGCCCTGAGTCGTCCAAGATGTCGATGGTGACCTAGCGTCAGTGACGGTTGACTAAAGCATGAAATGGGAGTCGTTGTCGAGAGGGCGAGAAAATGGAGCATGTCTCAGAGCACTGGAAGCGAGTGAACGAGTGTCCACATCGCGCCTGGAGCACACACAGCTCGTACCGCATACAGAGTGGTCACACTCTCATGCGCACCGAAGGGAGTGAAGCACGATGCCAGGCTGTAGAGGAAAGTAGTATGTAGAGTAGACACCCACAGATCGCAACGCCTTGATCTTGCCGTGGAGAGAGCTCAGCTCCTCGTCATTTTGGTTCTCCAGCGTTTGGTCTGTGGTGCTGCGACTGGGGTGAGTTCGTACGCACACGATGTGTTCGCCTTACCTTGCCATTATGAGGGTGGAAGAAGAGATGGAGTCAATACACGACGCAGGCGATAGGGTACTTTTGAGTTGCACGCGTTCCTGCTGGGTACTGGGTGGCAATATGACGCGCATCGGGGCCAAACAACCTCCAGTTCCGTCAAACTGATGAGCGACAAGTCGTCTATCCCCAATCACACAACTAGCAAACTGGACGAAGCGCTATGGACAGAGATACAGTGCATGAGGCCAAAGTTCTGTATGTGGGATAATGATACATGACATGCACTACGAATGCTCCTTTGTGAGCAACACGTAGAGACCCACACCGCCTAGAAGAGCATACTTCAGCTGCGGGAAGTCGTTCTGTGCGTCAGTCTGATCTCAGTGTCTGATCTCAGTGCTCTCTTGGAACTTTGCTCGCAAGTCCCGAATACAGCTCGCCCCAGACAGCAGGCAGGAGGGCCAGCTGCGGGGTGCTCGTAGCATATGGCCCACTTACCATCGCGATTGTGATATAGCCGACGTAGGGAAGGAAGCTGCTATTAGCCTAATGTGCAAGGAACTGCGCGTGCTCGCCATGAAAGCCCCAACTTTCAGACCTCCACGACCGCTCGGTGTGACTCACCCAACTACCTTGCCGATGATATACTTCGTGTCAAGCCATTCTGGACCCCGATAGAGGAACACATCGTCGGACGGATTGTTGTCGCCCTTCGTCAGGACTCTCTGCGTTCCGTTTCTGAAATCAGTTTACGCTGACTTTCCTCTTCCGCGGGCAGACTCACGCGATGTGAGACTCGAGGATACGGTGCACGATCGGTGTGCCATTCGGATCTCCCGGGCTGTATGTCAGTGGCTGCTCAGCGTAGATGGACACCTGGGCTGGGCATGCCTCGAGACAAGAGACAGAAGCTTTGCTTGGCTCATAGGCAACGCTGCCAATGGTGTTACCGTTCACGACTACTCACGACTTATACACTGTGATGTCTCCAACTTCAAGCGGAGCGCTAGTCGGGTTCATGAGGAACAGAATGTCGCCTCGGTAGAACGCTGGTTCCATGGATCCGCTGCGGCAGTTAGCATTAAGGTGCAGCTCATAACCCACGAGAGCACAACGACCACCGGTGACTCTGAGTTGGTCACCAGGCATAACGCGTGCCACATGACCAGACCAGATGCGACGACATTGAGGAAGTTGAGCACTTGAAAGAGCACCTGCGTGTTAACTTGGCGGCAGGCAATGACCAACCCCTTGTACGCCTAGCTTGCGCAGCTTGGCGATCTCTTCTCCAAACATGACTATCGCGTGTCTCGGTGCTGCGAAGGTTGAGAAGACGGTCAGTTGCGAGTGACGCGGGCGTCCAGGATATCTCGACGACGTACAGACGCGAAGGACGTGGACTGACGGCGATCGGGTATTTACGTAAGAATCACCCGGTGTGGTGCCTGAATTGTGGCCAGCGCGAGTCAAGTACAGCGGAATGGATCAAGTTGTCAACCTCCTTCTCTACTGTTGACTCGACGACGCCAAAGATCGCGCAACATGTCGCTCACTCCCAAAAACGGCATAGACGAGGACAAGCTTACCTCGGGGCAGATGACACCTGGTGGAATTGCCAAGCAGTTCAGCCAGCTTGATCTTCCTGCGCCATCCCACCTGCATCTGGAGCCCAAGGACTCCAACGCCCAGGACCAGAACGAGCGCCGCCAGAACCATGGTGACCTCTCGGAGGCTCTGTCGCACCTCAACCTCCCCGAGCCTGAGGCTTTGCGTAAGGAGCGCCAGCACCGTCGCACCGAGAGCCAGAGTCAGGATCTGAGCGAGCAGCTCTCGCGCATGACTCTTCCGCAACCAGAGCGTATCTTTGGCGGGCAGGACAAGTTTGACAAGGCCCGGGAGGACGGTGTCAACGCAGACGAGTGGGAAAAGGTCACTTTGCCTGATGATATGCCCGAGGCAGTGAAGAGCCCCACATTGGAGCGTTTCCGCCGCGATTCGCGCAGCCAGTCGTGAGGCCTGCAATGATGATTGGCACTGATTACAGGAACTCTACCTCGTCCACACAGGCAGCTACTCCTGTCACCACCGCAGCGGCGAGCGTCGCTGCCGGAGCAGCAGCCGCGGCACCAGCACAGGCAACGTCGCAGAGCACCGGGGGTCAGGAGCAGAAGATCACTCCATTCGATGTGCAAGGCGGCGTGGACGCGGATGGGAAGGAGCTCGGCATGTGAGTCAATACTGTTCGCATAATTGACTCTAGTGACTACGATAAGCTCGCGAAGCGCTTTGGTGCCCAGAAGATCGACGAGGCATTGCTTGCCCGCTTCCAGAAGCTGACCGGACGCAAGCCCCACCCCCTGCTGAGGCGGGGTACCTTTTACACTCACCGCGAGTTTGACAAGATTCTGGATCTCTACGAGAAGGGACAACCTTTCTATCTCTACACCGGCCGCGGACCCAGTTCGGACTCGATGCACATGGGCCACCTCATCCCGTTCCTCTTCACTGCGTGGCTTCAGGATGTCTTCGACTGCCCCTGTGTTATCCAGGTGACTGACGACGAGAAGTACTTGTTGGACCGTGATGCGAAGAAGCAGCAGGCCCTCATCAAGAAGAACCCTCAGGACAAGCGCACGCCCTACTGGATTCTTGACAAGTACCACGAGATGGGTCAGGCCAACATGGGTGACATCATTGCATGCGGATTCAAGCCTGAGAAGACCTTCATCTTCAGTGACCTCGACTACATCGGCAAGGAGTTCTACCGCAATGTTGTTCTCATGGCCAAGACGATGACAGTGTCCCAGAGCAAGGGTGTATTCGGCTTCGGCGACAGCGACAACGTTGGTATGCTTCACTTTGCAGCAGTCCAATCCACGCCGTCCTTTTGCAATTCTTTCCCGCAAATCTTTGGCACTCGGACAGACATCCCCTGCCTTATCCCGTGTGCCATCGACCAGGACCCATACTTCCTTGTCTGCCGTGACGCAGCCGACCGTCTCAAGTACAAGAAGCCGTCGCTCCTTCATGCCAAGTTCCTCCCTGCGCTCCAGGGCGCGGGAACGAAGATGTCGGCTTCCAACCCCAACAGCAACATCACTTTGACCGACCCACCCAGCACGATCAAGAACAAGATCCGCAAACATGCATTCTCGGGTGGTGGTGCCACTCAGGATCTTCACCGCGAGCACGGTGGAAACCCTGACGTTGACATTGCCTACCTGTACTTGTCGTACTTTGAGGAGGATGACGACAAGATGGCACGCCTGGCAGCTGTGCGTAAACCTCTCTCCGTGGGCTACCATGCTGACTTTCAAGGAATACCGCGCTGGCACCCTTTCGACGGTCGAGATGAAGGATGAGTGTATTGCCAAGCTGCAGGAGGTTGTCTCGCAGTTCCAGGAGCGCCGCGCGAAGATCACGCCAGAGACTGTTCAGTACTTCCAGGACCCCACTCGCAAGATCGACCCCACACCCAGCCGCGCGGCTGCCTAGAGCATGCATCTGTATAGAGAGAGCACCGACGGTCTTGGTCAAGCGACATAGAGCTGAGGCTATGCTGCTAGGCTTGTGGCGGCAATCCGGATCTTGCCCCTGTCATACTCACTCCTGGTTGGTGCTTGAGAGATTTCACGCACAGTCGCTTTTGTGACCGCGATGGTGAGACCAGGAATGGTCTCATGATCCGACAAACTGCTACACAGGAACGTGGACATCTCGTCCATTGCAGCCCATCTGTCGAGACTCACCAGGCGTCTCTCGTTGACTAGTGAGGTGTCAGGATGCAACAACAGCTACCAGCTGGATCCCGGCAATGGGCTCTTCCAAACCCGCTGTCGCTCAAGCACCATGGGCGACCCCTGTTATTGATGCTTGCTCTGTCGGACATCGATCAACACCTTCGGTATTGATGCTTTTTTTCGGACGGACAAGAAAGAACTTCAGATCCAAGCCACCGAGAAATTGCGTCGGCGCTCAAAGAGATGGCATTGTCAGGCGTGCAGGGTGGTCTGTGCTTTGACCACGTCAGCCATGGTCTGAATGGTTTCGCCGCTCTGGATCCTCTCAGCAGATAGGTGGCCAGTGCAGATTCGAGCGACGCCGCTTCAGCAACCGTGCGGCGGTAGACGGCAAGGCGCGCATGGCGCGCATGGGGTACGCCGGTGAGTACAGAGCGACTTCAGTGGCGGAGCCTGATCCAGTCCATGTGGTCTGAGCCTTGGGCAAGCCGTCGCTGGGCGGAGTCACGCCCCGTCCATCCTCCTGGGGATGTCAGCAGTGCATGTCAGAGTCTCGTCTGTCGGGCCGAGTGTGTGACAGCGCACCGGCCCGCGGAGCGCCACTCGGCTTTCCAGCTAAACCTTATCCAGCGTCTCCGATGCATGAATCTATTATACTGCTGCACCTCAGCGACGGACCGTGACATGCGGCTCGTGCAGAGGCTTCCACCATACATGATTGTTCTGCTGTAAAACCGTGGACGTGACTCAGGCATAGTTGAAGGCAGGCAGTGTGAGGTGTGCGGGGGAGGCACGATCGAATGCCGGCGCGTCGGGAGGGGATTTGATTGCAGGCTCACATTGTGCGGGTTCGACGCGTCCGCCCCCGCGTGAAATTGTATGGAAATGTGTGATTCCAGCTGTCAAGAACGGGACTTTGGGACGCATTCTGACTGGCCCGCAGAATGGCGGACACCAAAACGGTTAGGCATGACGGGGAATAGACGACCTTGCTTGCACGACAATCACGCATGACATGATCCATCAGTTGTACATCAGCCAGGAATTCTTGATCCTTTACCGCACTCCGGTTCCATTCGACATGGTGGCGTCTGCTGTGGCGTCTGTCCCGGCGCCGGGTTCATCAAGATGCTCAATGTGCTCTTTATCTTTCACATTTGCACGCGACGCACTGATCTCTGTCTCCGCTGCAAAGGTTTTGAGCCTGTCTGGTATAAGTATGGACGGCCTCGCGCCTGATTTTCCGACCACCATCGACTCTCCGCTCCTCACATCTTGCTCTCAATGCTGCAGTCAGCCCCTCCCACTCCAGAGCTTGTAGCGTCCTCTACTCCCAGCACGCCCAACCAATTCTCATGTCCCAGGACACCTAGCACTCCTCGAAGGACAAGCTCTCAGTGCCTCCCGAGGACCCCGCGTACCCCGCGTACCCCATCCCCCTTATCTTGTGGAACGTCGATCCGGAATCGTCTTCCCTACATCAAGGCCAAGGCAATGCGCTTCACACCGCCGCCAGTACCGTTTCGCTTGGAGAAGGAGGCAAAGCGCGCTGTCATGACGTGAATGATACCGTTCCTCTGGTTGCTGACCGCAGTGCTTCCCAACGCCTTCGCGATGCAACTTCCAGGGACGACGAGTTCTTTGCTCCAGTGGCTGATTTCGAACGACTCGCGACAGAGCCGACCACATTTGTGGCAATGACCCGGTGCCATTCCGACCCGGTAGCCAAGACTGAGAGGCCGAGCCTCGCGCGCGAGACGCAGAGTCTGCACTTTGGACTCCCCCGTTCGCCTAGAATGCACGACCTGGCGTCATGCGTTTGAATGATAGACCGATATTCGTTGTACTGTTCTAGCTGTTGTCATGTCATTTTGGTTCACCGGTTCCACGTGTGGTGAGCAGGGCGAGGTATTAGTCGGATGTCAGTTCGCATTGAGGACAGAGGAAGAAGCCAATTACCACTCTCCCGTCCACTGCCGAGTCTGACTAACAACGCTTCACTTCGCTCGTAAGAGAGTATACATGTCCATTGGATGATTCAAGACGCGCTTAGGGCACGTAGCGGAACCCTATATGTCAGTTCAAGACCAGTGAACAGCGACCGGGCACCAATACTCACCAGGAGCGAGATCGTGATATTCCAATACCTCGAGCTGCGTTCCATACGGAGGACGGCCTCCTTCAACCTTGTCCCGGCGGCGATTCTCGTGTCGATAGTACAGGGTCATACACAGCCCAAGGACGAGGCCGAGTGTCTGGAATGTGATGTTGACTATGCAGCCCTTTCGGAAATACGGTTTCTCATTGCTTGGGAAGAGGAAGGAAGCAGCGACGGACAGGCATTGACCGATGGTGTTGAGCATACCCAGGGATGTCGCCCTTTGGCTTTGATTACCGGTGTTGGCCGACTGCCACGCTTATATTGTTTAGTCGCCCTCATCCAAATGGAACTTACCGATAAGGAGGGGAATGTTGGTGTAGCCCGCGGTAACAATGCAGCAGCATGCAAAGTACCTGCCCGAGAACTGAGAGTGCGTGGCATGCGCAGCTGGCACAGTGAGAAGAACAGCCCAGCCGATCACTCCCAAGGCGAAGGGAACCATGATTGGGATGCCGCGCGTCTGTGCTCGGTCGGAGTACGTCGTAAGCAGAAGCATGAACACGAGAGCGACAGCATATGGTGGGACAGTCATCAACTGAGCACGAGCAGCAGTGTACCCGAAGCCCTTGATGATGGTCGGAAGGAATCCTGTGACGGACCCGAGGGTGAGATTCATGCACGAATACCTTGTACGGGTCAGCAGCGGAAAATAGTGGAAAAAGAGCTGAAAATACTGAAGAAACTCACATGATGCTGACAACATATGTCTTCCAATCGGTAAGACACCGCACAACTCCACGCCAGTCGATGCCCACCCGGGACTCTTGCAGGTTCTGTGCATTGAGTCGGGTGAGGCAGATGGTCCTTTGATTCTCTGTCAGGTATCTCGACGTTTCGGGGCGATTGGGCATGAATAGTGCCACACATATCGCCAACAAAAGCGACGGGCAACCCTCAACCAAGAACAGGATCCGCCAAGGTTTGATAGATGAGTGCTTGATGCTAGAAATGCCAAAGCTAATGAGACCGCCAAAAGCCCCACTCAATGCGCCAGCAGATATGAAGACGCCGACACGCTTGGCCAGGTCGTGCTTGGTGTACCAGAAACTCAGATGGAGCGCCATGGCTTGGCCAAAGAATGCCTCTCCGACGCCGATAAATAGGCGACAGACAAACACCCCAGCTCTGTTCGTAGTCCCTGCCATACATGTTGCAGCAATTGACCATGTAAGAGCCCCAAAGGCAATGGAGCGGGAGGGATTGATCTGTTTCGCCAGCAGAGTACCCGGGATGGAGAGCACAATGTATGTGATGTAGAAGCAGGACAAGGCGATAGAGTAGTTGGTGTCACTGTCGTTCAGAACCTCTTCCTGAAGGCCGATAAGTCGGGCGTTTCCCCTGCTTGGTCAGAGATACGGGTGAGCCAGGCTCACAGATTGCCGCGGTCCAGGTAAGCCGCGAGGTAGAGCAAGACTGCGAAGGGCAAGATACCGATGTCTGAGAGTCTTAGCCTTGCTCATCCGGCGCCACTATACCTACCAAGCTTGGCCATGAGGCGTCGCTCTGACTTCTTGAGCTCTTTCCGGTGCAGGTCACCCTCTGTGCCACGTGAATCCAGGCTGCCCTTGTCTGTAACAGTACTGGTGGCATTTGATTCCACTGCGTTGAGATGAGCGACATCTGCCTTCTCAGGTATGGCCTCCTCGGCCATGCGGACTTGCTTGGACATGTCTGATAAGGAAGTGCTGGCAATGTAAGAACCCAGTCAAAAGTCAGTTCGTCTCTATATATCGTTTCTGGGAATAGCCTTGAGAGGCTTGTGAGGCTTGACGAGGCAGGTCTGGATTTGGCTGCTCTCATGTAGGCAAAGCGGCAATGTCCACTCCTAGCGTTGCCCGATCTCGCTTTGTTGATTCGATAACAGTTACCCCACACACATGACGTTCCATACGTGGCGGGTCACATGTGGACGTGCTAGCTGGGACCCCGCGGTGGACATGAGAACTAGCAGACTGGTATTCTCGGCTAGTCTATATTTGGACGACTGTTCCTGGCGTTCCACCAAAACTAACTTCTTCTCCCCGTTGTCCACTTGGAGGTTCTACATATCTCTACTCCGCACCGGCCCCGAAACGGCACGAGTGGCGCAGGTCTAGTGCAATTTGGGTTGGGCACTACGGTCGTATTCGTCGTTGTGCACAGCGTGATGGCGTGCATGGGTCGATATAGACGAGTCAAAGACTGGCCATTCTTCGAAATCAACAGATTCAGGTACGTACCGAGACATACATGTTGCAATGATGCCGACGCGCTAGTAGCCGACTCAGTGGCTTTCTACACCACTCGTGACCCCAGCAATCTTGCGCTAGGGCGAGTGCGCGAGGGCGAGCCGACCGCCGGGGCGGGGTTAGCGAAGTGGGCATGTATGCATGTGGGGACTTGACATCACATGCTCTCACGCGGATGATCGCGCTATCTCTTGGTGTGAAGGTCATTGTTCTGATCGCGAATGACCGACAGACGCGACGAACTCCGAAACCCCGGTCGTGCATGGGGGACCTCCATGCTGCGCTGTGAAGCCGCTGGCCCAGTGTGATGTTGGGCGCTGCCAGAATCCTCTCTGTAGGTAGACGTGGGTCGTCAGCCAGCGCACGTTCCTCACTTTTCGTCAGATGTTAGGGACAGACGGGACTAGCCACGGAAAGCAGCCCGAAGAGCTGCTAGATCGCTTCTCTTCGGTGTGGGGCCACCAGTAAGGCAACGCTCTGGCTGTAGTGTCCCGTGCGGGTTGATGCGGTTTGGTGTTTGGAGTCTCTCCCTTTACTTCGCCGACGAAGTCCGAGCCGCTAACAATGAGCAGCTTCAGCCATCGATGTCTTGGGCTGTCCGCAGGTGTTCGTTCACGTGCTACTTTGACATGCGTTCGACATGCCGCGGCGGCACTCTGGAAAGGTGGGGAGAAAGTGGGCAATGAGATGTGGTCGAGCCCGATCGAGTCCTGCCCGACGCTGAGCCATATCGACGCTGCGCTGCACCAGGGCTCGACAATGTGCTTGGCTGCCGTTATAGAGAAGTAATACACTGTCCCTGGTCCTTTACTGTGAGGTAGCCGTTAGCAACTGTAGCCGCTGGCCAACACGGAGTCAATTGTCCATCGCCCGCGCGAGGTGGCGTTGCCACAAGTGCCAGTGAAACAAGGTTGTGGCACTTGACATCGCGAAAAATCAATCCTGCGATGCTAGGTGTTCCGACCCTGTCTCGACAGAAGACGACCCAGTAGCGAACGACCCAAGGCTGTGAGTAAGAAAGGGTGACCAAAGTTTCGCAGGTTCGAGCTGGTAACCGATTGGTGGGTGCTGGGCGTATTGCATCAGTGCCCTGTGTTAGTCTGCAGCCCGATTCGATCTCGACTTGACGTCGAAAATAGAAAAGGCGGCCCAAGACTGTGATCGTGTGAGGACTTCATCACGCTACGGATCCTAGTCCCATCATCCTCTACCCGCACAGGTCATGCTAAAAGCACAACCCTTACTCCTGCTTCTGCTTGGCAGCAAGAGCGGCGGCAACAGCGGGGTTGACGCGCTTGCCGTCCTTGAAGATGGCACGAGGGGGGGGAGCACGGTTCTTGCGAGCGTTAAGAGCGCCGGGCTTGTTGGAACGGACACGGACGATCTTGGCGTGGATGGCGCAAGAGATGCAGTAGACGAGGCGGACGTAGAGCTTGGGGAGAGCGTACTCGGCGTAGACGGAAGCGTCAGACAGGTCACGCACGGCGGCAGCCTCAACCATGTTCTTGATCGAGTTGCGCTTGATGGCCTTGTCCTGGATGTTAGCCTGAGCCTGAACGACAGCGCTTGACGGCAGAAGGTGCACCACGCTCCTATAGCAGTCCTGCCCTTGCGAAGCCAGCTGGTCGCGCTGGAACATCGCAGAGCCGATCTGCTGTCCGTCCGAGTCCGCCTCTGCTCTGGAAAAGTCGGCTCACCTTGGGGACCGCGCGCGAGCAGTTCGAGCAACGCAGGAAGCGGACGTGTCCACGTCCCTTCTTGTTACGGCCGGACCCACGGCGTTTCTTCGTCATCGGATCTGTTGGTGCTTGGGAACGCGAGGTGCGTAGGGGTTGGCCTGTCAAGTGGTTGACGGGCCGGCGGGGAGGGCTTTACGGGCCGGGGGTGTGCGTGACAAGCCGTGGGTGAGCTTGGCAGGCAGAGGTGTGCTTGACAGGCAGAAGTGTGCTTGACGAGCGCGGGGTGTGCTTGACGTGCGTCGAGGTGATCACAGGCAAGCAGAGCGATGTCAACGACAGTAAGAAAGACCTTTACTCGCAGCTTGCAGCCATGTAGGATGCCACACCCACCGTTTGGCGCGGGAGCAAACTGGTAGCTACCGGAGCTATCATTGAATATAACACCGCTAACCCATTTTCGTGTGGCACCCGTTAGGTTTTTTCGTGAGCCCAAGGGCTGGCTAACTGATTGCAGCACGTGAGCGGTCGACGTAAATTGGAGCATGGGGCATGCATCGCAAGAACCAGAAGATCGTGACTGTTGTGAACACCGTGAGAGATCTACATGCATAGGTGGACTCTTAAAATAATTGGAACAGCCTGGGCAACCGTGGGAGATATCGAACACGCGTCTGCTGTCTATCTTGATCTGCCAGTACATGACTTGCCTAGGTAGCTGGCCCTCTCCGCACAGCTCTCTGCGCACAGTCTGTCGATCTACGGCTGACACACCAATATTCTGACCGTGTGCATAGATATATGGATCGTGAACACTACTGCGTTCTATTGAGAGCTGAAGGTCAGGGAGACCAGAGCTGCATGCTATAACTGACTCCGTACCCCAGTTGGACAAATCGGTCTCCACCTTATCGGCACGGGGTCTGTCGGCGGTATCCCCATCCTCGAACACTGCTAGCACGCTTGGCATGCGATAGTGCGAGGCGCTCTTGCATTTAGTCAGCTTCCTCGTTTTGCACCGTGTCAGTGATAAGCCGTGATGTAACTCATGCATCGGTTTGCATATCGTGACATCACCAGTTATCTGAGCTGCTAACATTCTTCATCCTATGCATAAGCACGCTGCCTCTAGATTGCTACTGAATGTTTCGCTCTTCTTATCAAGACATATCTGAGATCACCGTGTTGGATCACTGAGTGCCAGCTAGTCGGCGCGGCCAAGCTCATACTCGGCACTTGCGCCACTTATGACTTGTTGTTTCCCGCAAAAAGGGTTGAATCTGAAAACGCTATCTGCTTGTCGCACGACGATAGGCGCGGCCCCTTCCTGCATGTCGTCGCTGTTCACACTTGAAGCCCTGCTCGTTTGACCCAGGAGGCTGGTGCGCTGCCGCTCCCGATACGAAGCCATGGACGGAGTGTGGTCCGAAGCCACGATCGAGCCCAGTTGTAGTGGGCCAGGCAGTACGGCCTGCCTGCTACTGTCGAGGGCATCGACCAGCCGCTGATAGGGCCGCAGCCTCGGACCAGGCAGTTGGGGACCGCAAAGGACCCCATCCGAGGAGGACCAGAAGCGGTGGCAGGGGCGGCTGCGGGGCCATGGGCGACGGCGGCTGGGGCCGGGGCGGCGGCGGGGGCGGCAGAGGAGGCAGCAGCTCGTCTGGCCACAAAACGACGGGCATAGCACGAGTAGCACTCGTACGTGCCGGGAGCCTCACCGTTGCGCTCGGGACGCCCCTTGCAACGCCCCGCGAACTCGGTGACGCACCGCCGAGTTGCTAGCTCGGCTGCCGTCGGCCTCCTCCTGCGCTTGGCAGGCGGCGCGCTCTCGTTGGCGGGGGCCAGACGGGTCGCTGGAGTCGCTGAGACGCCAGCGCCAGCGCCAGCGACGGGCCTCTGAGTCGCCAGGGGACTCTTGCTGGAGGCCGCGGCAGCGCTGGGCGCAGGGACGAGGACAAAGGCTGGCGGGCGCCGGGCAGCGGCGAGGCTAGGGGCAGCAGAGGCGGACGCCTAGGCAGCGGAGGCGGAGGCGGCGCTGGCAGCAGGCGGGAGGACAAAGGCCGGCCGGCGACGGGCAGCGGCGAGCCTGGGGGAGGCAACGGGAAGGCGGCGGGCAGCGGCGAGCCTGGGGGCGGCGGTGAGGCTGGGGCCAGCGGCAGGCGAGGGGTCAACGGCGGGAGGTCGACGGGCAGCGGCAAGCCTGGGAACAAAGGCAGGGGCACTGGACGCTGAGGCGGAGGCCGAGGCCGAGGCAGGGCCAGAGGCGGCGGCGGAGGTCTTGCTCAACGACTTTGACGATCGTAGCACCTCCTGCACACTCAAGTGTCCGGAACCACGCCCCTGAACCGGCCTGGTTCCGTGCACTTCCTCTGCTCGGCATTGCAGCAAGGGCCGTGGATCGCCTTGCTGGAGTAGCACGTGGTGCTCATGAACGTGCCCGCGACTTCTCCGCAGTACGTGGCGTACCCCGCGCACCCATTGACGCATTGCCGATGGCCAGTGCTGGCCCCGGTGGCCCAGGGGGCAGGCGAGGCGGCTGGATCGTCGAAGGCGGTTGCCTCGGTGGCGAACGTCCAGTGCGCCTCACGGCGCCGTCTGCGCGTCTTGACCAGGCCCGCGCGGAGTTTCCAGCACCGCTGGCACTCGAAGGTGCCCGGTACCTCCCCGTTGAGCACGGCTGGGCCTTGGCAGTCGCCCTTGGCCTCGTTGACGCACTTCCGGTCCGAAGTGCGCTTGCTTTGCCGAGGCCGCTTGGTCTTGCCTGTACCCGCGTTGCTCCCTGGCGTCGGAGCCGTGCCGGGTCGCCGCGATGTCGCCGCCGAGGTCGAGGGCCCTGCCGAGGTCGAGGGCCCTGCCGAGGTTGAAGGCCCTGCCGATGTTGAAGGCCCTGCCGAGGTCGAGGGCCCTGCCGCCGAGGTTGGGGGACGGCCGTTGTGGTTCTTGACCTTGCCCGTGTCGCGCCTCCAGCATCGCTGGCACGTAAATGTCCCTCAAACAGCCCCACGGTGGTTGGGGTACTCCTGGCAGCCTCTGGTGCCAGCGTAGACGCAACGCCGACCAGGGTCCCGCTTGAAGTACTTGCGGGGTACTGGTGGCGCCTCCTTCTTGTCACCGGCGGTCAGGCTCAGCCACGAGTCCGGCACCGGCGCGACGAAGGGAAGGAAGGGCGAAGGTCCCCAAGTTGCAACAACCGCTGCTGCTGAGCGGTGAACCAGCTCGTGGTCCGCCTCGGAACGTTTCATGCCGTACGCCGAGTGCGTCGTCGACAGGCGGTGAGAGACGTCTTGACGGCCGACCGGCTTGTAAGGTCTCTCCGACAGAGCCTCACGCGCAATGCCCACCAACGCTGCCTCGAACGACTCGACGAGCGCCTCGAGCTTGTTGTGCGCATCAAAGTGCCGGTCGCAGTCCTCGCACCGCGCTTTCGCCCCCAGAATGCCCGTCCTGCAGTCCACGCAGTGCTGCTCCGCCCAGGCGTCTGGCTCCACCCGCTCGCGTCGTCCTCGAAGCTCGCGCTCTCCCTCGGCCTCGAACTCGACCATGCGGGACTGGAGGTGCCCACGGTTACCGGATACGTTTACACTGTCTCCTTGGTCATCGACTCGTCTCCCGAAGATGGGAGAGGAGGTGGTCGCAACAGAGCTCCTGGAATCCGCTCATGACGCTTTGCCGGTGGCCGGCCGTTACCCTAGTCCGATACCGAATACCTCTGCGCAGCGCGCACGACAGTGACCTTGGACGAGGACGCGCTTGCCGGGGCACCAGTAGTGCGAGCAATGAAGCAGTGCTCGCACTCCCACATGCCAATCTTCGGGCCAACCCAAAACGCGCCGCCAGTGCAGCCTTTTGTGTCGACATTCAGGCAGCGGTGGGTCCACTCCTTCCTGGAGCCACCGGCGCGCTTCGCGCACTGCCCTCGCGGATCTGCACCTTTCACGCGGTGGGGCCTGTATGGCGCACTCGTACGTGCCGGGGGCGACTCCGCGGAAGTACTTGCCGACCTCGTCGCGTTTGCAATTGACGCACTTGCGGTCGGGGTGCCGAGCGGCCGACTTGTGGAACTGGAGGAGGGCTGAACACTTCTTGTGCATCTGCCAACCATCCAGCCGCCTGCAGTCGGCCGTGGTCCCGCTGGTCTCGCACACCGGGCAGAGAAAGGTACCGTCGAAGTTGGTGGTGGCCCGAGACTCGAGGTGGCCGATGCCATACGCCGCTGCGTGCGTCATGTGGGGGCGACGGACGACGGCTTGACCAGAGGACGGCGAGCGGGGACCTTGCTGGATGTCCTCGCTGGGGATGCTGGCCCGGACGGCCTCGAACCGGGCGACGGTCGCCTCTTGCCTGTCCAGTCGGTTGCGGTACAGACTGCAGGCGTGGCACCGTCCCGTGGCCCACGGCATGCCGGTCTCGCAGTCCGAGCATCGCGAGATGCCCCTGCGAGCGTCGCCGTCGAGATCTCGCTGCTCCCGCCTTGCCTCCGCCTTGCGAGCCTCGATGCCGCCTTCCTCGTCCGCCTTGAACGCTGCCAAGCGCTGTCGAAGGTGCTCAACAGCCCCCGGCACCTGGAGAATGACCTCCTCCATGGTCATGGAGTTTCGACTCCAGAGCCGCGCGAACGGCCAGTCGCGACGGGGCTCCTGCAGCTGGTACGCTGGGAGAGCACCACTTGCCGACAGTCGATCCGCAAAGGCTTGCAGAGGTGATCGCATCTTGCAAAGGAACGCAAGAAGTGACGAGAACCTCCAGGACTTGCGGCCGAAGTTGATCCCTACTGCTTCGACGCAGATGTCGTCCGTCGACAGAGCAGGGAAACCATGACGACGGTGGGCGGCGTACGAGGCGCGCAAGGGGTGGTGTGGGATGTAGGCGTGTACCAGGGGAAGGCCGCTTGCCTCGTCGAAAGTACCAACGAGGCCATGCGCACGCTCGTAACCGCAGGTAACCGTATGACGGACGAGGTGGAGGTAGATGGCCTCGGGGGTCACCTTCTTGCCACGGGGGTACACCATCTCGCAGTCGAGCTCCAAGCGGGTGCAGATGCGCCAGACAAGGTTGGCGATGGCGCTCGTCGACGTCTCCTGTTGGAAGAACAACGTCGACACCCCGTCCTCGTTATAGACCAGGCCAGGCCGTGCGCGGTCAACAGCTCTCAGCTCAGCCTCCAAAGACTTCACCTGGGCCCTCATCGTCAAAAGACGCGCGCAGATCCCCTCTACGTCGCCCGCCGAAGGACAGTGTCGATAGGCGACTGTATTTGGCCTCGTCAGACTGTCGATGTCGGGCATCGGCAGTGACGATTCGATGGGGCCTTCCACGCCGCGCGCCGTTGCCAGTTGGTCGAGGTACAGACTCTTCTGCTCGGCGCTCATCGTCGTCCACAGCCAAGACCAAGAGGGGAAGGGCGCGAGGTGGAGGATCCTCGCGGCGATGGGCCCAACGTCGCCTCTACCTTGGCATACGAGGACGGCGAGGACCTGCAGTGCTACGACGTCTTCCAAACCCCCACCCTTCCAAAGGTTCAGGAGCCAAGGGGTCTCGGCGACGTTGCCGTCGACGTGCAAGGGGAAGGGCGATGGTTCGCCGGCGACCATATGGATTTGGTCTCGCAAGTCTGGCGACCCTTGCCCCGACGATACCCGGTCCTTGAAGTTCAGGGCCCTCTGCATGGCCGCCGGAAGCGGGGACGTGTTGTCGACAAGCTCGTCGGTCCAGTACAGCGGCTCCCCTCCCGCCATCCAGGTCGCGAGCCGAGCTCGCAGTCCGTCCTCGCCCATCGACTTGTATTCGACGCAGGCCTCGGCGTATGGTGAGCCCTGGAGCTGAAGTCATTAGCATCAGGTTGCAACTATCGACTTACATCCTGCACTTGTTCGCTAGTCGATGCCGTCCATCACCAGTCCCATGTCGCGGGCCTTCTTCTTGTCGGCCTTGATGACGGTCGCCAGTCTCGCTGCAACCGTTGGCCTGTCGGACCTTTTGAACACCCATCGAACCATGTGCTCCACCCACTGTGCGTCGGTGAAGCTGAGGTAGTCGTAGGTGTCGACGCGGCGCCAGCACACCGCAGCCACGGCCGGCCGGCGCTCTCCCTCGACGACCTCTGCGTCGAGCTCTCCAGCGCGTCAACTTGAGGCTCCTGTAGACTCTGACGCATCGGAGGGGCAGGAAGTCCCGGACGGCCCTAACGTCCTGGATTGCCAGAGGGGCTCGGACTGGGAGGAACAGCCTGGACTCTGGGGTATGTATAGCATGTCATACCGCACGGACAGACCGTGACTGACCGCGACAGCCCGCACAAGGTTTTGGGCGGCTCTCGTTGGTGGTGCTGCACCAACGGGTACCCACGAGCGCGGCGACGATGACCGCGGCAACGGCGACCTCGGCGACCGCGAGGACGGCAGCGATGACAACGGCGACGGCGCCGACGAGGACAGCGACGACGAGGACGGCGACGACGTCCCAACGGCCAGCCGCAGAAGGGGGAGGCTGCGGTGGCGGAGGCAGAGGCAGCCGAGACAGAGGCCCGCTGTCCCTTGGCCTCACGACTTGAGAAGGCGCGTCCGGAGGCGCCCCACGATCAGTGGGTTCCTCAGCACCGTCTCCTCGGTCAACAACTTGTTGTCTCCTTCAGAGCTGGGAGAGCGACCAGTCATGACGAGGTTCTTGCAGACGGTACTGAGGCAGAGCGCCGCGAGCTGCGAGTTGAATCCGCAAAGCCTTGGAGGGGGTCGCGCATCTTGCAAAGGAACGCAAGGAGCGACTGGTACCTCCACGACTTCCGGCCAAAGTTGACGCCCTTCAGCTCGACACAGAGGTCGTCGAGCGACAGCGCCGGGTGGCCGTGGTTGCGGTGCGCGGCGTATGAAGCGCGGAGCGGGTGGTGGGGGAGGTGGGCGTGGACGAGGGGTAGGCCGCTCGCCTCGTCGAAGGTGCCGAGGACCCCAGGCGCCCGCTCGTAGCCGCAGGCGACTGTGTGGCGAACCAGGTGAAGGTAGATGACGGCCGGCGTCAATACCCTACCCGGACCGTACCGGCCTTCGCACTCGTCCTCCAGCCTGATGAGGACCAAGCACACAAACCTCGCAATGGCGACGGTCGCTGTCTTCTGTGGGAAGAACAGCGTTGAAACCCCGTCCTCGTTGTACACGAGGGCAGGCCGCGCACCATCCAAGCTATCGTCAGCTACCATCGCTCGTCCTGCACTTACGCTCGAAGCTTAGCCTCCATCGCCCTGACCTCCGCGCCCATGCCCAGGATTGCCTCGCGCGCTTCACCGAGACCGCATCTCCCTCCACCCCATAGATTGGTCGGCACGTACGAGTGCCAAGAAGCCCACCCCTCACGCCGCTGAGGGGGGTCGACGAGAACAGCAACTGTGATTCGTCACAGGACTCGACGTCAGTGGTGGCAAAAGGCTAAAGACTTACGCTGTCAACAGTCGACAGGCTTTGCGGTCATATGGACCGCAGTATTGCTCCCTGGTTCCCTCGCTCCTCCTGTCTCCTTTGCTGGAACAGGCGGGCGAGGTCGCGGACTACCGTAATCTCCGCGAGGCCGAGGGAGCAAGGTGAGCTCGGGGTTGTCGAAGGGGAGACGAACCCCCCCAGGGGAGTTCGCAGTGAGCCAAGAACAACCGGATCGAGCTGAAGAGACTTGGGACAGCTGGATAACTGGTGCTTTATACCTTGTCGTCGCCGTCGGCCAGACGATCCCGCAGCATTGCCTCGTTGTTCGTCGTGCTTCTCTGCTCCCGTTTGTTTGACTTGCGTCGACGATCACCACGTTGCAAGGTTCGTTCACTTGCTTCCTTTGTCACCCGAATGCCGCAGCTCAAGATCGCCTTGTGCTTCTTGATCTCCCAGATTGTGCCACAACACCACCTGGAGAGAGGTGCCAGGCGTTGCTGAGCAACAGGGTGGGACGCAAATCTTGCTTGAATCGACGACGTTATCATCATCCGCCTCTTCTGTCGGCGTGATGTCGAGGGCGTCGCCGAGCAACAAGATGATTGGCAGACGTTGCTGAGTAACCAGACAAAAGGCCAATGCAGTGCTGCTCAGCAACAAGGCAAAAGGCATATGTTGCCGGGCAACAGACAGAAGGCAGTCATCGCAGAGGATCTAACACAAGATGCCGATCTGGCTGGAACCACTTCGTTGTCATCGTTCGGCTCTGCTGTGCGTCATGCCGGGGGGCACGTCCTGCACGAGGCTGCGGCATTGGCATCAGTCAGCGTCATGAGGTCCGTTCTCCTCCGCATTGCTTCTCCCGATGCTTCGCATTTGAACGACGATCATTACGCCGCCCTATCAGCAGTGTCTCAGTATCTCCAATGGATCGTAAAGGTCAGGCGACGTGGAATCAGCCTCCCGCACATCGGTGGGTAGTCTTGCAGACGCCATCGCGCCATCCGCACGTCGACTTCTAGACATTGGACTCTCTTTGCCATGTCGATATCGTACGAGATCCTCGATAGGGTTCCGATCGACGACAGACAAAAGTCTCTCAACGTTGCGGCATGTGCAAAGCGTGTGGCTGTGAGCTGGCCGCTATCATCAGTGTCAACCTGTTTCCCAGACGCCAGTCGCCCGTGGTCAGCTAGTCAGCGTTGCCTCCTGTTCTCCCCGGTCGGGATACCGTTTACGCCCGCTGCTGATATCTGTTTCCTTCATGCTCGCCACAGTCACGTACCTAGCCGCCCAGCTTCTGCCCTTCTCCCCATGGCTCGTCGCCCCCGGACTCGGTTGCCTCAACCTCGTCACCGAGCTCCGCAGCTCTCTCCGCCTCTCTAGCTAGAGTTTGATCCCTCGCCATTCTGGCCAATCGCTCCCGCTGTATCCTGTCGTTGACAGCGTCGCGATCGGCTTCGATCTGCAGCTTGGCTAGAGCGACCCGGCGTGCCTCCTCGGCCTTATGCGATGCCTTGGACGTGGTAGTGCCCGCAGCGCGAGCCTGGAGATCGGGCAGCTACCATCAGCATAATCCACTCCCATTCTGTGTAACAGCTACGCACAGCATCACTGAGCACAGACGCAGCGAGGTCCAGCTTGTACCGGTGACGCTCGGTGTCGCCAAACACAAAGTACTGGACCAGCTCGTGTGTCTCCGAGTGGAAACCCATCTACAGTCAGCAGAGCCCTAGGAGCGTACTCACAAGAATCATGAATTCACGACCGCCGGGAACAGAATAGACCTTGTTCTTGAGGACAGGGTTGTCAACCTTGAGGCGCCGGTACTTCTCGTCCTCGCTGGTCTGGATGTTCGTTGCAATCTTCAGGAGGGTCTATCGTTAGCAGATGTCACGGCCCAGTTGAGCAAGTTGTACGGCCACAACTCTTGCGAATTATGCGTAGCCTTATCAAAGCAGCGCTTATGAAGGCCCCAGGTGCCAGACTCACTTCCACACAACCGACTGCCTGAGCGTATCCGCTGTCTCGGACGATGCTCCTCTGCAGTGTTCTTGATAGCTCTCGCCTCTTTTCAGCATCCTCTTTAGCGCTCGGCCGCTTCCATCCCGTCGCAGTAGCACTGCGTGGCGCGGAAGACGACGTGCCCGATGCCGAGGGTGGTGGTGACGCAGAAGCCGAAGGAAGCTCGGGATCTTCTCTCGGAGGATTGAGACGCGCCTCAATCGCTGCAAGGCGAGCGGCTCGAGCCTCTGCAGAGGACGTTGCTGCCTGTGCTTGACCAGTATCTGTGCCAGTACTCATTGTTCAGTGCAGTTCGTATGCTATGGTGGACCCGACGATGACGGTCGTGCATCGTTGACTATGTGGGGGCCCTGACGGGATCAGATGTGAGTGGCAAACGGCCATGACGCTCTTGGTGGTACTTTTTGCTATGCATTGTGGCAATATGCGGTCTACAGGAACTCGATGCCTACGCCAACGCTAAGCCCGCGAGCCATGCGCTCTCCTCTGCGCGCAATAAGTGGCATTGAAAAGTTGATCTCCACACGCAGGGGGTCCAGCCGGTACATCAGACCGAGGCCGACACTGAGACTTGGATTCGAGTACATCTTGGCGATGTTGTCGACAAAGGAGCGATCGGTGTCGTACCCGACCACCTTGCCCGCGTTGACGAAAGAGTGAATCTTGAGGGGCCAGTGCTCCTTGGTTGGAACGGGCAGCAACAACGACGCGCCCACGCCATAGGCCAGTTCTCCACCCAGCGAGTCGATGCGATCTGTGAGTCCCAGTCCGCCAACCTTCCACCCGCGCACAGAGTTGGGTCCACCCAAGAACGTCCGGTCTGGGAGGTATGTCGATTTGCGCGACCCGCCGGCATTGGTACCCGCTGCCCACAGTGGATAGAGAATGGATGTAAAAGACGCCACTGATACGAATGCGTTCGAGCCGTTCCAAATTGGGCGAGATGCCTGGCTTTGGGTTGTGCTCTTGAGGAAATGCGCTAGCTCGGAAGAGCCAGGGAGTCCAGCATACTCGTGCGTTGCTTTGAACAAGCGGCCACTGGTCCCCCACCATGGGTCGTCACGCGTGTCAGAGGTAAAAGTGTGGGAGAGGGCAGCCTTGGCGCTTGGGTTGGCAAGCGCACGAATGCTGCAGGTCAGCGTCGAATGCGCTTTCTGCTCACGATGCAGACGCTTGGGGCGTCAAGTGGTTGATGTCGCGGTGGACATACTCGTATCCCACCTCGTGAACCCCATATGGGGTTATGCCGGAGAGCTTGACTCTTGCTCCCTGCGACAGCTCGCGGTGCGATGCGAACGCCGTGTTATCCCGATCCATGCTGAACGCCGACAGCATAAGATTGAGGTAGGGTGATGCCAACACGGGGACCGACAAGGACGCCGAGTATGCCGACTTGGTTTTCGTTCCAAGCGCAGCATTGAGCTCAAACGTCTCACCCCCGCCAAAGGCATTCCTTATCCGCCCGGTGACGTTCTGGCTGTCAGTTCCGCTTTGCCGGTCAACCTACACCGCCGCCTTCGTTACCACCAAACTCGGTACCGGCCTTTAGAAAGAGTCTTCCCTTCTCCCTCAACGAGAGCAGTAGCTGGACGTCGTCAGATTCACCACTCGGCCCGGTTTCCAGCCGAATGCCGACGCGGTCCATATCATAGACCCCCAGTTGGTCAATGTGCTGCACCAGCGCCTTGGTGCTAAGGAGGATTTCGTGAAGATTCTGGGGAGGTGGAGGAGCAGGATGCACCCAATCGAGCCAGGAGGGGAGGGAGCGACCCATGAAAGGCCGGAGGAGGTGGTCGAGAAACCCAGTACGGGTCGAAGGTGGGGGCGGAGAGAGGCGAATGCTCGTTAGTCGCAGCGGACGCGACATGTTATCGTGCACCTACCACCATTAGCAGACTCCATACCCAGTCCACGTACCACATCACCTATGCGTGTTTGAGCTGCCTCATATTCGCCGCGCAGGCGTCGTTGGAACTCGGCCTCTTGGAATGCGCGGACTTGCTCTGGGTCGGCATCTGCACTGTCAGAACGATCCCCGAGCGCAACTCACCTTCCACTGGCCGGTCCCAGCCTGGTTCGCGAATGTCTCGGAATATGCTCGCTGCCAAGGGCGCGCTGATGACCGGTGGAGCAGTAGCGAGGCGATTCTGTAGTGAGCGACCCGGCGAGATGAGAGCTTTACCTTGAGGTCCGCGTCGACGTGCGAAACGTCCACTGCGCTCTTGGGAGCCGAGATTGGCTCTGGTTCAGGCGCGAGTGGCTGAGGAACAGCAGCCGGCGCAGCATCGACCTCGATGCCAACCTCTGCGATCTCGGCCTGGGCAGGCCCTCCCTCAGCGTTGGGATCCATGATGGATGTTTTGATGACGGAGTATTATGCCGGAGCTGCCGAACTTCTAGAATGGCAAGTGCAGTTTGGGCCATCCATTTTGGAGCCCCACTGGGTCAAATGACAAAGTTGACATCTGACAGATCGCTGACCATGGCCCGAGAGGATATCGAGGGCAACCTCCCACCGACAAACGAAGGCTACGGGACCCACGAGTATTGGTGCATAAGACTGCTGAGCGTTCTGATAACAGGGAGCAACGATACACAAATGAGCCAGACGAGCACTTTGACTGGTTCCTCAAGCCCGACTACCTGCTGCCAATATTTGACAAGTTGACGGCGGACTCCGGGGGCAAGAATGCTCGGGTCCTCATGCTTGGCTGCGGTAACAGCAAGCTGGGTGAGGTCATGTACGACGCCGGGTGGAAGAATATTGTCAACGTCGACGTGGGTGTTGTCCGTGAACTGTCTGACTAGCAGTACTCAGCAGTTGTTATCGAGCAGATGAAAGCCCGACACACGTCTCGCCCAGAGATGACTTGGCTGGAGATGGATGTCCTGAACCTCAACTTTGAAGAGGAGTTCGACTTGGTTGTGGACAAGGGTAAGCCCACCCTTCGAGTGCTCTGCTGACGGTAGGAACCATGGAGTGAATACAGTTGCCGTAGCTTTACTGATTCCAGTGCCATGCTCACAACAAAGGGTGACCCATGGGTGAGCAGCGAATGTAATGCGAGTCTGACGATAGAACCCTCCGGAAAAGGACGTGCAGACATGCACGCGTGAGGTCGACGAGGGCATTCGGGTCCTACGCAAGCAGCCTGGCTCCAAGTTTGTCTAGTACGTCCCCTCATAGACTCAGCTTCTGACACCAGCTTTACATTCGGCCAACCCCATTTCCGGAAACGATACTTTCAGAATCGTCCCGGGTGGGACCTCTCTCACAGGGAGATCGGCCCGGAGGATGGCTTTGCTTACTTCGAGTACGTACTAGAGTACAGAGCTACAGAGTAGTGTACGATACATACATGCATTACAATGTGTCTAGCGTTACGGCGGCTGGTTATCTAGGTCGTATTTTGGGCTCAACGGCTAGCGACTGTGTCACTCATAGCGTCCCACTCGCTACCCAGTTCGCTGCCGCTGCGCCAGGGCTCATCGTCGGCCCAGGAGCTGATGGAGAGTGAGGCGGATGAAGGGCGGCTAGGTGCTTGGGACATGTTCGGCGAGGGGAAAGCAAAGTCACTCGCTACAAGGCTCGCGCCGCCAAGAGCTGGTGACAGAGGGTGAGGCGAGACAGGGGTCCCGGAGCGCGGCGTGTAGGTCTCTGCGTCCACGAACGATGAAGAGAGGCTATACCCCGTCTCAGTCTCGGAGAGTACGTCCGGCGCATACTCAACCTCTACCAGGCCAGGCGACATCAGACGGGGGCTGCTTGCAACTGGACTGGTCGAGAGTGGGGACCGGGCCGGTGACGGTGTTGGCGACCGCAGAGCAACGGGCGTGATGGACTTGTTGCCCTTCTCCTCGAGAGCGATAAGCGGGGCTCGCTCGACTTGATCAACAGTCATCTTGTCTTCTCTGAGCTCTGCCCTTGCCTCGTTCTCGTCCAGTTCGTACACTTCGGCCGGACGACGACGACGAAGAACTGGCCCGTGTGAACTCTTGTAGGTGGAGGTGCTGACGCCTTCAGAGTCGCTGTAGACGCTTACGCAGACTCGCTGTCGCTGCCGAGCCTGCCATTGTTGCTTTTGCTCCTCGATGAGGGCCTCAATCAGGGGGCCCAGATGCGGGTCGTACACAAACTGGTATCAGTATGGACTGGATTGGAGGCGTAGCCCGACGGAAGGGAGCATGCTGGGAACGGTCTGATCGCCGAGCGGCGAAGGCCTGGTGCAGCTTCGATATATGCGACCCTACAGCCAGTCGCCACCGAACTTACCTTCTTGAAAGCATATCCTGTTCCAACGATGGCGAGGGTGGTGCCGATGATCACAGGGATAGGGGCCATGTCGAGGCCCTCTGATTGCTCAGAATGTGACAGACAAGAGCAGAAGGACTACATAGGTCGCAGCCGGCAGTGGCGGTGGGAGCGATTCGGCCTAATGATTATCACGTGCACAGGTGGCAGATAGCCGACAGCGTGCATGCGTGTGACACTGGCCTCCAGTTCGTATCGAACAACCTGTTGAGTAGTAGCAAAAGCAGACAGCTGCTCTCTGGGATCAAACCCTGTCAAGACAAGCTGACAGTGCTCTATCGAATGCTCGGGACGTGCGTGACAGGTGGCAGTAAGCATCAGCACGACTGCAGGATGACCACCATCAGTCGGCGAAGTCGTCTGCGTCCCACCGAATCCCAACTAGAGATGCTCTGCCAGAGCCTGTAGTGCAACTAACAGCACACTTTCTCAATGGGAGGAGGGATGTCATGCATAGTATACAGCTGCCTACTGGTTCATCTGCTCTGTTTCAGTTAGCGGATTCTCGAGCACTTGCGCCTACCTGCATTGTGTTCGGCGAACCTTGCACCGACGCGCTCCGAGTGCTTGAGGAACTTGTCCGCGCAGTGCTCAACACAAGTGCTCTGCCATAGTCAGCAATAGCTCACAGCCAGACGGAGAGGAAAGGCGTTGAGATGATGGCTCCCCAAATGGACCAGCACAAGATGCCCCCGGCGCTTCTATATGTCCATCGTTGTCCTCCGTCTTCTCAGCGTGAGGCTCAAGGCGCACGAGGTGCGAAGACCAGCGAAGCACTCGGTGCGCCAAGCTCCACACTAAGAGAACGAGAATACAGATAGCTTTGGTGACGTTCTCAGACGACACCATCGATGTGACGAATTAACCCGTCTTATATTGGGGACTCCTTCCCTCCACAGTCTCGGTTGACATAGACCACTCGACCCCATCTGGTAGATGGGGTCATTGACAGGCAAGACACCGTCACAAGCAGTAGCCGACACATGACAGAGCGACCCTACCCGGGGGAGTGATGGTCTGTACGTGCTTCCTGGACCATCTCACACTCACCTCGTTGGACGTCAATGACTTAGAGGTAAAGTCCTGGGCGCAGGCGCTGAAACACCTCTCAACGAGACCAGAGTAGAGACGCATGAAGTCTTGCATCTGTATGTCAGTCGTATTCTCGCAAGTCGAGAAATGAGAGCTTGTGTCAAGGGAGCAGGGCGCGCAACCTTGTCCCAGCAAACAACGTCGACATTGTCTTGCAGCGACGGATCCAAGCGTGGAAATTCTACCCACCTGCTTCTTCTCGATGATCTTGGACATCTGCGCCTGCTCGGCGGCGTTGAACTGAGAGAAATCCATGGCGGCGAAGGTGGTTGTGGAAGTGTACGGAAGCCGAAAAAGTCAGGTTCCACAGATCCTAGGACCCCCTACGATCTCCCGCCTCCACCTTGCGCTTGTGCCGAGCCTGCCGGATGTATTCACGTTGTATCTGTTGACGCACCGTCTCACCAACAGTCGCCATACACCAACATGCCAGCAGTCACAGCAGCGGCAAGAAGAGCCAAGCGCGTAATTGAAAGCTCCAGCTCTAGCTCAAGCTTAGACGACCTGGAACCCGAAAATGACGAGATAGACGAGGCTGAGGCCGAGCCTGAGGATGAGGCAGAGGGCGAGGATGAGGATGAGGAGGAGCCTGCTGAGGAAGGACCTGACGATGATGCAGCAGAGGAAGAGGACGAGCTGGACGACGAGCTCAGCGACGACCCGTTGGACGTGATTGGTATGTCCGCATGACAAGTGTCGTCTGACAACCACAGACTCTGAGGGAGATGAGGACGACTCTGTCAAGCCATCATTGAAGTTGAAACTACGTGTCGGGTCTAGCTCCCAGCAATCGGCAAAGAGGACAAAGGGGAAGAAGCGGGAGAGATCCGACTCGCAGGAGTTTGACGACGAGAGCAGGGCGACATCGCCTTCAAAGATGACAGCTCGACAGAGGGCTAGAGCGGAGGGCGGCGACGATGGAGCCTTGCTGAGTCTGCCTGGTGAGTCCAAAGTCAAACACACAGCTGACTGTAGATGGACAATTCAAGGCAAAGCCTGAGCTTACAGAGGCAGAGAGGTTACAAAAACGTGAAGAGATGGCTCGGAGAAGAAAGCGGCAGAATGAGCAGAGGCTGCAGGATGAACAGGTGAGGCTGCACCGATGGAGTCGCTAGACTGCACGGGGGTCGAAAGCTAACAGCAGGATCAAACTATCAACCGCTTGCTCCGAGCCCAGACCGGCCGCTCGCGATCAAAGCTCGATGGACCCGACGATGCTGCTGGAAGTGCACGCGCGTCGGGGATCTCGTCGCCAGTGAAGCGGAGCGAGTATGACGGGGTTCACTATGTGTCCCGCCTCGATGGCGACAAACTTGTCCTGCAAGTTGCTGTCCGACCTGGACGAGAAGATTGGATTGCACTACCCGAGCAAGATCAGCCACCGAGAACGCACTCCGAGGTTACCCAATGTAGTCTTCAAGGTTGTGATCAACCGCGCAGGTATCGCTGCGTCAAGGCATTCGAGAAAGGTGGCTGCAGTGTCTCCCACCTGAAGGAAGTAGAGGCTCACTTGTGATGTACTTTTGTAACGTCTGCAGGCGAATGCATATACGTCTACATGATGGGATGTGGGACATGACAACTGCTATGCTATGCGCGACGATTCCTCCAACCCAGATAACCCTCTACCGGCTCCTCCCCTCCTGCAGCACGACGGGTTGGCCGCACACGCCGAGTCGGTTCCTCCACCTCTGGCGCAGAGTCCAAACCTGTAGCAATGCGGCGGCGTCGGATACCACCCTCAATCTCTGCCCACCAGAGCTTCAACGCGCGCTGCAGATGCAGCTCTCGCGTGCCACGAGGATTAAGCCAGTTGTAAAAGTCAAGCAATTGCTCGGGCGTATCGTATGCTGCCCATTCACCGGACCCAAGCCGGCCTGCCTCCTCCTTTTCTCTCCGCTCGTTGATCAACGCAAGGGGGATGTCGCCGGGTAACCTGATCATCTCAAGCTCCAAATCGTCCACGCCTTGCAGATAAACTCTGCCGGTTCCCCATTGCAATTTGCCGTCAACGTAAAGCGGGGAACTGCCAAGGCCATCGAGCCACCAGACCTTGTTGCCGAATCTGTCCGCACCAAGGGGTCGTCCGCGAAGGGTGTACAGGAATCGACGGAAGTCTTGTTCCAGCTCATGAAGGCGCTTCTCAAGCGAGGCCTCCTCGTCCTCTAGACGCCGCTTCTCCGCCGCCGCATGTTTGGTCTCGGCTCGCTTGGCTCGGAGCTCTTCGCGTTCCTTTGCGCGCAGAGCCTCCTCGGCTTCTCGCTCAGCTGCCTTTTCCATCATGGCGCGACGACGCGACGCGGCCGTCTTCACCCGGCCGCTATCGGAAAGTGGAGACGTAGCGCGAGACGGCGTCTCCTCATCGCTCATGGCGGAATCATCAAGCTCGTCGTGCTCGCCCTTGTCGCCATTGATGTGCCCGTTGGGAGACTTTGGACGAGGCGATCCGGGCTCATCCTTGACATCGTCGGCTTCAGCATCACCGTCTGCCTTCTCCTCCTTTGGCTCGAGAGCATCGCGTTCGGCGCGACTGGGAATGTCAGAACAGGCGTCATTCCAGGGAACTTACACTCTGCGCCACTCGCGCTTAGCTTCGATTTGCTCTTTCCTGACTTCGGTGAGAGCTTGTGTCGACTCCTCCATATAGTCGCGTATGATGGAAGTCTGAGCTACGAGCTCAATGAGAAAGGTGATGATGTTGAGCTTGTGAAGGAAGTGCAGCGACGTGTAACGCTTTTCCGGCTTTGCCAAGATCAGTCCCGAGGCTGCTGTGCCGGACGAGGGGCCGGTCGACCACGTTGGACGAGTAGGTGCCGGTTTGTCTTCGAAAGTGAGATATAAGATGTTATCCAGATATTGGGGAAGAGTATCCAACGTCGCCCGTTCCCATAGACATCCGACCAGGGACAGCTCCCATCCCTTCCGGTCATCCTTTGTGGATAGCTCCTTCTTTGACCAGGACTCTGCGGCAGGCTCTGCTACGGGACGCAATGTTTCTGTCGTTGCACCCTTGGTACCCTCCCAATAATCGGTATCGTTTTCAGCGACCTGCCCACAGTGCGCGAGGGGCTTGACTGGGTCGTGGCCTGCCTTCAAGTCACGGACCAAGGCATTCAAGAGAGTTGCGTGAATCTCCACCAGCAGAGGCACGGGGCCAGTGTAACTATCAGTATGGTAAAGCGCCTGTTCGAACTCGTCGATAGTAAAGGACGATAGCCCCAGTCCATCGCCCATCACGTTGAGGAAACTCCAAGCCATGAGGAACTTTTCAAAGCTGTCTCCAAATGGCAACTCCTTGTTCGGGGTGGGGCGGACCTCGATACGACCTGCTGGACCGTCACGCTCCGGTGCGTACTCGACGAGCATATCTTCTGTCAGCCAGAATCTCACCCACTACTCACCCTCAATAGGATACTTGATGCCACGCTTCTTCTTCTTTTCCTCCTCCTCCTTTTCCTTCCTCTCGCGTTCCTCCTTCTCTCGCTCGGCTTTCGTAGGTTTCTTCTTCTTGGGTGGCGGGGCTTCTTCCTTCTCTTCGGGATCAGAATGTGTAATGCCGAGACGTTCTTCACGATCACGTTTCCTCCTGTCCATCTGCCTCTCACGGTTGAGCTGGATGGCAGCCCGGATCTCGTCTGTCATCTCCGTTGGCAGCCCGTAATGGTGCGCGACTGACTTCTTCACAAGCCAGGGAGAATAGATAGCAGCCTCACGAGCCACGCAGTCACGGATGAAGCGCTTGAGCATTGCGCGAGAGTAGTTGATGCGGTCGCGACTGATCTTGTCTGCCTGCACTTCCATAACGCTGCCTTGCCACATTTCACCCTTCTCTGCCTCGTTTCCGTCCGTGCTTGAGGCGTCAGAGTCGGCCTCCCCGCCTTCCTCGATCAAGCGAACGTTGTAAAAGTACTTCATGGGATCGTCGTATTCGGCCACCTCGTCGTTCGTCAGGCCCAAGTCCGTAGCATAAGGGTGATAGGGATTGCCTGCAGGTGCGACCAGACTTCGCGGCGGGAATGTCTTGACGATACGAGCGAGGTACTTGTCGCCTTGCACGTCGACAAAGACTTCTGCGATGAGTTAGAGGGAACTAGTGAAGGAGCCTCACTCTCGTCGTCATAGAACCGGTTCACGAAACGTTCGAAGACTTTGTCGGCCAGAGTTTCAAGTTTACCCTCGACCTCTAAACGTGTTAGTCGAGACATGATGGATAGCACTCACGGAACTGCACTGATTCCAACACCGCCTTCTTCAATTGCCTTGGGAACCGCGCGTGCAACTGCTGAACCTCCTTGGCCTCGTTTTGCAGCGCCCTGAAGTAGGTCAAAGCAGACTTGCCGCTCACTGTCATTAGCATCCATCCTAGTATGGCAGCGTACCTTCGCACTGGAAGAGCGGTTGGTCGTAGAAGGCGCGGCGGGCAGCATAAGACCTTTGCATTAGCGGGCGCACCCTCGGGCAGACATACTCGTAGTCCAAGAAGATCTCGCCTGTTTCTGGGATGTAGAAGACGTCGACGTTCTTCACTCTGTATCCCGGTATGCCTTGGGAACCAGAACCGCCGGGGGGAACCAGGGCGCCGTTGGCAGTCCCGTTCATCGACGGCCGTTGTCCGCGCCTAGGAGCTGGAGCCAGAAGCGTAGGGTCGTTGAGAGCAGAAACAAGCTTTTCGTACTGCTCGTCCTCATTCTCACCGTCTTGCGGTGTGTCTGAAGGTAGAGCTGATGGCGCGGCACCGGGTGAAGGCTCTCCGCTGGTCGCAACATCCTTCGCACCTTGCGCGTTGATCGGTTGCACGATTGACGCCAGCGAAGGGAGAGGGTGCATGAGCACTGGTTTCCGCTTTAGGAGAGGCATGTCGGGCGGGCAACAATGTGGTTGTTCGTCGACAGTGGTGGCGGTAGGCGCTGGTATTCACCGAACCTTTCTGACAGTCGATGAACTTGGATGTAATGAGCTCGCGCACTCTGCCACGCCCGGGCTGAGCGCGGAGAGGACTTGGGCGCTGTGGAGGAAGGTTATCTGCACGTCTGAGGTCGACTAGACTGAAGGGTGCGATGAAGATTTGGGGTGGGCTGGATTGTTGTGCCGACACAAACAAGGAACCAGGCGATGGAGTATCGGCTATGCACCGATCGAACGCGTCTCGAGAGATTTGTTGTGGAGGCGGCCGGCTAGGACGGCGAAGGTGGGATATCTATGCGATGATGGAGAATGGATGGAAATCGTAGGCCATGGACTGGGACGGGAAAATGATAAACAGGTGAGAGAAGTTGCAGAGATCGGATGGACTGTGAAGCTATGGATATTCTGCGAGACTGGGGCGGGCGTGGCGGAAGACATTGACAACTGGACACCGAGTGCATGAGCACACTCTACTGATCGCATTCTGGGTCTCCTGGAATCACGCGGCAAGAGTGGGCATCCTCTACTACCGGCATTAAGCCAGTCCCGTGCATGCATGCATGCTTCCCCGAGAGGTGGCCACAACAGATGCGATGTCGGAAGCCGTCCCAGGTGTGGTGAGGCTTGCATGAGCATGTAGATTGCTGCTCGGCCTGGCGCGCGTCATATCGTAGCATCGGTTGTTGTTGTGCCACGCGTCGCGGAGATTCGGAAATTATCCAGGTGGTGAGGGCGGCTAGCACTTACGTAACAGCCCTCCACACTAAATCGCGAAGGGACGGCATGTGTCCCACTGCATGTAATCTCGTCAACATCACCCCTTTGCAGCAGACATCGGCGACTGGATCCATCGCCTCCATCCAGGCCAAACAGCTCTCTCCTTGATCCTGCGCGACCCCAACTGCAAGGACCAACGCATTCGCGCTTTCCTATCTGGACAAATTCTCGAGGATCCCAAGTGCACAACTTGTGAGTGATTGACTTGCGTGTCAATGTCCTTCACCTTCCCTATCACCTAACCTTCCTCCTCTACACCCCTTGCGTTGTGCGAACACCTCCACACCTTGTCGTCAATACTTTGTCTACCTGCAACCTCTCTCAACACCTGAACTTCACACCCAATACCACTCTGCCCGGACCCAACCCTCAAATTGCTCGCACGCACTCTCCGTAACTCGCTCCTCTTGAACCACTCGCCTTCCCCGTGGTTGTTATCACCTTCGCTGCTGTGCCAATTTCTACGTGACCACTGACAGAGTCTTTGCGCACGCACACACGGACGCGCACAACTCGATAACTCCCGTCATGTCTGACTCTTCCACTCCTTCAGCCAACAAGCGCCCCGCATCGCCTTCTCAGGACGGCAACGCTGCCAAGCGTGCGCGTGAAGACTCAGCTGCGTCTCCCTCCACGGCCGCAGCGGACCGCGCTGTCGGTAACGATACCAGCTCTCACTCGGAAGTGAAGTCCAAGATGGAAGACAATGACAACAAGTCGTGAGTCCTATTCAGCTAAAACCAATCACACTCCAGTCTGACTGACATCAGTTCCGCTTCCAACGAGGCTGGCCCCTCGTCAAGCACCATATCCGCCCCACCCCTTCCCGCTACACCTGCCAAACCGACCTCCGAGGCCCCAGCTCAGCAGATATCCATGCGTGCCTTGATTGTTACCCAGGATGCTAGTATCATCATCGGCCGAGCCGGCGCTCATGTCAACGAGATTAGGGTAGGTGCTGAGCTTGCTGGTGTCACTGATCATCATAGGAAAAGTCGGGGGCTCGCGTTACCATTTCAGAGTCTATTCCAGGCAATCCAGAGCGGATACTGAACGTCTTTGGCGCTCTTGACGCAGTCAGCAAGGTAAGTGCCACCTGACGAAGAAGAAGCTGACGGCAGGCCTTTGGCCTGATTGTGCGCCGCATCAACGACGAACCATTCGACTGTGCATCCGTTCCCGGATCAAGGGCTGTCACCATCAAGTTCATCATCCCCAACTCTCGCATGGGCAGTGTGTAAGTCCACTCGGGAGGGTCAATGACATATTATTGACCACTGGACAGCATTGGTCGCGGAGGATCCAAAATCAAAGAGATCCAGGAAGCTTCGGGGGCTCGCCTGAACGCATCCGAGGTTATGCTCCCGGGATCGACTGAACGTATTCTCTCTGTCTCTGGCGTCGCCGACGCTATCCACATTGCCGTTTATTACATCGGCACTATTCTCCTGGAGTATCAGGAGCGTAACCCAGGCCCCGCTGCTGGAGCTTATCGCCAGCAAGCCGGTGGTCACGGCGGCCCTGCGCCCGTCTCTGGACCTGGTCCTATTGCAGTTGCCGGCGGTCCACCAGTAGGAGGCGGCGCGTCCTTTGCTCCGGGCGCTGGCGCGTCCGGCCCTGGCAGTCAGACGCAACAGATCTTCATTCCAAACGGTCTGGTCGGAGCCAGTGAGTCATGCAGGAGGGAATAACGTCTGATCATAACAGTTATCGGCAAGGCAGGCTCAAAGATCAATGAGATCCGCGCCCAGTCTCAATGTCAGATTCGTGTCACTGAGCCCGGCACTGCCCCAGGTCCTGGCCAGGTCCCCAACCCGGACGAACGCCTGGTGACTATCACCGGCCAGCCAGCAAACATCAACATCGCGGTGCAGATGCTGTTCCACCGCCTCGAGGCTGAGAAGGCCAAAGCCGCTGGACAGGCAGCACCTATGTAGAATGTGTAGAGTCGGTATACGATTTATAAAGGTCGCAATCATGTTGCGTGGAGGCGGAACCGGTGGACGGTACGCGCAGGATCTGTACAATGGGGCAGTGGTTATGTGACTACTTGTAGTCCTCTGCCGAGAACGATGGAGTAGGTGACTAGCGCAACAGATGTTGCTTTAGGAGCGCTTCTTCGCAAGTTCCAACATCGCTCAGCACCCCCTGTTGCGATGTACAGGGTGTGGAGGGCAATCAGCACTGCCTGTGGAATGGGTTGAAGCTAATGACGTCAACTAAGCTTCATTGTCACTGATTGTAATGCCTCAGTAATCCCTCTATTGTGCCTTGCTTATGCCGTAATTGAGCAACCGCCGAACGTGCCGTGCTTCACCGTTCCCCTTCCGGTCTTTGACTTCTTGTCTCGCAACACTCTCTCAGAGTGAAGGTACAACTTCGGACATTCAATGGCATCACCTACACTGGCCGATCGGGAAGCTTCCCTGGTCCGGGATCGTCCTCCGACGACTCCTAAGCTCCCTGTCGATCTTCTGGACGACATCTTCGAATGGCTGCCACCAGGAGATTTGGCTACTTGCGCAAGGGTCAATACTCTATGGTATGAGTGCTGTTCTCCGATGTTGCACAGGCGTCTTGTCTTGCAAGATGGGGATCATCATTGGCCGGTCTTTCATCGTGTGAAGCGCTCGGACAGACTCACAAGGCTGTGTCATGATCCCGCCAGACATGTTGAGATCATTGATGTCCACCCACACTCGAGAACGAAGTGTGCATCGCTCGACGGGATGGGCCGAATGAATGGACATGGTATGACTCCAAGGGTTGCCAGCTCTGAGGCTGGCGTGGTATTTGCGTCGTTTGGACGCGAAGCCTCTCAGCTTGCCGTGAACTCAAGGCTGCCCTCCCCCGAATTGCCACGACTGCACACCTTGAGAATCCACCTTGATCCCGGGCGCGCGAGGCTTATGCATCCGACGGGCGGGCCTAACAACTGCCCACTGCTCGAGGTCATCCGACCTGCCACCCTCGTGGTACGCAACTCGCCGCTACTCTTTGAACCTGTACCCCGAGACCTGGCAGTTCTCGATGATGTCAAGCACACCATTCTCGTCCTTCGCCCAGACTCGGCACTGGTCGGTACCAACATGAGGTGGGAAGCCAATGGAGCGGGAGCGGTTGGAGTAGCTCTCGCCCTTCCAGAGCAAATCGACCACCTGACAATCATCTTCCACACTGAGCCGGGACAAAGCTGGCGTCCACAACCACGACCACGTAACATACGGTTCCCGTCCTTGCTCCAGGAGGGCGGAATGTACATTGAAGAAACATGGCTTGGACGACTACTCTTTCATGATGACGGCCTTCTTCGCTGCCTCAAGTACAAAGTGCCTGGGCTCCAGACGCTGACGTTTGTGAACTTATCTAGCGTGGATCCTGTAGCTGTTATTGCCGACCCTGTGGGCCAAGGTCAGGCAGTAAACGTGGAAGTCCGTAAGGCCATCCACAACGCCTTCAAGCTATACACTCCCGAGTTTCCAGACTGGACCTTTGAGGACGAGGCTGGGGACACCGATATGAAGACTCAACGGAGCCACGATAAAAACCAGGCGCAGACAGTAGCAGTCACGCGCATCCGTAATCTCGACATGCGCGAATGGCTCGACCAAAACAGCGACTGGCGGACTGTCTTTGCTGAGAATGAGATGGTTGATTGGCTCCAGGCACCAGGCACGGTGCAGGATGCGATTTCCACTGACGCTGGGAACCATCTTTAGCTTCGTACTTGATACTTGCGATGCAAACGCCATCTCAAGGTATGATTGCACTGTCTATCAGCTGACTTCAGTTGACCTCCCCTTCGCACCGTGGCCCCTCGAGGTTCTTGGAGTGGTGCTGGGATATGTCTCTCGTCCAACGCTGGCCAGGTGTGCACGCGTCAACTCGGCCTGGTATGACGCGTCAGTGAAACGACTCTATGACCACTATGAGGTGTTCCCAACAGTGGCAGACCGGACAGTACCTGCGCACCTCACTGAACGCAAGAGGTCGAACCTGACACGCACCCGGCACATGACAGTGTGGGCTCATGACGCCCGTCTCTGCCACTCCGAATCACCTCCGTTTTTACCTTCCCTACAGGTCCTCTCCTTCCACTCCACGACCGTCCACGATGGAGAGCGCCCATTCGGACGTCGCCCATGTTCTCTGTTGCGTGCACTTCAGCCATCTACCATAGTACTACATGGTACAGATTTTCCAGCCTCGGTGAACGAGGTGTGGGAACTGATAGGAGCGAAGGATGTCGTCGTCTCCTACGATCCCATGAAGTCCATCGCGGACTTCCACCTAATCGACCGTTGGCCGACTTCCATCAATCCACGTGGCGCGCCACGCTCCCTGACTGTGGTGTTCAGTCCTACCCATGATGAGTACATCCCCGAGGAGAGGCTGCGCTTTACGAATCTCCGCAGGTTGGCATCTTGGGTCGCACTGTTACCCTGGGAGAGTCGATTGACAGTCGTAGACGTTGGCGCGGGAGCCACGCACGAAAGTCTGGTGACGAGCGTCGCCAGTGTAGCGTGGCCGCTGTCCAGAGCTTGGGAAGAGGGAGGCAGGGAAGGCTTCCTCAACTGGATCAAGAAGTGGTTTCTGGACGAAGTGAGGAACGCGATGCTTAGTGCCCAGGCTCAGGCTCAGTCTCAAGCCGAGACTGATGCTGATGCAGAGGCGGGCATGATCGACAGCGAGGTTAACGATGGAGAGGGACCAACAAAAGCTCTCGATATGGAAGCAAGGCTATCCAACATCAAATTCGTGGAGAAGGAGAATCTGATGACGTCGGACGTCGTTGGAGACTGGTTCACGACTTGAAACAAAGGCTAGGACACCTTCCCCCAGAGGCCGTGTGTTGCGTCGCAGAACTCGGATGCGACATCCCAGACAGGCGTGTAAAGTGGCATGCCTGCTGCGCCTATTGCTCTGCGAACGCCGAGGAGCTATGCTCCAGCATGTGCGTACAGGTCGCACGCGACCAAGCGGGGCTTGAGTGCGGGCCGAGACTGTAACTCCGTATGATTATGCGGATTGTCGGTCTTACAACGGAGGTGTGATCTGCGTGATATCATTTGCCGAATTGCCCGACAGCCGGTCACTTGTGTTTATCCGAAGATGATCCGGAACAGCAATATGACCGAGCCGTGCTATCAGCCGGTGGGCTACCGCGGCCAGCAATCGAACGGGATGTCCACTGCCATGATGCCTTTTGTCTCAACAGCCAAAGAGTCTTGATCTTCAGCAAACGCATATATACTCTACGCGGCTATCCAACATCGCCGACACTGCACTCTCTCTGTCTCTAGCATGACACAATACGCTTATCAAGATCGGTCCCTCACGCCAGAGGAGCGGGCCGATGACCTCCTGCCTCGGTTGTCGCTTGAGCATCGCTGTGGACTGCTGTTCCACATGATGATTTTCGCCATGCCACTCGACGCAGTCCCACCGATGTTTCCCATCCCCTCCACGGAGAAGTGTCTCGACCTTGGATTGTCGCATTTCAACATCGTGGGCAACTTCGCTTCGGCGGCGGAGTTTGCAGAATGGACGAATAACCTCCAGAGAGCTGCAGCCAAGCGCGGCTTACCTCCCGTCACACTCTCCACGGATCCGCGGCACAGCTTCTCCGAACACCCACAACTCGGTATGTCGGCCGGCGCGATGAGCCAGTGGCCGGAGGCTGCTGGCATGGCCGCGCTCGCTTCGGAGGCTCGAATGTACGAGTTTGCCGACATCGTGCGTCAGGAGTACCGTGCCGTTGGTATCGCCGCCGCGCTGCACCCCCAAGCCGATATCACGACAGAGCCACGATGGTCACGCATTCATGGCAGCCTGGGTGAGGACTCGGATTTGGCATCGAAGCTCGCCGCCGCTCATATCCGCGGTCTGCAGGGCGCTTCCTACGGCTCCCAAAGCGTTTCGGCATGCGTCAAGCATTTCCCGGGCGGTGGAGGTCAGGATGGTGGACTGGACCCTCACTTCGCTTGGGGGGCTGAGCAGTCTTATCCGGGTGGGATGGACGCCTTCGAGAACCACCTCAAACCATTCCGCGCGGCTGTGGATGCTGGCGTGAGGGTCGTCATGCCCGGGTATGGAAAGCCAATGGGTCTGGCCTTCCCGGAAGTAGCGTTTGCGTTCAATAAGCCAGTGTTGGATATCCTTCCCAACATTGGCTTTGACGGTGTGTGTCTAGCCGACTGGGCAGTCATCAGCGACATGGACAACGCAGAGGCTGTGGGTGACCTTGCTACCGCACGCGCTTGGGGTGTAGAACAGCTCTCCCGTGAGGAGCGGGTCATCAAGGCTCTTGATGCTGGCATCGACCAGTTTGGTGGAGAATATTGTGTCGACATCTTGCTCCAGGCCGTCAAAGGTGGACGGGTGACGGAATCACGCATCAACCACTCAGCACGCAAGTTGCTTGTCGACAAGTTTGCTCTGGGCTTGTACGACAACGCCATGGTCGACGTATCGAAGACCAAGCTCGTGGGCAGCGACGCCTTCATGAAGGCTGGAGAGAAAGCGCAGAAGGACTCGTGTGTCTTGCTCAAGAACGGAGTGCTGCCTTTGCAAAGAGGTGTGAAGGTCTTTGCAGAGGGATGGAAAGACCAGAACGCTTTGTCAAAAGCGGGATTGACATTGACCGAGTCGCCAGCGGCCGCAGACGTGGCTGTCGTTCGACTAAAGGCGCCGTTCGAACCGATGGGCAAAGGCGACTTCACCAAGCTGTTCCACCACGGCTCGCTTGATTTCCCAGCAGAAACAATCGACAGGGTCCAGTCGCTGGCCAAAGTTGTTCCGGTCGTCGTCGAGGTCTACTGCGACCGGCCGGCGATCTTGACGGAGATCGACGAGGTCGCGTCATCCCTGATCGTTACCTTCGGCATCAACGAGGACGCCCTAGTGGAGGTGCTGATGGGCTGGGAGACGAAGGGCCGCCTGCCTTTCGATTTGCCTAGGAGTATGGAAGCTGTCAAGGCTGCGAGAAGCGACACTGCGTTTGACGCGGATGCACTATATCGCTTTGGGAGTGGGTTGACGTACAGTCCGACTGCTTCATTGTAGAACTATCTAGATGGCAGTGGTTTGTTTGGTTCCAAATGACCGCTCCGACGATTCCCCGCACGGATTTCGTAGAGGTAGTACCCACGACAAGTCAGCAGATGCTACGTGTCTCGATTGCAGTATGCATGCGAGCTGGCTCCATGTGCAGAGGACAACCTGAGCGGTGTGGATATTTCGCAGTGCAGATGCATGCCGTCACTGGCTGTCGGTCAATGTAGTCGCTCCATCCTACTCCATTACTCCATACTATGACGTCGCATGGCGCCGCTATTTATGGTCATAATAAAATGTCCTCTTAGTCGATCGCAGCTAGCCACATATAACATCCACCGATTGGCCATCACCGCCTGACCAGGCCACCATGAAGTCCGTTCAGAGGCTTCCCTACGACTCGGACTCGGGAAGGGATACCGATACCGACAGTGAACCTGACGAACTACTACAGCCCCAGACTCAAGTAGCCCGCGTCCTGTGTCCCTTGCCCGCCGAACTCCTCAATCTGATTCTGGACACTCTCCATCGCAAGGACTTGACTACCTGCGTTCGCGTCAACAGCGCCTTCTGCTCTATTTCTCTACCACTACTTCATCACCGTATACTCCTGTCCGAAAACGGTCCTTGGCCGCTTTTTGAGGACGGTCTTATCCCCGGACCCTTGTCGCAAGACCGCCCGCAGTGCCTGCAACGACGACCTCTGGCATCTGCACCTCGTATTCTTGATATCCATCCTCACAAGACGACAAAGTGCCACTGTCAACATCCCTCCCTTCCTCCTTTACCTCGCTTGGACGTACTGCGTCTCTATCTGGCGCGTACTTGGTCGGGTGCACGAGTCTTCCACACCAACGTCGACCTTCGAGATGCCTACCGCCATCCAGAGATGTCGTGCGCGGCACTGCACTACCTTCACCCACCGACACTGGTAGTTCGGGGGCTCACTCTAGCCCGATCTGCTGTACCGCCAGGTGAGATGCCGCTCGAGTTATCAGACAACGTCCGGCACTTTGTCGCTGTATTCGAGCCGGATGAGCAATACTTCCTCCCACGGAATGCGTTGGCGACGGCTATGCGGATGGCCAGCAATTTCCGTTCCTGCCTGCCTACTCGCTGTGACCGCCTCACCCTCATCTTCAAACCGCAAGGAAGAAAGTCGTGGCGCTTAGGAACTCATACTCTCGGTTGGCGATTGATACACAGCTATGCCACAGCACTCTGGGCGCAGATTGCTGTTTGGATATCAAAGCGAATGGACACGACCCTCACAATAGTCAACTGCGGCGCGCTCGCTATGACGGACGGCCCTACAGCACCGGGACGGGAAGAGCAAGAGAGAATGCAGGACGAAGTGGAAGGGTTCATGAGTCGTGCTGTGCGAGAACGCGTAGGAGACGATGCCGAACAGGTTCTCACGGGAGTCAGGTGTATCTCCATGGGTGAATACCTGGCAACCGATGAGTGGAAACAGGTCTTTGACGTGGAAGAAGCTGCTGAATGTCTTCGCGGGCTCCACGACCTCGGGGAAGGGTAGAGCAAGCATGCGTATGACTCACAGTTGTGCCCGAGCTGCGAACGCCCCGACGACCTGAGTGAAGATGAGCGGTGTCCAATCTGAAGAGACGGTGTTTCCGGTAACATTGGCCACGACGGTGGCTTCGAAGATACACATCTGCGCGCCAGGGACCCTCCTCGACAGCGGGTCACGTCGAAGATGGGCATTGTACACCAAACTCGACTGAGTGGTATATCCCGGAAGCGACTTTCGCCTGGATGGGCCAAGGTCACGACGGGCAGCTTTGCCAGGCCGAGAAAGACCACCTCAGTGCGTCAAGCTTGGTTATGCAGTACGAGGCAGCCTTCAGCCTCTCGCGCAGCCTTATTTCTCCGCCGATGAGCCGGAGAAACGCCAAGAGTTCATCAGTCGTCAAGTCAATCAAGTCAACAGAGAAGGGAGTAGCTATAAATGAGCGGCGATGCATACATGGTCTCCTCCCGTCGTGTTCTGCTCGTAATGCGTCTAGTAGACCTCGGAAACAATACCCTGCAGTGTTAGTCTGTGTTTGGTCTTCGCCGTTAAGCCAAGTTCCACTCACGGTACCGATGGTCTTTCCACCCTCACGGAGAGTGAAACGCGATCCGGGCTCGAGGGCAATGTCGTGGACAAGGTCACCGATCATCTCCAAGCTGTCTCCGGGCATGACGAGCTTCTCGTGCGCGTCGGGGGTGCCCTCGGGGAAGGTGAGAGCGCAGGTCACGTCAGTGGTGCGCAGGAAGAGCTGGGGGCGGTAGTTGGACATGAAGGGGGTAAGACGACCACCCTCCTCCTTGGTGAGGACGTAGATCTGGGCCTTGAACTTCTTGACCGACTTGATGGAGCCGGGCACGACGATGACCTGGCCACGGCGGACCTGCTCACGCTTGACACCACGGAGGAGAGCACCCATGTTGTCACCAGCCTCTCCGCGGTCGAGCTCCTTGTGGAACATCTCAATGCCGGTGAGGGTAGTCTTGATGGTGCTGCCCATGCCGATGATCTCGATTTCGGAACCCTTGGTGATAGTGCCACGCTCGACCTTGCCGGTCACGACGGTACCACGACCGGAGATGGAGAAGACGTCCTCGACGTACATGAGGAAGGGCTTGTCAAGGTCACGAGGGGGGAGGTCGAGCCAAGTGTCGGCCGCCTCCATAAGCTCCTCGATCTTCTGGGCGCCACGCTCCGGGTCACGGCCCTCAAGAGCGGCGAGGGCACTGCCCATGACGATGGGGGTGTTCTCGCCGTCGTAGCCGTAGGTGGTGAGCAGGTCACGCATCTCCATGTCGACAAGCTCGAGCATCTCGGGGTCGTCGACCTGGTCAACCTTGTTGATGAACACAACAAGCTTCTTGATGCCGACCTGACGGGCGAGAAGCAGGTGCTCGCGGGTCTGGGGCATCTGACCGTCGGTAGCCGAGACAACGATGATAGCACCGTCAAGCTGGGCAGCACCGGTAATCATGTTCTTGATGTAATCGGCGTGACCAGGGCAGTCAATGTGCGCGTAGTGGCGCTTGTCGGTCTCGTACTCGACGTGGGCAGTCGAGATGGTGATACCACGGGCCTTCTCTTCAGGGGCCTTGTCGATCTGCGAGTAGTCCATGAACTTGCCGCCGCCCTTCTCAGAGAGGTGCTTGGTGATCGCAGCGGTAAGAGTGGTCTTGCCGTGGTCGACGTGGCCGATAGTGCCGATGTTGAAGTGCGGCTTGGAACGCGAGAAGCGGCCACCAGCCTCAGCAGCGTAGTTGCGGGCAGCGCCGATAGCTGGAATCAGCATGGCCCAAGGATACGGTAGCGCGACGACGTTCCTGCCGTCCTCCTCAACGACAGCTCACACTCCCAGCACATAGACTTTCGCGCACTCGCAGGTGCCCTTGTCTAGCCATTGTAAGGACTCGAGAGACGTCGTCTGCTTCCAGCCGCTTTGTTGGGGGGCTAGGCAACTCTCTGACACCGACCACAAGGCTCCAGCCTTCCCTGCCCTCTCTCCCATCAAACAAAGAGCCCCATCCTTCCTTCTGTTCGGGCGTCGACCTCTTCCGCGCCACTAGACACTCACCAAAAGGCGTCAACATGGCCGCACGCGCAACCGAGGGGCGCGAAGAGTACGCGCGCGCAACATTGACCTTGGCAACCGCAGCCACACGGGGGGCGACGCGAACCTCAGCACGAGCAGCGGCAACGAGACCGGCGGAAATGCGAGACCTGAGCATTTTCGGTTTTTGGAGAGTGGTATGTGGGTACTGCAGGTCGAGATCATCGATATTCCACCGGCCTTTCCGTTAATTCTGAGTGGAGGGCGGGCCAGGCCATCGTGGGAGAGCGTGCGGTTCCGAAGTGGATCTGGCGAAAAAGTCCGACCGTGTGGCACCGTGGTGCACGTGGAAAGCACATGGCGAGCGATCGCGGATGTAGGCTGTGGACATCCGATCATCGCTACCGCGCTACCTTTCCTGAGTGGTGGCCGTCGTCATGGTTACCCCCGGGACTGCGTCTTCAACGCCTGTGTCCACAAGTATCGACGCATAAATGAAGTCAATATCAGAGTCAGTCCGCTTACCAAGATCTATTGACGTTTTTTGTCTATCAGCCTGGTGTGTCGATGGTCCGTCGCTGCGGGGGACTATAGAATCTCATTTCTGCACAATTGGCGTTCGTGGCACACTTTGAAGTGAGGCGGTTCGCTTAGACATCCGAGACACGCCATGCCGTTCATCGCTGTGTTGTGGTATTGCTGTTCCTCCTTCAAGACCGACCGTCCTTACCCTCTGAGAAATTCAGTGAGCCCAGTACAGAGTCAGCAATGCCTTCCTCGTGTCGCCTGCCACTTTCGCGAGCAAATGGTTTGTTGCGCCTTGGATGAACGGCATGAGGGCTAGGTAGATCCGACATGAAAACAGATCACGGCGTGATTTTAACATAGCCACAGTATCAACGATACGGGACTGGGAATGGACGTCAGCGATGGATATTATAGAGTGTCGACAACAGCTGGCACCACCGGGTCATACCAGCCACAGTGTCGTCAGTAGAGCCGCCCAGATCGTCGGCAGATTATTCGTGTCAGGCACAGAGAGCATCCAGGCTTTGGTCTTCTGGTTTGCGTTGTAGCCTCCCTACATTGTACGAAGCCTAGGCGTCTGATTGTGTTGTTCGAATGCTCAAGCGCCCTCATTTGCTACTTCGGGTACGTCAGTTGTACGCTACCCGTTCAGCGCAGACAACAACGGCGCTTCTATCTATTGTTGGAGTCTGGACGTGAGCTGGCGCAGCAAGTGATAGAGAATGAATAGATCATTAACAGTGCACGCTAGGTGCTGCGTGTGTACATATGTTATAAACTGGCAGGCCACTGCCAGTGAACCCGAATCTACCGGGTCACAGTGGTGCCGCCTATGCTGGGGATAACGAAACTTGATGCTGGGTCTGGATTCACATATACGAAGAACCGGCGGGAACAAGGGTAGAAGAGGCCACGGGGAAGGTGCCGGTCATGCCAGCCACGCCGGGGCCACTGGGAGCCGTCACAGAGCCAGAGGCCGTGAAAGCTGGGCGCGGGGTTATTGCGTTCTGGTCGAGCGGTGAGACAGTGTGGTACTGCGCAGAGGCCGTGTCAATCGCAAGAGCCGGAGGTGCGCCTGTATTGGGGTTGATGGCAGGCATGGGGAAGACGTGGGTGTCATCATTCGGCCGTGCAAATGCGGCCCGCCGCATGCACGAGATGCCCACATAGTCATCGATCCAAGTCTTTAGGAGCTGGAACCACCCGAAAGACATGTCTGAGCGCAGGGTCTGCTGTCAGCCACCGCGATATTCAGAGGTGACGTACCAACAAGCGCATTACTTGGGAAGTGATGTGTGATGCACGGGGAATGAGGGCTTGAGGGTTGGACAAGCCGGCAAGGGAGGTCTCAGCGCGGTTGATAGCGCTGTCGATACAAAGCGCAAGCCGTTCAATGGGATGGGTCGACGGGTTGGTATTCACGGTATTAAGCCACGCGCCAAACTCGGTGATTGCGGGTTGCAGAATGGAGTCCGAGCCATTGCAAGCGACTACCGACTGCCGCACCACAAAGTCGATGTCGAGCATGCGCCACGATGTCCGCATGGCATTCAGCTGCTCTGGTTCGGCGAGAATGGGAACGATGGCTGTTGTGATTTGATGCAAGTCTAGGAAGCGTGCTGTGGGTCAGCATCGAAAAATGGCGTTAAATCACCAAAAAGGAACCCCGTCTGTTTGCTCATCTCCATTACTGGCTCTGCGATCTCCCGGGGCATGCCTCGAAGGGACTCGGCTGCAAGAGTGTCAAACCTAGCAGCAAGCGAGCTCAGCGCTGCATGAGCAGGAGGTGGCAGGGGTCGGAGGATCTGGTCGACCAGGTGTAAAGTCATATTCTGACGTCAGCTTTACCCCTTCGCAGTATATCACATCGAAAGACATCCCCATAGTCTCAACCATCACGCCAGAGAATGGCCGTTGAGCGCATTGCTGCTGAATCTCGGGTGCCCAGTTGTGCCACAGATTGCGAAACTGCTATGTCAGCAGCTGGCGGACACGGGACACGACGAACTCACATTCTGCTCGAATTGATCAACGGCCAAGTCTGCAATGTTGCGCGCCAAGATTCCCTGAGTGGCACAGAAACGCTGCCAGAACGCCGCAGTGGGACCGTCAGATCCTTCAGGTAGCTGAGGGAAAGGCGGCGCCGGTCGACCCTCGCCAGGAGATGTCAACCTCAGCGCTGTTGATGCTCCAGAAGAACTGCCAGATACCGTCGGTGTAGTGGCTATCTGGTTTCGCAAGTATGCTGGGCGAGCCGAGCGGAGGACGAGAACCTCCTGCCCCAACGGAGAGTGGGATCCCCTCACGAGAGGAGCAGGCTGGTACTGCATGCGTGGAAAGTCGGTGTGCATACTGTAAGACATGCCGCTGTGGAGTGTCAGCTCAAAAAGTTATAGCCCTGCAGCCCGAAGCCAACTTACCCTTCTGACAGATCGGCCAGCTCATCATCTTCTTCATCATCTGTATCGTCCTCGGTGAGGATTTCCTGGCCCGAGTGCTCGCCTGCGCTGAAGTCTCCATCCTGTGGAGCGATGTGCAGTTGACCGCTCGAGTCGCCGTACGCATTGAGACGGTGAGCCTCGGTTGAGATCGCTGGGCGGAGCGAGACGTAGTGATATTTGCTGCGAACGCGGTTAGCACCTCGATTCGGCCTCCAGAATATAAACTAGCTCACCTGTTTCCACGCACACCCAGACGTCGTGTACGTATTCCGAGGAACGTGGAGCGCACGACCTTGCCAAACGAGGCCGAGTTGATGGGGCGGAGACCAAAATCGTTGCACGACATCGTGTACGAGTGATAGAGACCCTGTCGGGGGACTGTGAAACCGTTGATCGGGGTGTAGGATAACTTCAGCCTGAGACCGTCAACATAGTGGACGCGGGACTACGCGTGGGCGTCGTACGTACCAGCGTTTAGCCCAGACGGCACGAGCCTTGCCGTGTTGGCAAGGGCTCAGCGACCGGACCTGGTCAGCCTTTGACGCGAGATCTGCACGAATGTGCGTTTCACGTTCCGCAGCTGGACCGGTGATCTCCAAATCAGCCTCGAGAAATTCAAGACTCGCAGAGCTTTTCCCAAGGGAGAAAGAACGCGCGCGTGATCGTCCCACCAACGCCGTCCCGCCAAATGGGGGGTTGTCAAACGGAATGGAGGTTGAGCTGGAAGGTGTGAGTCAAACCGTTTCCGTCTACCCCTGATGTCTACTCACCGGCGGTGCTCAAGTGTCATCTGCCCCATGTCACCGGTGATCATCCCAGCTGTATTGTTCGACCAGTTGGTCTGATGGCTTGCAGCACTAGCGCCGCTGTAAATCGACATGAGCTCCTCATCTGCTTCGGACCTAGATAGTTAATTACGAGAAATTAGTAAAAGGCATACCTGTTGGAAACCGCACGGGGGTGTTGCGCATTATAAGGTGAAGGACGGCTTCCACTCCGGTGACGGTCGTACGGCACTTTGCCCATGACGGAAGGGTATCCCTGGTGCTTATCATCAGCAAAAGAAGGCCACACCAATACTCACAGTCTCCCCAGGTTGGGGCGCAGGGGGTGACGAACGGGAGAACAGTGCAGGCGGCACCGTTCCAGGCATGGGCATGGCGACACCGCCCATACCCAAACCAACTGGAGACATGTGCGCACCTTGGTGCTGGGGAGCCATGCCAGGGACGAACATCATTGGCTTTGACTCGTGCTGGAACATCGCCGGCGAGTATTCTGAAGGGGTGTGCCCTGCGCCTGTCGCCATGAACATGTGCGCAGGTTGGTGGTGTTCTCCTAGACTCGGCACCGAGTAGGACGTCGATGATGAGGTGAGGGAGGGAAGTGAAGCGGTTGAGAACGAGTGGCTGTGTCCACTTTGCGTACTGTGTGTATGTTGATGTCCCGGCATGTGCATGGGAGCTCCACCTCTCGAACTATGCGCGCCACCGCTCATTGGCATGTCACCTCCAGCACTGGCCCCACCACTGGTGCTGTGCGCCGGGGCGCCGGGGGCGCTGCCACCGGTCCCCGGACGAGAGGTGTCAAGCGGTCCGCCAGGCGGGTACGAACGGTCGCTGCTGGCAGGGGAGAAGTGGGGGATCGACGAGTCGAACGTGTGAAGGAATCCTGGAGAAGCCTCAACACCGGGTTGGTAGTCACCAGGAAAGGGCGAGTCACTTCCGTATTCCGCCATCACGTGTGGACGGAGGTGACTGGGCGGTGTGCTTGTCGAAGGCGGAGGTAGTCAATGCAGGACAGTGAGGTGATGTGAAAGTGTGGCAGAGGGACTCCTGGGGTATGTGACAACACTGCCTTCAACAGCGACAGACCCAGAGATGTCGCGCTCTTTTGTGGTGGACGCGCGGTTCTTGCAGAGGAAGCCGTGGATGTAGTCGCTATAGAGATTCGCGTGTCCTGCACTTCTCAATATGTGCACAGCGGCAGAAGGCGCGTTGGCGATGCCAGAGCGGGTGTCAAGCAAGTGAAGGAAGCTGGCACACAAGATGTAGAAGAACGTCTTCAGTGGTCCGAGTTGCGATACGACTTGGTGGATGGAGAAGAGCAACACGCAAAGGGTAGCGAGCAAGCAGAGGCGAGCCTACAAAAGGTCCACAATGTGTAGGACGCCCGGTTCGAAGGGACTAGCAACGGCAAAACGGGCGGGCGCACTGCTGCAAAGTCGTGTTGTGCTACTTCTGTGAATGGAGTCAGAGACCGGGAGGGGCAGGAAGCGTGGGGCGTCTTTGGAATGTGGAAAGGACAATCACTCACGAGACTGGTCTGCGGAATGAGTCCGGAAGAATATGCCTTGCACAGGTCGATGCCCGAGAGTGTTATGCTTGCAGCAGCGCTTGCTGGTAGCAATGGCACCGGGTCACTCGCCTGTCCAGGCTTACTCTTGGGGAGTGTGCAGAGGCGGAGTGGGGAGGAGGGCGTCGAGCCCAGGTCGATCGTGTTCGTTTGTGGCGGGGCGGTGGAGGAGTTCGCTTAACCACCTCTATAAGCCCTCAGGGCTAATCTGTGGTTGCTATCAAAGCAAGGCACCTAGGACGGCTGTACAGTCGACGTAGAGGTGAACAGATCGAGATGAGGATGGAGGACGTGCGATGACCGATGCAAGTGAGAGACCCTATACTCTCCACAAGGAAGCGTCGATCGCAAGTTCCACTCGTCCTGGCGTGCGCGGAGGATGTGTCTTGCCTGTTGCACTTGGCTGGCTCAACGAGCTGAATCTCCCGTGTCTGCCTGGCTGCCTGCTGACGTTGAGATTCCTAAAAAGCGAGGTATCCGAGGAGACGTTTGGATGGGATGATCTCCGGATGGCAGCCGACTAGCAGCGCCGTGTGCGTTTTGTACCGGGTGACTGTGCTTTGCGAGTCACTTGAGACCTTGAGATATGCTGGGATGATGGGGGGGATGTAGATGGGGCTGTGGCTGTGTACAACACCTCCTGGGAGAGACACACAAACAGATGGAAATGCGATGTCAAGAACAAGAGTCACGAGCAGGCGGCGGGCAAAAGTATACCGGCTTGCGGCTCGCGTATGCCGGACCTGCGGCAAGTGTACAGACAGACAGACAGACGCAAGGCAAGGCAAAGGCAGGCAGGAGTGGTGGAGGGGGGCAAGGGGAGGAGGGCGAGGCAGGCCGGATTGTGTAACACATGAACACTGGCCAAAGTGTCATGAGGCAGGCAAAAGTAATTGCTCGTTCCACACACCCCCGAGAAGCCGAGACCGCGCGATCCCAACTGATCACTTGCACTGGAGAGAGTGTTTGATGGTCACAGCAAGAGAGCTTGCGAGTTGGGTAGAGACCAGCAAGGTACCGCAATTGTTGTGAACCAAAACTCACGTCTGGGCCTGGACTTGGGCAGGGGGTTTGGGGTACGAGTTGAGGGTGGTCGGAGATTCCTTTCCTGCGTTTTGCATTCGCTCCGTAGAGTAGAAGAGGCAGCAGCAGGGAAGGAGGAGAGAGGTGAGGGCAGACCGCCAGAGTGCCTGGGGCACGGCACGGCGGGCGATCAAGCGAGAGGATCACGAGCCGGAGAGTAGTGTCAGAGTGGACGTCTGGAAAAGGACGCACGCACGACGATCACACTGCCGAGTGAGCACCCCGGCTTTGCCACACCCTGCCTCCGAGCCCTGACTACCCTGGTGTCTGATGCCTGGAAAACAGGCCTGCACATGTCTTGCAGGGCACTCTGGGTCCAGGTTTAGCACCGGACTTCCTGAACCCCTTCTGTCGCGAATATGTATCAGCTTCACCAATTCCGATTACCATCCACGCTCGCTGAGCGGCAATCCGACTCGCGTCGAGGATGACTGATCAGTGGATAGTAGCGCGCTGCAACTCCTTTCATCGTCGGCCTGCAAAAGAGCAGACTCGCGAAAGACAAGTAACTCACCACGAGCAGCTGGGGATCGGAAGACGCAGCCTGACACTCCGAACCTACTCGAGGGGCGTGTTTAGTCACGAGGCTAGTGCAGCATGTGGCCGAGCATCCGCCCACGAGCGTGTTCAAAGCCGTACCATCCCCTTTCCAAGACCTTTCGACTTCCGGTTCCAGCGGTGTCTTGCAATAGCTAGCAAATGACATCGCATCTGCTACCTCACTTTTCCCGTGTCCCAGATCATCTGTCCATCTTGCAGCGCATTTTATCACGGCATGCGTCCTATGGACGCGTGTCGTTACACTGCGTTACAAGTACTGGCAGCGTGTTAACCATCCTCTCGTTGGCACATACCACTTTCGACCAAGCCACAAGCCACCAGCGGTCCTACCGATAGCGGACCTCTCCGCTGACGGCCGCGCTCGCTCAGAGGGTCGAGGCGAGGACGGACAAACCGATTGTCCTAGCAGCTAGCAGCTAGCAAGCTAGCAGCCGCATCATGCCTCATCTAGCTCCTTCCCCAACCCCATTCCAGTGAATGACTCCTCCCACCTTCAATCTCGGCATCGCGTAAAAACACCAAGCTCGTAAAGTGAACAGAGATGTCCTATCCCTCGAGCACGCTGGTCTCTTTTGCACCAGATCCTCCGGCGGATATCGATCCCCAGCTAGCTCTGTATTGGTCCTCTAGCCGACGCGTGATGTCAGCGGTGCATACGCTGCAATCTCCCAGCCCGAGCTTGTTCATCCGATCCGCTGCTGCAGGGTGCCCGACGAGCCGCACGAGGCCACTCCGGCAGTGGTACGAGGCCCTAGTGGCGTACAGGTTCCTCGATTTCGGATCCAATCCTACGGCCTGGCCCTGACATGGTGACAGCATGGCCACAAAGGCCACCGACCTGTATTAGAGCAAATTGGGTTCGTTTCAGAGTCTACTCTTGCCCCTCGGCGTGTTCTATCCCAAATGACCATAGAAACGCACTCCAAAGCCGCCACTTGACACGTCCCACGTACGCGGGCTGGGCGCAAGTCGACGCGCGCGTATGCAAGAGAGTCTAGACTAGACATCCGCGATCGGCTCCTCGGTATGGTCTATCCCGACGTGTTATGTGTTACGAGCGAGTTCTACAATCCACGTCTCATCGCCCGTACATGCAGAAGCGGCCTGCGGTGTGTGCCCGTTTCATCCTCGGGCGGATGACTGTCTGGGAATGTGATGTTCTGGAGAAGGAACGAGAGTAGCAGACGGTCAGCAGCCAGTTCATAATGCCAGCTTAGTTGGATTGTCCGCCTCATCATATCAAGGACTATTGATGGTATTAGCAAAACACCATAGCACCTGGAATCCAAGAGTCGTACAGTTGGCGCTAACAACACTAGAATGTCATTAAGATAGTCGGAGCTGGATCTCGGGCATAGGAAGTACGACATGCATCGGTGGAACATGTGTACAACAACACCGCCTTCACGCATGTCTGCAAGTCACCCTTCATTCCGCACTTGGCGGAGGTGGGAATACCGAGCGGCAGGAATGGACGTGGCCGCGGACATGGGAAAACCTTCGCATTGCATCGATTAAGCCGAGGACGAGACCTTGTCGAGCAGGGTCTGCATGTCAGCTTACTTCTTGGCTGGAAGGATGATTCGAGCTGCCGCCGTCTCAGAGCGGTGCCTGTTTAGGACGACGAGGTACTTGTGGCAGGCAAGGTACGCCGTACCTCGCGGCCGAGGCTAAACACGAGTCTGGGCCGAGCAAAACAGTCCAAGTGTCTGCCTCCTCCCCACGAATCGGCCCGACACTTCAAGAGCAGTGCAAACTGAAACGCCTTCTGGCTCTCAAAAGCCCGATGGTTGGGGGAACAACTCACGGTGAGCTTGGCGGGAACGGCGCCAACGAATTCGTCGATCATCTGGCCGTCCTTGTAGGCCTTGAACGTGGGCATGGACTTGATGCCCTGCTCCTTGGCGATCTCCTGTGATGGTCAGCATAGGCACACATCAAAAGTTTGGATTTTGTTTCGGGGCAGCAAGCACAGAGGTACGACAACGTTCTGGATAGATATTGCGGGCATCGGTCACCGGCACCGCCGGTGAATGGAATCACCCGCGTGTTCTGAGCAGGCCCGGACACAAGCAGACCTGCACAACGGTCGCCCACCGAGGTAAAGCAACCATTATTCGGATTCTGGCCTCCTCAACACGACCGAGTCGCGTCGCACTTCAGTGTCCAGAATGCAGGGTGGGAGTTTGTGTACGACAAGTTGTAGGGTGGGAGGAGCGTCGCACTCTCCTCCTCTTGACAACGCTCCATCGGCTCAGAGTCTTAGGCCAGGAATCGGACAAGTCTCCTCGGTATCGATAGACTTTGCCAAAGTCTCCGGAAGCTTGCGACTTCAAATAACCAGCCGAAGCTACGTCATGCCAGCCAAGCACTTTAGCCAGTACGTGTGGTAGCTGGTCTGCGACCCACTCGCGCTGTGTGCCACGACCCAATGTCTGGCACCCATCGCGTTATGGTGCCGATGGGCAGCGAAAGAAGGTTGCCACATAGACAAGCGGAACACGACACAGCAGCCGCTGGAACAACCAACTCAATTTCACAACTCGAACACTCGTCACAAACTTACAGGCTGCTCCTCGACGTCGACCTTGACGAAGGTGACACCGGGGTACTTGGCCTCGAGCTTGGCGAAGTGGGGGCCAATGAGCTTGCATGGGCCGCACCAGGTTGCCCAGTAGTCGACGACGACGGGCTGGGAGCCGGAGATCTGCTGTCAGCAAGTGGTCTGTTAACGAAGTTGTCAGAGGCATAGGCACAAAACGATAGAGAGGCAGGCAATGTCAACAGTGCAGCCTGCCAGCAGCCATGAACTGGTATCCAAGCTGGCTGCAAGCGGTGGAATGTGGCACCAGCTACGCGACGTCTGCAAGCGATGGGTGCCTCCTCGCTTGCAGCATGCGATACTACACAGCGAACAGCTGCCGATCTTGTCTCCCACAGCCAGTGCCTGCCTCCTTGAGGGGCTCAACATGGACGTGGCGTGCACGTTGTACACGTTGTAGGCTGGAAGGGACGGCCAGAATCGCGCGGTTGCACTTGGTGATCTTCCAAACGTGTGATGCTCATTCTCATCTCTTCCGCACTTCGCGGTGAAGCAGTCGCAACAGCGCGCAGCCGCCGCATCCTTCCTGCATCCTTGATCATCGCTCTTGGACATGTGGAATGAAAAGGCTGCGCGCAGGCGTCCACGCTCCCCACTCTTCGGCTACCACAACGCACTGGGGTCCTACACGTGGCCTCCCACTCCACCTGGCCACCTGTCGCACACCTCGAGTATCCTCCAGGCAGTGACCACAACGAGTACTCACGAGCTGTTGGAACTCCTCAGTGGATTCGATAGCCTTGACCATTGTGTTTGAGCTGACGGATTAGCTTGGCAGAAGCGTTGAGGTGATCTGATAGAGCTGCTGAATTATAGAATCGGTGCGAGGTCGATATGCAGCAGCAGCACTCGCACTGCTCCTTTATAGCAGGCCAGCGCGCCGTGCTCGCCACCACCCCGACGTCCCAGCCGCAGCTGATTCATGCTCGCAACTCCAGCAGACCCCAGCGAGCGGCTCCCGAGGCCGCCCACGCGCATGACTTACTGATTTGTGTAGTGTGTGGAGATGATGAGTAACGCGGAATCAACTCCGATCTCGCGATCTCGGGGTCGGCCGATTCACTAGTCGCTCGCGTTCTCGCACGTCATAGGCTGCGATGTGGCACTTGCTGAGCATTGCTTCCACCGCGTTCTACTCAGCGTTCATGGAACCACAGAGCATGTAGAGCATGCAGAGGTGACTCTGTGAGGCAATGCATACCAGACAACGGCAGTGTACTGGTAATACGCATAATTACCTACTCGGAACGGACGTTGCGCATTTTTCGTAGTCTGGAAATCCACTCTGCGACATGCCTCAGTCCAGGCTAGCCCGACTTGCAACTCTTGCGCCCACTTCTTGCTGCTAACTTCTCCATGATATTCATTTTCTACTACGTGCAGCCTCCACATCGAATCCCTCAGATCATAATCTCTTCCAGATTCACACTCTCAGAGGCGTGCGGTTCAGAGCTTAGGGGGAGCGGGGACGAACTCCTGGCCTTTCTTGATGGAGGGGCCGAGCTCCTCAACGGCAGCCTTGAGGAGAGCCTTCTCCTGGTCGTCGATGTTGCCGATGGGGAGGATGTTCTGGACACCGTCACGGCCAAGCTCGACGTTGACGGAGAAGAAGTCAACCTCGCCGCCGATCTCCTTCTTGATGGCAGCACCGCCCTCGGAGGAGGCGAGGTCAACGTAGGTCTGGACGACCTGGGGCTTGCCGTTGAAGGCAGCCTGGAGGACCCAGTCAGCGAACTGGGCACCGGCCTGGGCCATGGAGAGGGTAGCCGAGCCGGCACCGTCCTTGGCCTTGACGACCTCGTCACCACCGAACTGGATACGGTTGACAAGCTCGTCGCGCTTGGCCTTGTCGTTGAGGACGGCCGAGGGCTGGACGTTAGGGGTGTTCTGCTACTCGAACTACTGAGCACTCACGATCTGGGGGTCGCTCTGGGTGAGGAGAGGAACGATGGTGTGGCCAGAGTGGCCGCCGACAACGGGGATGGAGTACTTGGCAGCCTCCTTGGGCTTGCCGGCAACGGACGAGACGAAGGTGGCAGCACGGACGACGTCAAGGGTGGTGACACCGAAGAGGCTGGATGTCAGCTATCGTCACAATTGCGTGCTTACCGCTTGGGGTCGTAGGCACCGGCCTTGCGAAGGGTCTCGGCGAAGACGGGAACGGTCGAGTTGACGGGGTTCGAGATGACGAGGATGAACGCCTTGGGGGCAGCGTTGGCAATGGCCTGGGCAAGGGTAGCGCAGATGCCTGCGTTGACCTTGAAGAGGTCGTCACGGCTGATTGTCAGCTTGCAGCACCACTTCCGAAGCTGTCGGGTACTCACGTCATGCCGGGCTTGCGGGGGACACCAGCGGGGATGACGACGATGTCGGCACCCTTGAGGGCGGCCTCAGCACCGTTGTCAGGGGGGAGGAAGCCCTCAACCTGGGCAGCAGTGTTGATGTGCGAGAGGTCGGCAGCAACCTGATTGTCAGCTCGAGACCATGATGTGCAGCTCCCACACTCTACTCACACCCTTGGCGTTGACAACATCGTAGAGGCTGAGCTCGGTGATGAGGGGGTTAAGCTTGAGGAGGAGCGAGAGGGGCTGACCGATACCGCCTGTGGGATCAGCACAAGCTACAAAAGGCTCGAGACTCGGAAGCCGGGACGCCACGTCCTCGAAGGCGGCTGACAGGTCTCCCCGGCTCTCGTATACTCACCGGCGGCGCCGCAAACAACAGCCTTGACCATGACTGGGCAATGTCAGCACCGAGTACTTGCCTCAAAGTGAGATAGACGTACTGTAGTTTTTGTTGGGGGTTTGGGGAGGTAAGTTGGAGAAGAGTGGGAGAGTGTAAACGACCAAGAGGAGAGAGCTATCTATGTACGTATACGGCTATGGGAGAGGGGGAGGAGATTGGGGATCGGAGGGCAAGGGGCCGATCATGCGGCGGGGCGTGCTTCGCAATGGGAGCCACGGACGCGAAGTCACACGGTAGTACATAGCCCATCCCGGCAATCTGACTGGCTCGGACGGTCTAACGGTCCAATGGCCTGGTAGGCCTTATACCCGGCCGCTCTTCCGTTGGCGTGCTGCTCTTTCGTGTCAGTGGGCCATCCGACCTGAATGTGGGGGTGGAGGCGTGGGCGTGCGCTGCGGGACACGGCGGGCGGGCGTTCATGTCATCGGAAGGCGGGGCCACGCTGCGCTCTGTGCATCAATGACGTGTCCTCCAAGTGCGTTCGTCCGAGGACTGCCGTTCTCATCCACCTACTTGGTGATTGCACCGGCAACACCCGGAGCGCCGTCGCGTCAAAGGCAGTAGTTGTCGGTGCGGGGTCGCTCGACGTCGCAGGTGGCAGGCGGGGCGAGATGAGTAATAGCTGCGAAACATGTCTCTACGCGCTCTACGTCCTACCTAGCAACGACTGAGACGCGGACATGTCTTGCCCGCCTGGTCCGACGCGCTCCGATATCAACCCCCGGAGAATCGGTCTCTAGATCTCCTTCTTGTCTTGCATGTGTTTCGACTGAGGTTGCCGTTCAGCTGATCCACTAAATCTATCTGCAGAAAAGAGTTCAAGTGTGTTATCAGCGCCTTGTCCTGGGACCTCGTTCATCGCGGTTGTCGATCGCACACTAAGTGTCCATGCGTACATCCATCCTACTCTGAACTCTACATAACATCGCTGTCAGTCCTACGGAAATAATGTTGATACAGTCGTTCAAGCCTAAGTGCCAGCGGTGAGCTGGTCGATGCCCTCGGGACAAGGGATAGACGGGGTGATGGTGATGTCTGGGATCTTGATAGTCTGACCAAGGAGGCGCAGCCAAAGCCCGATGCCGATCCTGATGGGCAGGTTGGAGTTCGTGCCAACACACCTCGTCTTCAGGAGGTTGAGCACGTACTGGACGTCGTTGTCAGCGCCGGTGAAAGTGAAGCTGGAACAGCGTCAGCGAATGTCTGCCACATGTGGTAAAGGTGACTCACTTCATGTTCACGTCAAAGGTAAACTCGGACCGCATGTAGCGCTTAAACTTGGCGTTCGTCGTGATACCCTGGCCCAGCACCAAGTCAGAGCCCTCAGGCTTGACAACAGCCTTGATCTGCTTGAAGTCGGCATCAAACCAGTTGGGGTTGGTGACTCTGTCTGGTTAGACTGGCCCCTTTGTTTGAACTTACGAAACATCAACAGGAATAACACCTGTCATCTGGCCGTTGTTGATCTGGATACCAGCCGCCTGCGTTTGCCAGTCGCTGGTGTTGATGATAACGCTCGGAGGACGGACATACTGTTGGTCAGAGATGTGCGTCATGCAACCAGTTGACTCACAAGAAGGATAGAGAGAATGATGCTGATTACCAGCAGAATCGCAATCGTCAAGCAACAGCAAACCATGCGCGTTCCAGTGCGACAACCACCACCCTGCATATCAGCGACTGGTCAGACACCGCTTCAAGCTCCACTCACCCTCGTCCATTGCTTGCCACGCTCGTCCTTGCGCCACATGCGCAAGACACCCGTGCTGCGAGGCGGCGGACCAAAGGCCTGGAAACTCGACATGGGCGGTCCCTCGCCCCCAAGGTGCTGACGACCAGGCTGCTGTCGTTGACCACCACCAATCTCTCCAAGGGCATTCACTCCATCCGGGTCATGGACCTTCTCCATACTGCTCCTCGCATACTGGTTGTAGTTTCCGTACTCGCCAGCCGGGGGCGGCAGGCTGCCTCCGGGGGCTGAGTGGTCGTTGAGGTACTCCGCACCTCCCTCCTGATAGGGATCCTGGTAGTTGCTGTAGGGACGAGCCATCTTTGATGTCGAGTGGGAGGAGTCTGGTTTCTGCGTCTTCGACCAACGCGTGAAGGCGCGGTTGGGGCGGTGTGACGGTCCACGCGCAGGCGATTGATACGAGCGGCGCAGCAACCTAGCTATGCCACATCATTCCGGAGCCCCACCATTTGGTTCGTCAGGTTGAGGTTGATTTATCTGAGATCTAGAAGCTCGATGACCACCATCTACCACCATGCCCGACATCAAGGTGTGGCTCCTTGGTGCGGCGGGGAGTGAGTCGTGCTGAAAGGAGGCAGCTGACGGAAGCCCTTGCGTCGGGACAAGTGGTTATGCCTCCAACGCTATCGATTCAAGAGGCCATGTACGCGTTGGAGGTACGTGGCCAGCTCTCCCAGACGCTGACATGCGCAGATTATGGATCCTGCTATGGACTGGGGTATGCGTTTTGCGCCCCATGGGAAATTCGATCCTGGGGCAAAGCTGGAACCAGAACAACTTTGCTGGATCATGGACGAAATGGCAGCAGCTGAGATCGCTTGGCACCGCGGCGGCACCCTGGCACAGACCGTCTTCTCAAGTCTGCACTACCACAACGCAGCAGCCATCGGCCCCAACCTCCCAGCAGACCATGACGACTATGTCGCTGCGTACGCATCATGCGCTTCTCTTCGAGCGTTTGTGCTTGCGTATGCCAAGGGCGTAGAAATTGCACTTTCAGAGCTCTTGGACAGCGGAAACGGTGTTGCCCGCGATGGCGAGGATCTTTGGCTGGATACATATGGTATACCCATCAGCACGTCCGAGGGCGTCGGGGATGTTCTACTGTATCTTGACAATGTGCTTGGCTGGCTGGAACGAGAGAACTACACCACAGGATGGTGGAGTGAGGTCACTCATCGGTTGAAATTCAGAAGGGTGAGTCTTACCAGCGGCTATGGTTGATCACCCAGACATGGCTTCACGCTCTTCAGCTGCGACCGGTTTTCCCGATGCCTTCTGGGCGAGTCTCTGAGGCATCGGTACCATGGGCATTCGACGATGTGATGCCTCTACTGCGACAAAACATGCCGTTGCCGTCACTCGCCTTTCCCACTCACGCCGAGACATGGGAGGCACTCCAAGACGCTGTCCATCAAATACGATATGCGTACAGTTTGTTACAACTACCCCTAGACTCGTTGGAGCAGGAGTTGCTCGACCTCCCTCCTATGCTGCCCGTTGTGCGCACCTTGTTCAAGATCGGGGTAGTTGAGGCGCAAGACCGCGACGCACTGGTCGACGCCTGGCTCTCCCGCGCTACGGAACAAGACCCAGACGTCCTCCAGCGCACAGACGCCGAGATTACCCAGCCAGCTGACCGAAGGTCGTTTGCTCTGTGGAGGGATATCATCTCAGGAGTACGTCTTCTTATATACAGACGGGGCTGACAACAGAATCTCGTCCTCAGCCTCACTGCCTCCTTGTTCAACCCCTCTCGTCGCCGACGAGCACTACAACATCTCGCCCGTACCTGGGCTGAGCAAGCACAAGCCGCAGCTCGCCTCCAACATAGAGGCTACACCAGCTTCGGTCCACTCGTATCAGCACTGCAAGCACGCGCCCTCGACTGTGACCTCGAAGCTGCTCTTCTGGGTGTATCACTGCGCCTCGTGGATGCAGGGGAACACCGCGCGCACTGGTGGTGGATTTTGACAATTTCGCTAAACCGTGTCGGCCTTGGCGTTCACGGATGGGAGGAGTCTTGGGCTTCGCTTTGGGCTGCTGTGGCATCCGCGATGGTTCTTGTAAGTCCGGACCCACGGGCGAGCTGATGCCCAGCTCTACACCGCTGTTCCAATCAGTACCACGGAGCCGACTATGCCCCGGTTCTTGCTCCGACACAAGATATCTACCAATGGCGCTCACCCGGCGCGGCCACTGCCCAGCGCGTGGGAAGCATCCCGTGCTGCCCTTGGTCAGGCAGTGGAGAAAGTGCGTTGCCGAGCTGTCGAGTCGTACTGATGTTAGTCCGAGGCCATTCCAGTTGCGCGAGAGTGGTTGCAAGACGCTGCCGAGCGCGTGGCGAGGCTGGCCCAGTCGTCGCGCCTCGATACGAGGTTGTTGGCCAGTGACCTGAGGCACAATCTGAATGTCCTCTCCCCATCAGCGGCAATAGGTACACTGAAGTGGGATGTTGAGGGCCCGGTCGCGCAAAGGAGAATACCGCGCTTGCGTGCATCTACTACCTAGCGATCTATGACATATAATGCAATGTTACGAACTTATGCCCGCTGGAGGCCTCCGTTGACAGCCTCTGGGTCACCCGTCACACCTTCCACAGCCTCCTCCCTGTCCTGAGCTACATCCCCCTTGGCGAGCCCGGCCTCCACATTAGATGCTTGCCCCTCTGTGGACATGCCTTTCCCCGCTCTCTCCTTGAGACGCCGCTCAAGCTCAGCGATGAACTCGCCGCCCTTCCCGAGCTCCATCTTCATCGCGTCCGCGAACATCTCCAAACTCTTGCTCCTCGATACTGCCTCCAACACCGCCTTCCTCTCTGCCTTTGACATATTGCTAATAGGAGGAGGGGATGGCTTGAACTGGGTGAGGAGGAACTTGGTGTTGCCCCACGCATTGTCGGTGTATTCTGCGATGTTCAGGAGCTGCGGGATCACAGTCTCGACAGTGCCAACCAGCTCAGGGGCAAAGACACTGGGATTCTTCTCCGCACTTCGTGCAAGCATTGCGGTTGACGCGCCTACTGTCAGCAAGGTCAAACCATGAACCAACCTGTATCGCGCTTGATCTGCTCCCAATTGGCCCAGCCCTCTCCATCACCGTTGCACGCGACTGGCAAGCCTCTCCTATCACCCAGCTCCACCAAATCTCTCAACCTCTCCCACATAGCCTTCGTGTGCGGGCGCATGTCCCTGGTCCTGCAGTGGACTGTGAGATTGCGAATTCCAGTCTTGAGTATCCGCGCGACCAGGACCCGGGTGGCTTCCTGTGTCGGCAGCATGCGGATCTTGCAGCTGACGGGCACGGAGAGCTCGCGGATGAGCGAGCGAAGGATATCGAGAAGTATGTCAGGCGTGGACAGGAGAGCGGCTCCCATGCCGGCGTGGGTGGAGAACGGCTTCGGGCAACCACAGTTCAGGTCTACACCGCTGACGTCCTGCTCCACGACTTTTGCAGCCTGTGCGGCGAGTACGGGATCTGAGCTGCCGATTTGAAAGATGACTACCGTCAGCCAAATCAAGATCTCCGCTTACGGTAGGGCTTCTCAACAGGATGCGTGGAGAAGATAGCACCTTGTCCCTTCGAGTAGGTGATGACCCCGGTCTTCGCTGTCGATCAGTTGATATTCGCCGTGGTTTTACTCACGACAAACAGTTCGCTCAGCCCCAATGATGGCCTTGTCCACAATCTCAGGACTCCAGACCAGCCCAGCACCGTAGTACAAGCTGAGCAGTCTTGTTGGAAGCGTGCCCGTGCGGACCATAGGCGCCAGCACGAGCTTGTCTCGGTAGTCGATATCGAACGCGTACTCCTTGGAGCTCTCCACTGGCTCGCTCATTATCTCCTCCACTCTTGCTCGAAGCACTTCATCCGGCTCCACCTGCATTGCTGCCAACGCCCGCGATTGAGCCTCTGCGGCACCTTGCAGCTTGGCCTTCATCTTGCGAGACGGTTTGATGTCATTGGGTTGAGAGTTTGCCTCGGAAGTGACAGGTGACGGTTCAGCGCCCAGAGCCTGTGGAGAAAGCGATAGTCGGACACGCTTCGCGGCGGGCAAAGTCATTGATGGAGAGGGAGAGCGTGCAGCTATGGGCATGGCTTCGATGAGTTTGAAGATGCGCGTAGCAAGGGCAGTGACTACCCGGAAGGGCATGGATTTTGTTGTGAAAGCAAAATTCAATCCCTGACGAGGTGGGTGGCAAATGTCGGAATTTCAGGTCACACATGATGATGATGACCTCCGACCGGGATCGACATGGAAAGCGTTGTGCTATACGAGCTAGTTGCAGTGGTACATGTGCTCTACTCTAGTGCGGCTGCAAGATCTCCAATGCTAATGCGCTTCTCCTCCCACGCGGCAACCTCCTCGGCCAACTTTGCTTCCCATCGCTGCGCAAAGGTGCTGGCAATCTGGCGTTCCTTGCTCTCCTCCTCCTTGCTAGCCCGGTCCAATCGTTCTCTGAACACAGCAGCCAAAGCCCTGCCCTTTGCATTGGCGTTGTCGATAGCACCATTAATCTCAGCGACGTCCTGCGTAGGGTACATGGCACTGACGGCCGTGTCCAATGCCGCGACGAGCCCTTCCCCGGCGTCCAGCAGAGCGCTGTAGGACTCTTCTGGGGTGAGGGAAAGCAGTGGGAGATAACGCGGGATGGTGGCGTGCAAGATCTGAAGGAGACCAAGTAGTGGTCTTGCCTGTCACGTTAGATAGCCCGACAAAGAGTCAACTCACAGCTTCTGCTCTCGAGCGCTCCGAGCTGCTCATCTTCCCTCCCACGTTCTCCAGCTCAGCCCACTCATCCTCGATGCCCTCGAGATCATCGTCGCTGTCTTCCCCGTCCTCGTCGTCTTCCAGCATCTCCTTGAACTCGGACCAGGCGTCCTTGACCGTCTCCTTCTGCCCGTTCCAAACATTGCCAACTGCGTCCCTCTCAGTCCGAGGAACGGAGAACCCGTCAATCGCAGCCCACACCAGCCCAGTGTGGGCGAGATAGGGCGCCTGGCCCTGCGCCTCATCGGACGCTGCCTTCGACTCCGCCACTCCCGCTCTTGCGTCGTCACGCAGAGTCGTCAGCAGGCGATCAACATGTGATCCAATGTTGTCTACGCTGTCCGCCCAGACCCCGACCAGTATGGAAGAGCCCGTGGTCTCGGACGAGGAGCTGGGATCTCCCCCCGAGGCTGCGAGAACGCAGGACACGAGTCGCCCAAGGTGATCCTCGATCTTTGCCAGCTGTGGAGCTACAGCGGCAGCCGTGAGTGGTGGCTTGAAAGCCAATGCCAGCATTGTCACTGCATTCCTCAGCTGCTGCAGGAGAGCAGTCAGTATGTCGGCCAGCGCCGGTGGAGGGATGGGGACCACATTAGACTGGGGAGCTGAAGACTGGCGCGCCCGGACAACGTCAAGAGCACGCAAGGATATGCCCAATGCCCTTTTCGACGATTCGATAGAGCCCACAACTACTCTCAGCGTCGTCATGTGCATAACTAACCTTCGTCCGACATTGTCGATGAGAGTCCAGACTATGACCGCCATCCCAAAAAGTTGGATGATAGACAGCTGAGTGGAGGTGATGAGGAACGTTACGTAATGAAATGGTTGTTTGTCCTTCGACGCGACTGACTTGACTTCGCGATCATCACAACTGCAAGCTTCTCAACGCGTCACAGTCAGCGCGTTCACTCTCCATGTCGGGAGCCGCAACGCGTACGTGAATTATGATGCTCTACTAACAACTAGCTTTGCTTCATACTGAGGTTTGCGCACCCGCTGCTCAGAGCCGGTCAGCAGTCGACGAGCTTTTGGCGGGGCTCGGAGAAGATGACTTTGACGATTACCAAGAGGACCCGTCGGAAAAGGAAGAAGTCCCTCTGAGACCTCGTGGGTACTTCTCGTTATTTATCACATGCTTACTCTGCGTCAGCGACTGCTGATTTCGACGCAGCTGCATCTCAATCAGATGATCCCTACTACCTTCCTCCTTCGCCACCACCGGTCGACATACCAGCTGTAGTCTCTTTCGCCACAGGGAGGGGCAGGACACTCGCTCCACCATCAGAGAAAGCCATGTCACGAGCGCTGAAGATAGTGCGCGAAGTCGAACAGGACGTAGAGACAAGCGAGCTACCACCCAAACGGCGGCGACTGGAATCGCCGGTGTTGGAAGCACTCGGCTCGGCACCCGTCCCTTCACGAACAACAACCCCGGAGGCGCGATGCCAGTCTGAGGGAATGCAAATGAGTCCAGTCTTGTCAAGGTCATCGATGGATAGGGAGCTCTCAACCTTGGAGACCGTCGTCCCACCGGCAGATAGTCCTCCAAGCGCAAGGACCCCGCCGACGACTTCCTCTGTTATGCGCACTGCGGTGGCACCAGTGCAGGGCATGTTCACGACCAGCTCAGGCTTTCAGCTTGGGACAGGAGGTAGTGCGCCTACATCGTCGCCGAGCGCACGCGCGCGCGTGTTGGCCCTCTTCGGCGAGAGCGCCCCATCTGAAGAGGGGTCGTCCGCCTCTCCTTCAACGTTCAAAGTGTTGACCAAAGGTCCATTGGTCGATACGGCTGCGACTGAAACCTTAGTCCCGCAAGTACCCCCTGCTACGCCCGCATCTCAGCTACCATCGGCTCCACGACCCATTCGCCTTAGCAATCTGGGCGGCTCGATCCGCCCTTCAACCCCAACTAGGGCACCGTTGCGGACCACTACCAATACATACTCAAGTGGAAGTCTAGTGACTCCGAAACCTGGAAAGCCCGGAAAGCAGACAAAGCTTTTCACTCCTGGCTCGACTCCTCGGCGCATTGGACTCGGAGCAGTTCCCGGTGCTCGAAAGGCCAAAACGGGATTCAGCACCCCCTTCAAGACAGGAGTTACCAGTTCTCCTGCAAAGGTCTACTCGTCGAGCACAGTTGGTACCCCGTCGACAGCTACTAGACCGAAACAGACATGGGAAGCAGTGTTTGACCTGGCTGGTAAGTCAATGCAACGAATCGTTACTAACCGAAGCGCCTTCAATAGAGAGGAAGAGTATGCGTGCCTCTTTCTTGTACCCTCAGTTTTACTCACCTGGCGATCTCACTGAGATGGGATTGTGAGTGTATGCTCCTTTGGCCACTGACAGCAGGCCGGACGAGATATGGAAGATCAACTATGACAACGCTATCCTCTACCAGTTCATTGGCGAAGACGCCTCTGTGCTCGGTAGTGAGCAGGCTGCAGACCGTCTCAAACAGGAGGGCTGCCAATTTTTCACGCAAAGATGGGTGGACAACCATTGGTCTTTCATCTTGTGGAAGCTGGCTGGCCAGGTCCTGGCCAAGCCAACCCTCTTTGACGAGAAGTGGAACTGGTACGAGGTCCTCTGCCAGCTGAAGTACCGGTACGTTGCCCATCAATGATCCGTGCTCATGCAAGCTACGAGCGCGAGTATGGCTCTGCTCAACGACCTATCGTCCGGCGTATCCAGGAACACGATTCATCGGCCAGCTTGCCGATGGTCTTGTGCGTATGTGGCATTCACCAATCCCGAGCACTCGACGAGAAAGATGAGCCCGTTACTCAGCGACAGTACTTGGACCTGACAGACGGCTGGTACCGGATTCGTGCGGCAGTAGACGACTGCCTTGATCGCGCTATCCGCAAAGGCAAGATCAGGGTCGGTCGCAAGTTGTCCATTACAGGAGCAAAGGTATGTTACGCCAGAGTGGCATCTTTTGAGTATCCCTGATGGCAGCTGGAATCTGGAGCAGACGGCTCAGACGTTTTCGCAGCCTTCAACACGTCGCACTTGGTCATCTCCGGAAACTCGACTCATCTGGCACGATGGGACGCCAGACTGGGAGTACAGTCGTCCCCGTTCATTGCAGGATTGTCAAGCCTGAGCGTGGATGGGGGTGTTGTGGCGCTCATGGACGTCGTGCTGGAGCGGGTCTACCCTCTGGCGTTCATGAAAGCAGACCGGGCAGCCCGCGACGCACCATGGGGAGAAGACGAGGAGGCTTGTCTTGCCAATGAATGGCAGGTAGGTGATCAGATGGGATGAGGCTGATCGCTCTAGGTCAAATACGATGAAGAGTCTAATCAGTTGTCCGAGAGCATGCGCAAGTCTCTCGAGAGGCTGGAGGACCTAACATCGACCTTGGCCTCGTACGCACAAGACGTTGGCCCCATATGCGAATCGTCCTCAGACTTTAATGACGACGAATTTGACGACCTTTTGGAAGCCGACCCCAAGGCCGTAACGAGACGTCTGAGCACATATTCAGCCGCCCACGTTGTGCACCTGGCGGCTCTTGGACGTCAGCGTCTTCAGCAGGCCGCCGAAGCCGAGCGAGCTGGGTTTGATGCCCGCATGAAGGAGATATGTCCTCCTCGAGAGGTGCGCGATTTTCGCATGGTCCGCATCCGTGATGCCCGAGAGGGTCGGAAAGAACCAACACGGACGGCAATGCTCAACGTCTGGGACGCAAGAGCACTTGGCAGCGAGCTGGTCGAGGGACAGCGTTTTCTGGTAGGTCATGAAACGACAACGAATCACAAAGTTGACGGCAGGTGTCGAACATCGTGCCCGGTCGAGCTGGAGACTGGAGCGCCCAGACGCCTGGGGTTATGAAGGAAATCTACCTGCATACCCGACGAGACACTCGATGGCGCAGTATTACGGAACGAGTGTAAATGAGTGTAGTATATGTTGTATAGCATCCCCTCCTGTTCTATCATCACAAAGCACGATTCCAATGTCCATAAGCATTCTACAAAGTTATGCACGCCATTACAGGGGCGTGTTCCCATCTCCCGTCACGATCCTAACAATCTACTGCCGGTTATGGGCAATGGAATCTGTAATGTCAGCGCCCTTGCGAGCTGGTGGCTCCTTAGTAGACTCACGGTCTGAACAGTACTTCCTGACGCCTTCCGCCCAGCTCACTCTCTCAGCGTTGGTAGATAGTTGATTGCAGCTGGCAACGCAGCATATCTCGGGTAGTTCCGCATCATGTCGCTTCTCGTCTAGATCTGGTCAGCAATGTTCGACTGTAGCGCTATGTGGGCGCAGATGAAGTAGTGAAGAGAGTATAACTGATACGCACGGTAGTTGCAGTAAGCGTAGCTGCGACCATCAGGGCCTGAAGTGATACGTGACGCTGTGCGCCCACATCCAACGATACGGCACATAGCATTCCGTGCGTGTTGGGGTAGTACGACGTGCGAGTGTAGGGAAAGAAGGCGCAGAGGTGGAAGAGGCATTCCCGCTTTGACAGACATCGTGCTTAAGGTGCAGGTGGGCAGCGTCAAGGATGTTCTGGGAGGTAAAGTCACAACATGCTATCGAGAGCGCCGAACTGTTGTTTTGATCAGACAAAGCCGGTGATGCGAGTGATGCAAGAACAGACCGTTCGCACGGTAGTTGCAAACACGCTGCCGTGCACCAACTTTCAGCCATTTGCGGCAGGTTGTATTCGTCATTGTGTACTTCTTGTCTTTGCAGAACCGGCGCCCCAGTTTCGACTCATAGTCATCGCTCCTTTCTCAGCATAATGGCACGCCCTGTGTAGTTATCGTCTGACGTCGCGGAGGGGCGGTAGTCTCTGCGCCGTGGACTTTCGACATATAAACGCAGGTCGAGTTGATGAGGTTCCAAAACCTCTGGCATGCCCACCAACACAAAGAAGAACCTGGTCTCCATCCCAGACGACCTCCTCACATCTACGTCTATTGGAGCATGTGACGATCTGTTGCTACTCCAGGCGGAGTACGGCGGACTGCCAGTCCCACTTCCTCACAGAGCTGTGGTTCAGGTTTTAGAGCTAGTACGACGGGTGGCACTTCAAGAGCCTCTTCTCCTATCGGTTGCAGAGAAATGGGAAGCCGACGTTCTTGGCTTGCATGATGCACAGCAGGGCGTCCTACCAGCTGGAAAGTCGCCAGCCGTCCGTGCACCCCCCACACGCCAACCTCCACACCACCATCACACGATGCCCCCAGAGGGCGGGGTCCGTCCTCACCCCCAGCATTCTCATTCCCTGCCATCTTACGATACGGCCACCTCACCGGCCACTCAAAATCGCATGGAGCCGGTCACTGTGGCACCTGAAGTGGACGGCACCCTGGAACATGTGCATCAGCAGCTCAGCTCTACGACCTTGAGCCAGGTGACTTATCCGGTGGCACCTGAGATCGATGACGAGCACTATCATTCTTTTCCGCAGTCCCCCTTTGGAGTTCAAACGGCAGTTCAGGACCTCTCGCATGTCCTACGGCAATCGACTACAATGACTGCCACACCGCCACTGCGCCTTCCGAGCCCGGTCTCCACTTGTGAAGTCTCCGTCAATGTGCACACCCAGACCACCACCGGACAGTCCTCGCCACATGTCAGCGTCCAGACACTGCTGGAGATGCCCGCGTCGCCTCTTCTCACGCCGGTCCACGGTTTCAGTCACCTTCCCGTACCAGCCATGGCGCCAAACACACCCACCTCTGAGCGGTCAGCAGTCATTCCGTCCTGGCTTTCCGATGACCGGGTAGAGGCTTTGGTAGCAGCGTAAGTGGCAGCAGGTAGAAGCAACTAATTGCAGACATCTAAACCGTGCAAGACACATTGCTGGTCAACCGTTGGAGCCGGTCCTGTTCAAGAAGCCAGCTCCTGACCTTCCTGTAAGTTGCGCCGTCGTCCATGCTCAACAATCAGCCGCTCACGTCCGCTATTGCGATCGAGAATCTGGACAACGCACAGATTGCAGCTTGGATCGAGTACTACATTGGGCAGGGAGCACGAACAGCTAACATTGAGACACTTAAGGCTTGCATTGGTCTGTAGAAACGAGAGTCGTTCGTCAGATGCAGTTTGCTCGCCTTGCGAGACGGGAGACCAGAGATAAGATAAGGATGCTGAAACTACTAAATGCGGGGTAATCGGCTTATACGGGCTGATAATCGAGTCGACGGAGCCATATTAGGCCAGCGATTATGTTAGGTAATTGATTCGCATTTATCCCAAAAAGTCGGGGCAGCTTGGGAGTGGACTTGTTCCTGAGAGTCGACTGCACGTTCATCACCGGAGTGAATCGCAACTGCATCAACCGCAACAACCACAACTGTCATCATGGACTCCTACCAGACCCCCCTCTCTTCGTGAGTACCGTCTGGGCCAGACAAGAGTAAGGAAGTATGCTGACTTTTCCAGGCGCTATGCGTCGAAGGAGATGTCCAAGCTCTTCTCCAACGCCGTAAGTCGCCGATCGCGACTTTGTGCTCATTTCAGACTCGCTTTGGCACCTGGCGCAAGCTGTGGCTCAACCTTGCCATTGCTGAGAAGGTGCGTTACAATAGCTGAGGGCTGTACTGACATGAAGGAGCTTGGTCTCCCCATCTCGGACAAGGCCATCGAGCAGATGAAGGCCAACCTCGACCTCGACGAGGCGCAGATGAAGGTCGCTGCTGAGGAGGAGCGCAAGCGTCGTCGTGAGTGTCAATCTGTAGCGGGCAATGGGTGTTTCCCTTGTCGTCTTTAGACAGTTCATTCTGGAGGCTTTTGATCGTACTTGGTGCAGAAAAGCTGACGTGCAGACGACGTTATGGCTCACGTCCACACCTTTGGCACTGTCGCCCCCGAGGCTGCCGGTATCATCCAGTGAGTAGCAAAGACCCCTCCCTAGAATACACTAACCACCAGCCTTGGTGCCACTTCGTGCTTTGTCACTGACAATGCCGACCTCATCTTCCTTCGTGACGGCCTCGACCTCCTCCTCCCCAAGCTGGCCATCGTTATCTCTCGCCTTGCTGCCTTTGCCGAGAAGTACGCCGACCTCCCCACCCTTGGTTTCACCCACTTCCAGCCTGCCCAGCTCACCACTGTCGGCAAGCGCGCGACCCTCTGGCTTCAGGAGCTCCTTTGGGACCTCCGTAACATGGAGCGCGCCCGCAACGACCTCGGCTTCCGTGGTGTCAAGGGCACCACCGGCACCCAGGGATCCTTCCTTGCGCTCTTCAACGGCGACCACGAGAAGGTCGAGAAGCTTGATGCCCGTGTTACTGAGCTCTTTGGCTTCCCCTACGCGTACCCTGTGACTGGCCAGACCTACTCGCGCAAGATCGACGCGGACGTGCTTGGCCCCCTCTCTAGCTTTGGCGCCACCGTTCACAAGATGGCCACCGACAGTAAGCCGCAGCTTGGGACGTCCCGCTGACCCGCAGTCCGTCTCCTTGCCAACCTCAAGGAGGTCGAGGAGCCCTTCGAGAAGGACCAGATCGGCTCGTCCGCCATGGCGTACAAGCGTAACCCCATGCGCTGCGAGCGTGCCTGCTCCCTTGCCCGTCACCTGGGTCTCCTGTACCAGAACTCGTGGCAGACCGCTGCCGTCCAGTGGTTCGAGCGCACCCTTGACGACTCTGCCAACCGTCGCGTCACCCTCCCCGAGGCTTTCCTGACCGCGGACATCCTCCTCACCACCCTCCAGAACATCACTGAGGGTCTCGTTGTCTACCCCAAGGTCATCGAGCGCAGGATATCGCAGGAGCTCCCCTTCATGGCCACCGAGAACATCATCATGGCCATGGTCAAGGCCGGCGGTGACCGCCAGGAGTGCCACGAGAAGATCCGTGTGCTCTCGCACGAGGCCGGTGCTGTCGTCAAGGAGCAGGGCGGTGAGAACGACCTCATCGACCGTGTCAAGGCGGACCCCTACTTTGCCCCCATCGTTCCCCAGCTCGGCGAGCTCCTCGACCCCAAGACCTTTGTCGGCAGGGCTCCCGAGCAGACTCGCAAGTTCATCAAGGAGTGGGTTGAGCCGGCTCTCCAGCCCTACGCCGAGGCGCTTAAGAACGTCAAGGCCGCCGAGCTTTCGGTCTAATTGTAGAGAGTGATTGTTTTGGTATGCATATGGTCGGTCACGTAGTAGTGAGAGGAGCTATTTTAGTCGCGATCATCAAGCCCCACGTCATCCCTTGATGGGCTTCGTGCACTAGTAGGCTACCACTTTCCCGTCCCCGACGCTATGGAAGATTAACCGTCTCATGCGATTATGGCGAGGAGGCAACAACTGCATGGACATCGGTAGTTGTCGATATTCTGAGCAACTCACCGCAGCCAGCTGCGTAGTCACCGCTAGCGGGGTTGCCTCAGGGGTGAGGTCAGATGATCGGCCCGCCGGCCCGCCGAATATCGTTCTGCCGCGATATGCCGGGGCGCGATCCCGCTGACCGACATAAGTTGCATCTCGCCGAGAACTTGACGACCTTATTATCTCTTTCTCTCCATTCACTCACGCATTGACCAGTCACAAACGCTATGTCTGCCCCTACCTTCAACGTTGACGACCTCTTCTCCGTCGCTGGCCTCAAGGTCGTCGTCACCGGCGGTGGCAGTGGTCTCGGCAAGGTATGTCCCCGCTCTCCGCAGCTGCTGATCCCAGGCCATCGCCTCAGCCTACGTCGCCAACGGAGCCAAGGTGTTCATCGCTGGCCGCAGGACTGAGGTTCTCGAGAAGGCCGCTGCTGAGATCAAGGCTGGCGCCGGCAAGGGCGGTGAGGTTGTTACGTGAGTATGAACGTGTTGGCGCTCGAGTCACCAGCTTACGCTCAGCATCAAGGGGGATGTTAGCACCAAGGCCGGCTGCAAGAAGCTGTACGAGGACGTCGCGGCCCAGACCGACGTTGTTGACGTGCTCGTCAATTGCGCCGGTGTCATGATCAACTACAAGAACCCCACTTTGGACGTTGACAACATCGACGCGGTGGCCAAGATGATGTGGGATGGCCACGATGACGACGACTTCAACTACACCAACCAGAGTGAGTGACGACCCAAAGCCGTGCCAGTGTTACAGGCGTATCTTTCTTTGACGATTGGGGCAAATCTGACCCCAGTCAACATCAACGGCGTGTACTTCACGACCGTGGCGTTCATCCCCCTGCTCAACAAGTCCACCCTCAAGTCCGTCATCGTCCTCTCCTCCATTGCCGCGCTCGTTCTCCAGCGCGTGATGGGCTCTGTATCGTACAGCGCGTCCAAGGCCGCGACACTGCACACCGCCAACCTCCTCGCCAGCCGCCTCGCCCCCGCCAAGATCCGCGTCAACTCCATCTGCCCGGGCATCTTCCCCTCCGAGATGACTGGCAAGTCTGCATCCGAAGGTGGCCTGAAGTACGACATCGGCACCGCCCCGGAGAAGGCTGCCGCGCGTTGTGTGGTCGGCCGTCCTGGTCTCCCCCACGAGATTGTCGGCCCCGCCCTCCTCCTCGGCTCCAGGGCCGGTTCGTACATGGACGGCGCAAACCTCGTCGTCGACGGCGGACGTACCATGTCTGCGGGGATGAACGAGGGCGTCCGCCTCCCGGAGAACCTGTACTCTAACTGAGCTATGTAGTGATTATGGATTACTGATACATGTGTCTGTCTATGATTTACTGACTATCCTTACACCTGTGACACCGAAGCTTGCGGCCGTGAGCAGTGCCGCGACGAAAACGACCATATGGAGGTACCCCGATGGATCTGATAGGTGTCCACTGCCGCGGATGAGCGCGCCAGCACTCGGCGTGCCAGCGAGCGTGGCCAGCCCTCTGGCCATGTACAAAATCCCATTGATTGACGCAAAGTTCTGCGGGCCGAAGACCTCGACCAGCGCGGCGGGGAAGAGGGAGACGTACGCGCTTGCAAAGGTCCCGTACATTATGGTGTAGGTGACGAATAGCCCCTTCCCGGCCGGAGTGGCGACCAATGTCGACGGGAGCCAGAAGGCAAAGCTCGCCACGGCCGAGATGATAGTAGTGTAGAGGAGCATGTTGACGCGTCCCCATTTGTCGGCTAGCACGCCGAGGCCGATCTTCCCGATCGCGTTGAAGGCGTTGTTGATGGCGATAAAGTTTGCACCCTCGCTCGCCGAGTATCCTAGGGTCGTGGCATAGGCTGAAAAGAAGAACACGGGCGTGTAGTACGCAGCAGACTGGAATACGGTACTGACCAGCTGCCAGAAGAACTTGTCTGACCGGGCGATGCGCCAGTTGACAAGTGGAATGTCCCACATCGAGCGGAAGCGGCCGCCCGGCCTGGCAAAGGTACGCTGCTTCTCCGCCTCCAGGCGCGCCTTGGACACCGGATCCCAGTCGAGCACGACCCCGCCTAGGACGATAAGGGCGGTGGTGATGGACCCGGATATGCGCAGGCAATTGCGATAGCCTACACTGTCGTTAAGGGCCTGGATAGCCGGCGCCCATACGAGACCGCCAATGCCCGTCCCGCTGAGTACGATACCCATTGCGAGTCCGCGGTGTTTGGAGTACCACGTCGGGCAGACGGTCACTGCGGGCATGTAGGAGAAGCAGGTGCCCAGGCCCATGAGGAAGCCCTGCGTCAGGAGGAAGTGCCACAGTGCGGTGCTGTACGATGCGAGGATGGAGGCTGCGAAGAAGAGCGCAGCACCGACCCAGATCACTGCTCGCGGAGAGAAGCGCTTCGTCCATGCTGTGACTAGTGGTGCGCCTATAGTCATGAACGCGGCGCCGAGGGTACCGATGAGATCGATTGCGGCCGGGGAGGCGTTGGTGAATGGGTTGTTGGGGAGGTGCGACATGCCCTGGTAGAGCTCCTGGTACACGCCAAAGGAGAAGATGCCGCCGCATGTTGTGAAGATGACTAGGAAGGCGGAGATGCAGATGGAGGCGGCGCGCAGCTTGGTTACTGGCGGTGGGGGGGTGGCTATGGCGGTGGCAGACTCGGCCGGGGTGGGCAGTGGCTCTGTGGCTAGGGAGCTGGAGGCTTGCACATCGTGTAGGGAGTCAAGCTCTATCGCCGTAGAGTCTGGCACCGCAGGCACTGACACTGGGTGCTGAGGTGTTGCCATGGAGAGCGACCATGAGCAGGTGGTAGAATGGATGGATTGGAAAGTCTCGAGTCAACGGTAACGGCTACTAGCGGTCTCACTCGGGCAATAGTGCTCGGCCACATCCGCCACTTCGATGTCCTGCAGCACAGGTAAGCCATGAGGCCCAGATGTTCAACATTGGGTTCTATGCAAGCAAAATCGCTGAGTACAGTTGTATGCAATGCGAACTATGACCACAGCCTGGGCAGACAGCGAGACTGGGCCCACTGCGAACTACCAGTCATCTTCCTCCTCGATGTCCAGCGGCCCATCGCCAAAGTCCATCTCCGGCGCTCTCTTCTGCAACGCCGAGTCGCGCTCCATCTCCTCCAGGGCGAGCATCTCGTCAAAGTCCGGCCCGTCGTCGTTGTCGTTGTTGTCAAACAGTGGCGTCTTGCCCCTGGGTCCGCTGCCTTGTTGCAAACTCGACACGTCGCGGTCGTCTCCCTCAACATCGCCCTCGACCCAGACATCAGGCTCGACCTCTCCACCATCGCGAACTACGCCCTCCTCTCCCTCCCCCTCTTCACCTCCCTCTCCACCTCCATCCCCTCCCGTCCCTCCCTCCTCATCCCCACCCCCCTTCCCACCCTCCCTCTCGCGCTCATACTCCTCCCTCATACCCGCAATCGCCGACTGCCATCAGCCTCCATCCCCCTCCCCCATGCACTCACCTGCATCCTCCCGGTCCGACACACAACCTCAACCCGCCCAACAGTATACCCAAAATTCCCCTTCGGAAACATCCCATGCGCCCACATCTGATACACATCCAGCAACCTCCTCAAATCCCGCGTCTGCCATCAGCCCCTTCCCCTCAGATAACCCACCTCCCTCCCCTTCCCCCCGACTTTGAACTTCCTCGCCTCCTCCAACAGCGCAGGCAACCCCCACCGCCCCATCAGTCGCTCCGCGTCAACTTTAGCAACCACCCTGCGCGGCTTCGCATCGGCATCATCATCGTCATCGAGGGCGAGCGCGTCCCGCCCCCCTCCACTTGGGGCATCGAGGACCTCAGCGAGGGCGCGGACGCCGACCTCGTCGAGGCCGTACTCGTCCCGATTGGATGGGCCAGCACCCGTCTCGGGGTCGAGCGTCTCGCCGAGGTCGCGGTCAAAGTCGTGCGCGGGGTCGCCGCTCTCGCCCCATGTCCCCGGACCTGGAGAGGGAGGGGGCGAGTGGGAGACGCGCCGCCGTTTCGCTGGCGTTCGGGAAGGGGACGAGCCGCCGGGGGAGAGGAAGAGGGCTTCCCCCGCGGCGCGGCGGGAGGAGCCGGGCGTGGGTGGGGGGGAGTCGGCGCTGAAGAGGTCGGCGAGGGTTGACATCGGTGTGTGTTGAGTTGAGTGGATGGAGGGTTGGCGTAAGGTTGACAAGCGCGACGCGTCGCGGGGGCAAATTGCGAAATCAAGATGCCAGGGTGGTACTGCCACTGTCCAAGCTGGGTATGTCGATGGTGTATCTGCGTCTCTGCTATGCATGCAGTGGGACAAGTGGTGGGTTCCAGTCTGTTCTTGTCGGCCATGCATTGTGCTCCTTTCTCTCGGGCTCATTGCACGTAGAAATATCATTCACGTCGGGATACCAGCTCGCGAGGATCCTCACTTAGTAGACAGCCTTCGCGTCCCTTGATGACGAGCAACGAGCACTGCTGCTAATAAGCAGCCGCCTCGCACCAGACTACACAACTACACATGCACACTTTGACAAACTACAACTCAAATGCTACAATACACCCACCCTTACCTACTCGCGCTCACGCTATCGCGCTCGCGCTCGCACTCGCGCCCACCTACTCCCTCTCGAGCGAGCGGTACGGCGGATTAGGCGACACGACCGCCCCGTCCACACTCGAATCGCTCACAAACGTTATCGCACTCTCACTCAGCCCCGTGGCACTAGCCTTCCTCCCGACATTACGCCAGCGCGTGTCGCTAACCACTTCGGACGAGTACGCGTACGACTGCGACGGCACAGCCGAGGGGTACGGGTGGCCATACCCCACATCCGCCTTGCGCCCCAGATTCGGCCCCAGGGAGAGGGTGTTGAACGAGCTAGGGAAGAGGGGGTTGCCCGGCCCGCGGTCGTACTGCGGCGTAATGGGGCTGAGGGGGAAGCTCGAGATGGACTGGGGGCGCATATGCGCCGGAGGGGAGGGCGGCTGGCCCTGCCCCTGCACCGAGGAGGAGGTTAGGATCTGGAGCCCGACGACGGAGGACCGCGACGAGCGGGAGCGGGAGCGAGAGCGGGTGTGCGGCGACTCGGGGTTGCTCGAGTCGATGGAGGAGTAGGACGAGGCGAGGCTGCTGCCCAGGTTGAGGGAGGTCTCTCCGGGGGAGGGGAAGGTGTCGATCGGCTGCTTGCCTGCTGCGGCGCGTTGGGCGGGTGTCGGGCCTGAGCGCTCGATCTCCTCGCTCTCGCCTATGGTCGCCATGCTGCTGAACCCCCCCGCGGCGCCATAGTCGTCCTCGTCGAATGCCTCTGAGAGCTCACGCTCAGCGCGCTCGTTCAACTCGGCCTCCTCGGCTGCCTTGAAAGGGTCTGCGCCTGATAGGCCTTCGATGAACACGCGCGAGAGGCTGGGGTCGAACTCGCCTTCCTCGCCGAGGTCGAGCCCTCCCCAGCTTGCGGGGGCCTCCTCCTCGTCTCCGGCCATCATGAGCTGCGGGTCGCAGCCGAGGCAGGAGCCGAGCTTCTCCCACAGCGAGACGGAGTGCTGCCGTACTGCATCGCGCGCGAGGAGTACCCATGGGTAGTCGGGGCACTCGCGGCGGTCTATCTCGGTGAGGTGGGACCAGAACTCGGGCCAGTGCCACTTGCGCACGTCGGTCTCCTTCCACTCGGGCCGCTTGGGACCCTTGGGGAACGTCACTTGGAGTAGGAGGTAGAGGGTCGCGTTGAGGGGATTGGTCAGGAGCTCTTCGACCTCCTTCGGACGAGAAGCAAAAGGCAAGAGCACATCCGCCGCCATCTCGGTGTACTCGACTGGCTCTAGCGCCGCTGGCTCTGGCTCAGAAGCAGAGTTGCGCAGACTCCCGCTGCTCTTCTGGCGCTGGAGCTTGCGTGCGGCCGAGGACCCGGGCTCAGGCGCAGCGACCGGCGACATGAGACTACGCGCGAGCTCGACGACCTGCTCGGGGGAGAGCGACTCCCTGCGCTGCTCTTGGCGGTCATTGTTGGAGTCGGCTTTGAAGCCCACGAGACCAGAGAAGTCGCCACTTGCAGGGCGCTGGTGTTGTGACACAGGCGCAAAGGACGAGAATGACGCTACTGCAAACGAGCGCCGGGGCCCACGATTGGAGGTTGCGGGGGTGGCGCTCGCTGCAGCCAATGCAGAGAAGGGCGATAATGGGAGCGACGACGACGACTTTGAGCGTCTGGTGTTGTCAGTCTCTGCCGACTTGCTCTCGGGGCTTATCTATACTCACTGACGCAATGTCCCGTCCTTCTCTGGCGGCGCCTTGACGAGGATGAGACGTGTCGTGACGTCGCGCACGGTTTCCGACGTGGTGCTGTCGCGTCGGCGGTGGTGCGTGTTGGAGAATGCCCGCTCCCGACCACTGAGCGAGCGCTGTAGACGTCTATGGGAGTCGGTGCGGCTGATGCTGGGCGTGATGCTCGAGGCTGGACTGATCGCTTCTGGCGAGTTGCCGAGTCGCGGGAGGTCGATGTCCGCCTGGAGGGGTGAGAATGCCTGCAGGGGGGAGAGTGCGTTGAACCTCGACGGCGAGTGGGACTTTGCTGGGCGGGACATGGTGTAAAGTGTTGGGGGGGTAGTATGCAAGTCGTCAGTTGATTATCGGCTTATCGCGTTGGCGGAGTCGTAGGGGTCGTGAAGTGGGCTTTTGGGAGATGGGGGCTGTGTGCCAGTGTGTATTTGGGAATTCGGTGCCGACTAGAAAGCAGATAGTGGCAAAGATAAGAGGACCGACAGACCCCAGAACAGAGGTGGACCGAGTGTGAGAATGAGATGGAGATGTGGAAGGTATGGAAGATGGAGTGTCTATTGTCTCGTGAGCTCACTTCGTGTTACGCGCTTGGCGGGAGGGTGGGACCCCACTTACGCGATGACCACTTGCACCTCTTTTACCACTCTTTGTTTACTGGGAACTAGCCAACGCGGATAGCAATCTCGATGCTCGGTGCCACGACTATTTCTCACGCTCAAACTTGGGACAAGGCGATGATGATGACGATCTGGACCCATGTGCTGAGCGAGCGGGGCCACAAGCTCACCAGACACGACAGGTGTAGAGTTGGGTGGCGCACGGGGCGGACCGCGGAACCGCCCACGATCTGGGTGGAGAGGCACGCGGCACGAGGTGTGGAAGACAAGAGAGATTCGAGACTGAAAAGAGAGATTGCGTACTGCTGCGGCAGTAGACGTCACTTTCTGTAATACGCGTAATGGGAGCCTGGATTATTAGAGTGTGGCTGCTGCCGTTGTTGTAGAGATAACCCCCGGATCTGGTTCCACAACGTGTAGTGTACAGCACCTTATCGTTGTCAATGACGAGTGTATGTGTGGTAATCTGAGGCCGAAAGTAGATGGAGATTGGATAGCATTCGATAGTAGTAGGGCATTGTCTTGCATGCACGTAAGCGAAGGGGTCATGGCTGCCTGGAATAGACGCAATTCGCTCATAGTAGATTGGGGGGAGTGGGGCCTGGCTGCCAGATATCACTGGTAGCTCGGATTTATTCCGCGGATTAGGTACGTCATCATTACCATGACCTCTGATTGTTACTTTCTGGACGTATTGCATGTGCTGGCTGCCTGGCTGGCTTCTAGTACACGTAGTGCGAATGTTTCCAGTTCCAAGTTCCAGCGAAGCATGTAGCGTGGCTTTAATTACTCCCTAGCCAGGTAGCTAGCTAGCACTTGTGATGTTGGTCGTGCAATATGACGAGTTGGATCATGCTGGTAGCCACACGGCTGTCTGATCCAGACGATGACACTGCCGTGGTTGGGAGATCTGTCTGTCTACCTGATCTGTCTGCTGTGGACGATATCGATTGTCAAGTGCTGACAGTGCAGACATCTCCTTCCGAGGATACGAGGATATCATGACATTACGTGAAGTCACTGTCGACTGGTCCAGCCAGCCAGACCGGTCACACGGTTACTGCAAAGATCACGAGATTGAGAGAGCATAGTCATCGTTGCGTCGTAAAGTTCCCCAGACAGACACTCAGCCCTCTGATCCGAACACCCTCTTCACCTTCTCTGGCTACCACTACGAAGATAGTTGCCCGTCACTGTGGCGTTGACAGTAGCCATATCTCGGAGGTTCGAAGGACGTACGTACGAGTCTCACTGTGATACAAGCCTGACGTTAGATGACGCCCAGATGGCAGGCGGGACGGGACGGATGCATCCAAGACACACACACACGACACAGTCCTAGGCCAATAAACGATGAAAGAGTATAGCGCCTCTACCTGACCCCTCGTATGCAGGTCAGGTAGAGATGCCAATATCAGATCTGACGGCCCTAGTCGACCAAGTTAACGGATACTAACGACTAGTGACTTTGGTCTGCGACAGATACGACCCGCACCTTTGGTTACCGGTCAACCGGCCCTCCTTTGACCCCTAGTCGTACTCCTCCCCTACCTCCGACACGGACACGGGACATTAGACGCCAAGCATCCAAGGCCTGCCTGACCAAGTGCGCGATGAGACCCTGGCCTGGTCCGTTCGGACTCGTCGGGGCCAGCGAAAGCACCTAGCTGACATGTGCCATCTGCTGCGGAATGAGAGGCGCAGCGGGGCGCGCAAGGGGGGTGGAGAGTGGCATAGCTGTCGCTGTCTGTGCGTGCGTTCTGCTGTTGGCTAAGGCTTGGGCTTGGGCTGCCTCCTGCGCGCCTGAGCGCCGCGAGGCCTCTTCCGTAGGTGGGCGCGGTGCATACCATCTCACGCTCCCCTTGTCCAGTCCAGAGCCTATGCCGTACTCGTGCGCATGCTCGTGCTCGACTCGTACGGCGGACATCACGAACGTGGCGCCACAGCTACAGGGTGGAATGTGTCAGCATGGCATTTGAGAATTCAAAACTGGTTGCTAGCTGGTAGCGCTGCACGCAGCGGCGGAACGATGCGGACGGACACGCGGATGGACATCACACAGCCACAGGACATGTTCTCCAGACCTGAGCGCGTGCAGAGGCGATGCTGCTGTACGTGTACGTGTGGACATGGGTGTCCTGCAGTCCTGCGCAGTTCCAGTTCAGTTTCCAGTCTCATGTGCTCGGTGCCACTCTGGAGCCGGAGGAGGTGCGCTCGCATGACGCGGACGGAAGATTATGATGCTGCTGCGTTCCGGCGTTCGTGACATTGCAGGGAGTAAGGAGAGGGAGCAGGGACGGACTGGACTGGGCGGTCAGCCTGGCAGACGGGCGGGCGTCCGGTACGCATGGGCAGCCGGCACAGCCGTGGGAACCCGTTCCTGTTCGCGGACCGAGTCTGCCTGAAGGTCAAGTCCGCGGTGGAGGAGTGTGAATCATGTCCACCCAAGGGAGGGTATGGAATGATGGTTAGAGGTAGGAGGGTTTGCATCGCATACCTGAAGTACAGCTGGGGTGGTTGAGGCGGGTGGGAGTACAGAAAGGAGAGAGGTGGGCGGGGGTTTTCCTGGAATAGCCCTTATTCCGACACCGAGGAATCAAGGGTCGGAGAGTTAGTATCGAGGCCAGAGGAGGGTAGCCAGACCCTTCAGGGGGCTAGGTCTACGGAGGAGAGGAGGTGAGAAGGGAGCAGAGGGCTCCTCGGACGTATTGCACCCATGCTTCGGCGCCACTATGATGAGTACTGCTCCCAGAGGTTGGGTACGGTGTCCCTGGCATGGAGGTGGGCAGGGCGGAGGGAGGCAGGGAGAAGCGAGGTGGACGGGGCATTGATACCGCGTCTGCGTCTGAGACATGTCGACCCAGGGAGTGAGAGGCAGGGATGCTAGGGATGTCTATGGGTCAAGTGAGCGACAGGCGATGTGTTAGGCATGGCGACACCCGAGCCGGGGTATGTCAGCCAGGTGGACCATGGTCCAGATGGCATGTCTGGAGACCGGGAGTCAGCTGCGTCGGTTCCCATGCACATGCTAATGCCGAATACCTCGACATAGGAGGATTGTAGGACCGTCCATACCGCTCAGCTCTCAGATGTTACGATGCTATGGAACGAAAAAATATGTAGATGGACGAGGACGCGAAGTGCCTCGTGACTCGCGAGCAAACTATAGCCTCATAGAGCCTCGCTCCAACACAGACATGCTCGCCAGTAACGTACAGTCCATGGCCTAATAAGGGGTATGGCATGTCGAAAGTATGGGAGCTGACGACGGCGGCACAAGACCACAGCGGGGGTACACTGCGTCGTATAAAAACTACCCGGCGCCCGCTCTACTGCTCCACCCTCCACCACTGCATGCCCATGCGCAGAGCAGGACGTGAGCCCTTCAGCGCGCGGGAAAAGTGCCGGGTCGAGCTAGTACAGGAAGGGTAGTCAGTCCACTCTACTCTGCTCTGCTGTAAACCCAGGCCATCCATCGCATGGAAGCATCGAAAGAAAAGAAAGTTAAGGGCCGCATACATCATGCTTCTGCTATTTTTTTCCTCCTCCTTGCTCCGTACGCGTGGTTGATCAGTCCAAGCCTCTGAGAAGAATTGTAAGGCAAAGGGGTAATGGGGACAAGGACTCGGGCTAGATCTCTCTCTGTAGTCTCTCTCTTATGCATTGCTCTCAGGCTCAAGGTCTGAATATGTGTACCTTTGTACCCTGTCACCCACCCGTGCCACTTCCACCACCACCACCCGCCCATGCGCCACCTGCATCCCCCCTCTCCCCTCTCCCCCCCGTCTTTCCCCTCACACCACCCGCCGGCCCCACCCCGAGAACAGTAACTCTTCTGTAGCGCAACCTTGTTGCCATCCCCGTACGGGCCGACAGACTGACAAGACTGACACGCCCTTTCATCCAGGCTAGCTAGCTCCCAGCTCAGGCCACGAGAGAGGAACACGAATATCCCGAGCCGAGCCGCGACAGCTCCAAAGCCTCGGATCCAAGAGAGGCAGGCACTCAAGCGTCGGGCGGTCGAGTGGAAAGGGGGGCGCCCGCCTGCGGTACACTCTCCTCTCCTCTCCTCTCCTCTCCCTCCCCCTGTTCCTCTCTCCCCGTGCCCCTCCCACGGCTGCTTCTGCCCATTGGTGCCCGAGAGCCGCCGACTACCACCTGCAGCCATCATTCTCTGCAGAAACGTTAATACCTCCCTGGCTGCTGGTGCTCTTGTGGTGGTGGGCTCTAGCGTCGGCAGCAACCCAAGTAAAGAAGAAATCTCTCCTGGCATGGCGTTTATTTTGCCTCGTCTCGTTCCCATCACGACACCACCACATCTGTTAAACTAGGACTCTGTACGCCCAAGGCCAGGCCTACAACCCAACCCCTTATACCAGACCACACCACACCAACCACCACCGTCCGCTGGCTGGCCACCACACCACCACACACCAGTCACCCCCGCAACCTACAAGCCTCGCTCCTCATTGCCGACTCCGAACCCCATCTTCTTCCACCATTCCTCCATCTCTTCCCGTCCTACTCCCCCCTACTACTACTCCCTCCCTCTCCATTTCTCTTACCGACATCGTTTCCAACTGACCATCTCGCCAACAGTTCAAGCCATTCATTAGGTGATCAGGTGTGTCTCACACCTGACGCTTTCGCCTTTGGATCCGCCGATTCATCGAAACGACAGCGGCCAACTACCTACCACAGACTACCCCCACACCCACCTGCACGCATCCCACCACCTCTCTCCTCCCCAACCCACCTGTCCTGTTCCACATTGGTTCGGCCTCCGTTTCATTCTCTTGCATCTGCCTCGGCTCTTCACATCCGTCGCTACTACAGCCACTCTCCAACCGGCATCTGTACTCGGCCTTGTCACCGCCTCCCACATTGGTAGCATTGCTGCTCCACGCATGGCCGCCTAAGGACGACAGCAGAGAGATATCATCGAGCATCCCATCCCACATGGGCTTTGCGATCTGCTCTTTCTGACAGAAAATCCCTCCCCTACGGCCCCCTCCCTTTCAGCTGGTGATCTGCGCACCCACCGTTAGTACCCCTTCGCCCATCCCTTTCGCCGCCCACGGAGCTCCTCACCCTTTTACCGGAGCTCGACAACGCACGCGCCCCCATCTCTTCTCATCTATCCTCTTGGTGGCCAAGCAAACAACATCGCATCCAACACTTATTTCATCTCAAGACGTTTGAGTGTACGACGCCGTCGGCAGTGTAGACACCCACGACACGCCCGGTACCTGTCCGCATTCGTCGTTTCGCCCAGATCGTCTGTGTGCTGGACTGATTGGCGGCAATTTGGGATAGTCGCATCCGTATCAGATACGCGACTCCATCCCAGTTCCGACAGTACATTGATCTTCGCCCCCTTCCGCACCTCATCTTTGCGCGTCTCAACACTGCGCAGCGTGGAGCCGTAGGTGAGTTCTTCTTCCCTCACACTCCTTCACCTCTTGGACTCTCCTGGACACTGGTGAAGGAATCACTCAGACTCGAGCATGGGCACGGCTGACTCTTTTCACAGCGCTTCCTTCGCTCAACAAGAGTGACAATGTCCGGGGTGACGTACGCGCAGGGCGCGCCTGCAAACGGTAGCAGCGAGTTCCTGCTCCAGCCCGTTACATACATGACAGCGGGCGGGCAGCAGGTCGGATACCCGACAGCAATGGGCGCCCAGCAACAGCCAGGTCAGCAGCAGCAGCAACAGCAACAACAGCAGCAGCAGCAACAGCAATTTCAGCTTCAACAGCACCAGCTCCAACAACAGCAACAGCAGCAGCACGCTATGCAACAGCAGCAGGGCTTCCTCGCTGCTGGGGCCGGGGAGCCCACGATGCGCAAGAGCGTAGAGGGCATTCCCCAGATCCACATGCAGCAACATCACATCGCTGGCGCTGGCGTTGTGCCTCAAATGGCAGCCACCGGCAACATGGCTATGGCGGGTGGGCATCCCATCGCACTCGTCAATCCCCAGCAATATGGTGTGCACGCCACCGCCAACGGACAGGCGTTCCCAGCTGGCGTTCCAATGCAGTACTACGCTGCTGGACCACAAGCTGCGCCGGGTTTCTCGCACATGCAAGCCACACACGTTGCAGACTATCGCTTTGGCGCCCCGCAGTTCATGGTCGACCCGCATTGGCATGGCCCGACAGAGTGGGAGGACGAGTTTGATGAGAGCGGCGGGGCTGTTCTCTACGGCAACCTCGAGGTGAGTCTAACCGCAGTCAGAGCTGCATGCAATGTGCGAGTCAGTCCGCTGACGCCTAGGTCAAGCACCGTAGGAGAACAACACCAGAGCAGCTCCGTGTCCTCGAGCACTGGTTCTCCATCAACCCGCGGCCAGATAACGCTCTCCGAGAGTGGCTAGCATCAGAGCTCGGCATCACTAAACGAAATGTCCAAGTCTGGTTCCAGAATAGGTAAGTCGGACAAGGATACAAACCCTAATTGAATTGGTGCTGACATAAACTCTAATTCAGGCGAGCCAAAATCAAGAACCAAGAGAAAGCTCGAGAGGCTGCCGAAAAGGAAGCGGCAAAGCAGAATGGGACCGCGTCGACGACATCTGCGGATGGCGAATCCAAATCAGATTCAAAGAGTAACGCACAGCAGCAGGATGGCAATGCCAACAACACCGGACATGCCGCATCGGCCAACAACAATGGCAGCACGCCAACCGGTCTGATGACCCCCACGACGTCAGTGGCATCGACAACACCAACGCACCAGCACCCGCAACCGTACCCCCCAAGCTCATCGCAGCCGGGATCGGCCAACTCTACCCCGTCGCGGCCGACATCCAGCTCTGGGCCCAAGCAGACCAACCCCGTGCTCTTGACACACGCAGACAAGCTCAACATGGGGCGCCGCGTTTCCTTGGCTGGAGGCGATGTTGCAAGCATCGAACACTGGGCCATCAAGCGTCGCCAGCAGATGGGCCACACCCCATTGCACTCGACGTCTGCGGGCAACTCGCCGATGGGTGCAGCAGCAGCTGCCCGCCGGAATAGCCAGCCGTACCCGACGCAGATCATCACTCAGGTCAACGGAGAGGATGCGGCTTCTGCAGCCGCAGCTGCAGCAAGTGCGACATCTCTGTCTCGCTCGGCACTGCCGAGCCCGAAGATCTCCCCGAATGGTCGCATACCCTCGGCTCTGTTGTTTACTGCGATGCGGAACAACACTCTCCGACGAGCATCGATGCCCGGAGGGGCTCAGTTGATCTCTACGACTGCGTTTACGCCTCCGCGTATCTCGTCGTACAACCACCCGATCAACGGTACTGTGGGCCAGCACCGCGAGTTGAGCCCCATCAAGGACCACGACTGTGACATCGACCCGGCCCTGCGTTCCATGTCATTCGGGCACCCAGATGTCAACTACTCGTCCATGCCGGATGCGTCGCTCAACTACTCGCTCAACCCTGGCTTTCCGTTCACCCCGAACTCGCCGCTGCCAAACCCGGGCTTCTCCTTTGGTGGTACGCCGTCGTCCACTACGCCCATCGACCCTCAGCTGGAGCACTCGGGCTCGTCAACGTCGACACCGACGTCCAGCGACCCGCAGCACTCGCTGTTCGTGGCGCTGCAGCGCGGCCGTCTCGGGTCTATAGCCAGTATCAACAGTGCCACCACCACTGCGACCGACGGCACCACAACCGGCGACGGCAGCGACAACGGCGACTGGACAGGTTTTATTCCTCCCGGATTCGACCCGGACGTGCGCCGCGCGTCTGCACCTGCAGACCTGCTGCACAACATCGGAATGCTCGGCATCTCGGGCAACAGCATGCACATGACTGCTGGGCCCAATCCCAACCTCACCCGGCCGTCGCCTCTGGCCGCCGGCTACTCGCAGCACCTGCCCAACGGCGCGAGCGACGGCGCGTACGGTGGCTCCGACGCGTCCAACGGCCCGGCATCAGGTGTGTCAGCCGCCGGCGGACCATACGTCCCCGCGCCCGACAGCTCGCCGATATCGTCCTCGGCCGTAGGATCCGAGGGCCCATCCCCATCCAGCATCCACCAGCAGCAGCAACAGCAGCAGCTCCACCAGCACGGCCACCAGAAGCTGATGCCACCGCCGCCCATGCCCCCGCACCTGCGCCAGAACCCCTCCATCTTCTCCTTCTCCGAGCACTCGCAATACGAGTACGACTCGAACGGCGCGCCCCCGAGTCTGACGTTCCGCGACAGCTCGTCGTCGTCCGCATCCCTCCCGTCCCTGCCTGAATCCACTCCGTCGGCATACACGTTCCCCGGCGTGAGTGGCAGCGGCAGCGGCAGCGGGAGTGGCGAGTTTGACCTGCCCCCCTCGACGACCGACTTTGATCTCGGCTTTGACCTCGGCGGCGATGAGGCCGACAAGGACCAGTTTGCGTTCTTGGCCGAGTTGAATGGCGACTCGGAGGCCAATGTGCTGGTCTGATGAGGAGGAGCATAGCCCGGGGTTGAGCCTGAGCCTGAGCTGTCATGATCCATGTCCTGTCCCCCGTCCCCTGTCACGTTGCCACACCTATCAGATTTACTATCTATATTGTTTGCAGAGCTTCGTGCTTCCTGTTTTGACTATGCATACACGAGTAACGCATCGGAGAGCGTCGCAGAGTATCGTTGTGCATGTCAGCATGTCAGAGCATGTCAGAGCATTCCAGAGCATGTCAGACTGGTCAGAGCTTGTCAGAGCCTGTCAGAGCCTGTCAGCGCATGCCAGAGCGTGTCAGAGCATGTCAGACCATCGCAGAGCATCGCAGACCATCGCTGAGCATCGCAGACCATCGCAGAGCATCGCAGAGCATCGCAGGGCATCACAGGGCATCGCAGAGCATCGCAGAGCATCGCAGAGCATCGCAAAGCATCTCAGAGCACCTCATTTCCTCAGTCTCTATCATCCATACACATCGATCTACTCATCAACTCGCACCCAATGTTCCCAGGTCACTCAACCTCCAGTCCACACTCGCCATACATCTCAGCCAACCTCAACGCATCATCATCGCAACGTGCACCCCACCCACCCCTCCGGATGAGGCAGAGGCGCCCCCGCGTTACACGTTACCTCGTGACGAGGTACACTTTCAACCCAACACTGCCACCTTCCACCACCCATCACCACCCAGATATCAACCTGCCACTCCAACGTGCCTCGTGGCGCAGGCGAGGCGCTATCACTCAAACTCTGATTACGCCACCAACCCAGCATTTTATCGCCCGAAGCGGGCCTCACTCTCACCCTCACTTCTGTCATGTAGTCTGTCGCATGTCGCCTGTGTCGCCTGCCGCGAACCTCACCGCACCGCACCGCACACGCGTACGGAGTGAGAATGGATGATATGGGAGCGAGCAGGCACAGGCCCAGAGTCGATGGAGCAGAATAGCGCCGAGTCAGGTGTCGGATGCAGACCAGTTCAGGTGGATATGCATGTACCGCGCGGCGCGGCGCGGCGCGGCGTTGGAGTAGAGGAAAGTGGAGCGACACATAGGGACTAGCTGGCCTCCACTGCTCTGGGTTATGATGATGGACGCCGCACCGCACCGCACCGTGCGCTAAATAGCAGGACTCGGGCTCGGGGCTGGAGATGCCCCGCGCGCGCCGCCGACGCGGTGTGTCTGTGTCGTGGGAGTCGTACTCCGCAGTCAGAGGACTAGTGGTTCTCGCGAGCGCTAGTTTGAAGTAAACGCGGCTGATCCGCTGAGGACCTTGCCCGGCCGCAAGCCGCGAACGGCGAGCTCGCAAGCAAAGTTCGCGGCTCGCGGGCAGGCCAAGCAGGCGCTAAACCTCACATGGGACAAGTACGAGCCGCATGGCCTATGCGATGCTGGATGCTCGGATGTCTGAGCTGCGAACTGGCGGAGAGGAGCGGTCATGCGGCCCAGTCGGCTGCGGATGAAGAGATGCGCGTCAGAGGTGGCCAGTCTGGTCCATTCCGGTCCATTCCACTCGTTCGCTGCAGTCTAGATCATAACCTGGCACTTGAGCATGACGCGATACGTAAGTGAGCAAAATCCAGCGAGTCGTCAGTCATCCGAATATCCCACCGGCTCAGTCGTATCTCCATTATGCATGCCTATCTGCAGCACAAGGCGCCGATCCACTCGACTCCTCGCCTGCCTGCCCCGCCACCTACTCGCGGTGGTACACGTCCTTGGGCTCGACACCGCCCTTGCCGTTCTTGACGTTCTGGCGGCCCCAGGCCTTGATGCGGATGCTCTCGATCTCGATGAAGCCCGAGGTGGCGGTGGGCTCGAAGCCACCAAGCTCGTCCATGGAGGAGAACTTGGCGTCGTAGAGGCCCTCGTCGGCGTCACGGCCCTCGACGATGACGTTGCCCTTGTAGATGGCAAGGCGGACGATACCGTTGACGGTGCGCTGCGAGGCGGGGATGGCGGCGGTGATGAACTCGCGCTCGGGGGAGAAGTAGAAGCCGTTGTAGAGGATCTTGGAGAGCTCAATGGTGATGAACTGGTCACGGAGGGCACGGACGTTGCGGTCAAGGGTCATGCCCTCGAGGTCCATGTGGGCGACACGGAGGATGGTGGCCGCGGGGGACTCGTAGCATCCACGCGACTTGACGCCGATGAAGCGGTTCTCGACAATGTCGACACGGCCGACACCGTGCCTGCGCGCGAGGGCGTTGAGGGCGAGAAAGACGTCGACAGAGTCGGTGACGACCTTGCCGTCGGCGGCAAAGGTCACCTTGGTAGGGAGACCCTTGGTGAACTCGATCTCGATGCGCTCGGGGGTCTCGGGGGCCTTCTGGGGCGAGACGGTGAGCTTCCACATGTCATCGGGGGGAGTCTGGTTGGGGTCCTCGAGGATGCCGGCCTCGTACGAGATGTGGAAGAGGTTCTCGTCGGTCGACCAGGGCTTGGCCTGGGTCTGAGTGACGGGGATGTTCTTCTCAGCAGCGTAGTCGAGGAGCGCGCTGCGGCCAGCGAAGCGCTCGTAGAAGACGGGAAGACGCCATGGGGCAATGACCTTGATGGAGGGGTCGAGGCCGTAGAAGGCGAGCTCGAAACGGACCTGGTCGTTGCCCTTGCCGGTGCAGCCGTGGGAGACAAAGTCGCAGCCCTCCTTCTTGGCGACCTCCATCATGCCACGGGCAATGACGGGGCGAGCGAGGGAGGTGCCGAGGAGGTAGACGCCCTCGTAGATGGCGTTGGCCTGGACGGCGGCTGTATGTTAGTACATGTTCCGGTGGCCGATCGTTATCATCAAAGGGGCGAAAGGTGGTAGATCCGACCGCAGAGCGAGAGATAAGGGTTTGACTCGGTTTGTTGTCACCGACAACTCGCCCACACAAAGGGCGAGTCCAAGGGCGACGTCCAGATGCGGTCGCATCTCGTCCGCGCTCGTCCCCCTTCGTCCCACTGATAGTCGTACTCACGGTAGATGAGCTCCTCGACAAACTCGCGCTTGAGGTCCTGGCCGTCAGTATGGTCCTCCATCCGCCGGCTTAGCGACTCACGACAAGGTAGAAGCCCGAAGCACCACAGTCCTTGGCCTTCTTCTCGGCGGCGGAAAAGTCCTCCTCCTGGCCGACATCGGCCATGAAGGCAACAACCTCGTAGCCCTCGTCAATGAGCCATGCGAGGATGCACGAGGTGTCTGAGTTTAGCGCCGTGTCTCAACTCCACAGAGGGGCAATCTCGGCCCCACTGAGTGTCAACCCACCGAGACCACCGGAGTAGGCGAGGAGGACCTTGCCTTTCTTCTCGTTCTGAGCAGGCATGCTGTGTTGTTTTTTGTGGTTGGATAGAGTGTGTTGTTGAGAGTTAGAAAATGTTGTGACGGACCACTATCTTTTGCAGGGTGCCGGGCCGACTCGAAAATGAGAGCAAGGGCGGGCAAGGAGCCACACACAAGGCCGGCCGGAGCGACGGAGATTCACGGCACCCCGGCTTTACGTAACACGGGGCTATCTCTTAAGCGGGGGGGCGATGGTTCAGTCCAGACTCCAGTAAATGGGTACTTTCTAATGATTGGCAGCCATTACGATAATGTGGTATTCCGCAATACGATCTTGATTCTGTGTTCCTTGAAGATTTCGTAGGTGGCAACAAAAGTTGACAAGTCGCAAGTGACCTCCACTTCCACTCCCAAGTACCACCATGCCCGCCGACAGGAAGTACGAGGCCGGTCCGTCCAAGCCGAAGAGGTATGTCCTGCCCCCAGTCGCAGGGGCGGGCGACGAGGCAGACATTCATGGCCGACCCCAAGATGAGCTCGACGACAACGAAGAAGATGACGCCGAGGAGGGAGGACCGGTGCAGGGCCTGACGCTCAAGCGCAAGACCAAGTCGAAGACCAAGTCGCCTGGAGTCGTGTACATCTCCCGCCTGCCGCCTGGTATGACGCCGCACAAAGTTCGTCACCTCATGGCCAAGTGGGGAGAAGTGGGGAAGGTGTATGCGCAGGCCAGGGATGGTAGGTTGTAAACATCGCTCGGTGTTGACCTCAGCTACTGTGGGGTACAACCCGGACCACCACAAGAAGAAGGACAGGCGGCACAAGTCTGCCGACTTTACGGAGGCGTGGGTCGAGTTCCTGGACAAGAGCGTGGCCAAGACCGTAGCGCAGATGTTGAATGCCCAGGTTATCGGCGGAAAGAAGGGTGACCGGTGAGTTAACCGCGTGAGTTGGTCGAGACTGACTCCAGATGGAGCGACGACATCTGGACCATGAAGTATCTCTCTGGGTTCAAGTGGGAGATGCTGGGCGAGCAAGTCGGTGAGTACTCACACAGCCCGAGTGGCCCACGCGTTAGCTGACAGCAGCGTACGAGCGCCAGGTCCACCAGTCGCGCATGCGCACGGAGATGCAGAAGGCGAAGACGGAACAGAACGCCTACCTCAAGAATGTGGAGCTGGCTCGTGTGCTCAAGAAGCGCGAGGCGAAGGCTCCTGCTGCGGCCGAGGGCAAGGAGGAGAAGCACAAGCGGACGTACAAGCAGCGCGAGGCTGCGGACCGCGCACACGGTCTGGAAGCGAAGGGCATGGAGAACGTTTTGGGCAGTCTGTTCTAGTGTATGCATATGTTAGTTATGAGAGGTCATGCGCGGGAAGGCGAGCAATGTCTAGTTGAGCGTAGCCTTTGGACACCATACTAGTTCGAAAGGGAGCCCTGCTGCTGCTCTACTGGTCTGCCATCTGCCAATCCATCTCACTACCTGACTGATGCTGTGCGCAATGCCATGCGTAAAGTGCTATCCTCTTTGGAACCCGCCTCCGCCTTGTTGCCTGACAGTCAGCAGAATCCCATCACCGCAACAGAGCCCTACTCACCCGAGTTTCTTCCGTTCATAGAACGCATCAACTCTCGAAGCACCAAGGTTGATAATCCTTGGACATCCATCTCTGTCTTTCTCCAATCTCACGCACTCGACGCAGTAGTATGCGTCCGAAATAGCTGTCGTCAGCAAGCGCTCTTGCCTTGCCTGTCGTCGGGGACAGCTGCTGCTGCTCGACGTTCGAGTTGACTCACCATTGCTAGAGCAGATGATGCACCTGTTCGCACCCTGGCCGAAAGAGCACTCGTCACAGACGTGGACGAGTGTCATGGGTCGAACGAAAGAGTCGCAGACGGGGCTGGTGTCAGCATGCCATTGCAGCGTCGAGAGAAAGTGAGGTCACAGCCGGAGGCCTGCCGCTGCAAGGCGTAGCCACGCTTAAGAAGTGCCATTGAAGCAACAGCACATCCCCTGGGTGACAAACCGGCTGAAGACATGGAAGTTGCCCATCCATACCTACAAGCAGCAGGCATATGACGACCCAGCGCGAGGCTGTCTCACTCAGAGACGAGGACTTACCACTTGCCATCACACTTCTCGCACAGGCGCCCGATGGCGATGCCCGGCTGGCGGCGGCACATGAGCAGATCGGTGTGATGTTTTGACTGTGGTCAGCATCATTGCTCGCAGCGTGGTCTTACCATGGCGGTGGTGGTGGAATGGTCAGCAACGACGATCGAGTTGCCAGAAAGTCAGCGAAATGTTGTTTGGGTGGCAACACCGAAATTACACACATGATTTGTTACATTAGGATCAGGATAAATACAACAATCCTAAATGCTCGTGGCACATCTATATTGGTCAAACGACCACCCTCTCGAACTATGCAGCACGCACTTTCGCTCGCTCTACGTCTGCAGAAGTGACTCCCAGACCTTCCAGCCTCACCCAGACCTCTGCAATGTCCCCCCTCTCCCTCCGGCCCCATACCTTCAGCGTGGTCATAACGGCAGCCAAGCCCAGCTCATCTGCCCGTGCCCCGACCCTCTCCCCTCGCTCCGAAGGTTCTAGCACCTTGCTCCATCCCACCTCCCGAGCAGCCCATGTAGCGTACACTTCAGCAGTGGCCAGCAGCGCAGACTCCCCAGTCGCACGAACCCCCGAACTGGGATCGGTGCGTGGAGTCGGTGGTGCTTGCTGGAACGGTGTAGAGTGGTGAAGCTTGGACGCCAACTCGGCCCTCTCGAGGGCGACCCGCGCGATCGCGAGCAGCAGTGTTGACTTGCGAGCCGGGTCCTTTAAATCTGAGCCCGACAAGAGCGCCAGAGCCAACTTGTAGCCCTTCACAGCTGCTGCTAGGTGGTGCCATGCGGCGTGGCCATCCGGCTGGTGCGGGGTGATAGGCGACACCGAATGGGCTGTCGCTCTCCGGGGCCGCTGGAAACTCGGTCCCCTTATGAGGGTCGGTCGCATGACTATACTGTCACTTGCTCGACGAGCCGGATTGAGAGGTGACGGTGGCAGTGGTTGGAGTTGTGAAAGTGGTGACACTGCACTTGTCCGCCTAGACGGGTTGATCTGGACAACCTGTACTGTTGCGGAGGGTGTATGCCGCAGTTGCAATGGTGGCGGCGGAGGAGCTCGCCTGTTTCCCTTTGGTGATGTGATGGGAGAGTATATCGGTGATGGAGGTGTCTGAGGTGACAATGGAGCGTACCCGGAGTCGGCAGCTGCCACCTCCGCTTCCGTTTCCTCAAGGATAGGAGGGGAATCCAGGCTCCCGCTGCTCGATAGAGAGCCTCGCGAGTGCTCCAGTCCAGGAGTGGACCCAAATGTAGAGTCACTGTGCGCTGTGGTTGGGGTGAGCGCCTCTTGCGCCGCCATGCGTTGGCACAATAGTGTGGCGAACTGGACTCGAGCGTCTGCCAGTTGCTTGACTGCTTGGTATGCCATTCCTGCCGCTGTGGCTCCCCTGGAACCTCGAAGCTGCGCAGCCTGTTGACGAGCGCTACTTGCTAGCTCTCCAAGATCATGCAGCAAGTATGTCCAATCGCCCTCCACCTCTCCCAGACCCACGCCTAGACGGACCAGTTGTTGCAGTCTCGATGCGACGATTGCCGCACTTCCGAGCTGGACCTTTACTACCAGCGAGGTAGCTGTCTCTGGATCTGCAGACGCTGTCAGGTTCGCCATATTCGCAGCCTGTTCCAAGGAGCGCTCGGTGAGCTCGGCGTACATGTCGCTCGTGTCCAAATCATCCGCCAGTTGAGCCACTCTCGCTGCAGCCTTGGCCAAGCTCAAGAACGTCTCTGCTAGCGCGGGAGTCTGCTTCTCGAACTCATCCCGGGTAAGAGCGGATGCTTGGTCCATGCGTTCCGCCGCGACGTCTTCGAGCGCATCCAATGCCTCCGCTGCATAATCCTCCGCTGACCCCAGCTCCGACAGTCGCGAACACACAACAGCCAGAGCCTCCCGCGCTTCCACAGCATCGCCAAGATCGAGCAGCAGCTGTCTGGATTCGAGCAGTGACTCCCTCTCCTCGTCATAGTGACAGTGCCCGGAAAGATGCAGTAGCGCCCCCGCCCGCCGCAGTGCTGCCCAGGTCGACTGGGGCTGATACCGCAATGCTGATGCGTACAGCTCCGTCGCGGAACGCAGATGCTGCTCCGCCCTCGGCCCAGAGTGGTTCAAGGCTTGGGAATACGTCTCGTGCGCAACACCGCCTATCGTCAGCAGGCACGTACGACTAGTCCGCCTCACTTTCCATACAAGCTGCAAACGACGATGGCGATCCCGAACGCGACGAGTACTGAAGCTTCTGTCGCGAACATTCTCCGCTAGACTGTGAAGTCGCGGCATCTGGCCGCGGGCTGTTCATGCGCATGGTAGATGACGGTCTGGACTCGTCTGCGATTGAAGTACCAGGAGATATTGAAAGCGGCGGGTGTTCTGGTTCTCGAAGGTCCAGGCTGTAGTCGGGACGGAAGATGGTGGCGTCTCTGTCACCACCCACCGATATAGGAAGGGCGGTGGCTGTCGGCATGCAGCGAGTGTGTTCCGTGTCCCGTCAGGCGCGGAGGGCGTCAGCTGAGTGCATGCCTGGAAAGTGAGTGTGGTCGAGTGTGTGTCTGTGTGATCAGAAACAACTGTTACCAGAATGCGAGGTCTTTTTGTGCTAATCCAACTCGCCCATGTGCAGTGACGCCATGTCGCACTCTGACATTCCTCAGCCTCATCGGTTATCGGAAGATGCGCTATGCTCGGGCTGCGAGGACTCGAAAGAGCCTAGGTACTTGTCGGCTGAGAATTACTAAATGGTCTGGCTGGGCAGCTGCGGCCAGCTGCTGGGCGATGGCGCTGCGTGATTTGCATTCATGTCAGTGATTTAGGGCTGATGATGATGTCTGGAATTTCAATGTCAACGACGCCACTGGGATAGCTGGAATCAGCTAAGATCCGGTGGGCAGGGGCTGATGTCGGGGGCTGCCAATTGATTCGCGCAGGTTTGGCAGCGGGTTTGGAAGGAGCCGTGCAATGCGGGAATCATCCCGACGGTACTCGGGAGCGAGCAGGACAAGCAGCAGGCAGGCAGATGGGCGATAGCGAAGCATAGCATGCGATGTAACCGTCGTCGGGATCGGCACGCTCGAGGCGATCGACTGTAGAGCCGATAGGCCCGCCTCTTTCATCTGCCGAGCGTGGCTGCACGCCTATTCCAGATACATCACCGTGGCGTTAGGCACGCAGGTAATGATGCCGACGCCGACAGACAAGTCGCCGGACGCGTCCGTTCGCGTACTCAACAACACCATGTCAGCAGTGCAGTCCAGCACGAACCTCTTCCGCCGGTTATCATGGTCAGCTACGGTACCGCTCGAGATCAGGCTGGCCAGTGACGCAGATCATCGCTGCTATGTGCGTATAGCTCAACTCCCAACTGACAGCAGCTCACCGCGCCGCGGCATAGCTACCTCGCCTTGCTCCTGCCTCAGATCCGTGCAGAGCTGATAGAGCTGTACCTGGACGATACGGATATCCCAGACGAGTCCGGTTGGTGGTTTGAGTTGCTGGAGGATGAGAGTAGTCACGACTCGCAGTTCTCCCCAGTCGGTGCTGTTCGATGGTGCGTGTGACTGTCAGAAGCCAGCTAAGTACAGGCACTGGCCTGTGGATCTGATCGCGATCCATGCGTCTATCCAAAGGCTGGGACGAGGAAAGGACGCAACAGAGGACCAGATCCTGCGATTGAAGTTGCATCTCACCTCCCCGCCAACCGACAAGCTGCCCATTGGACCGGGTCTAGAGTCGACACGGACCCACTTCGTCGCGCAGGTCAAGGAGGCAGACTTCGTCCGCTGGGGCAACACAAAGCGCGTCACGTCATTACGCAGGGCAGACCTCGAGGCTGGGTGGGATGGTGTCGCCGCCAACGACTACGACCTGCACTCGAGGCTGAGTAGTAGGGTTGTGCCTCTGCCTATCCCACTCCCACCTTCGTCCTCATCAACGCCGCAAAGACCGCCGAGCACCGAGCCAGGAAACGGCGGGAATGGCCCGAAGCTCGAGTCTGCGTACGACGCCCGGTCGTTGCCTGTCAAGCTGTATTTGCCCGATGGCGCCCCGCCCATGCAGCATGTCACTGCACCGCTGGATAACGGACGACCGACCACATTGATGCAGATGTTGCAGACCCATCTGCCGCTGTTGTTCCCGTCAAAGGAGGGACAGTACACACTCGCACAGCCTGTTGTCTTGGGTATCGTCGTACCCCCGGAAAGCGAAGTTGCGTGGCTTGCAGCGTGCATGGCCGGGGCGGACGGGTGGTTGAGGATCGGCATTCAGCTGGTGGCTGGTGTCTGAGTGAGGGATTGAGCGACGAGATGATGTCTAATGCTTTGGTATAACATGTTGATTGGTATAGCCTATGTACACTAGTGACTGTCACTGCCATCTACTGACCCTCCGCGAACAGTCCAGCTGGCAGATCGAACCAGTTGTGCAGGTCGCCAAGGAGCGGCTGCACAGCCCAGACGGGCAGATGGTCTAGGTTCACCTCTGGCGGGGAGACGTATGGTGTTTGGTCGTTGCCATTCGCCCCAACTGCAGAGTACGCAGTGCGGCGGAGGTCGAGCAGGACGTGGATAGCGTCAGGGAGGGCTGGGTTGTCGTCCACATACGGTGCAGACAGCCACTTCCGCTTAGCGCGTTCAAGGAGCTTGACGTATTGATCTAAGGTCAGCTTAGAGATAACAACGACCCACTTGCTAGGCTCCAAATGGGGGCCTGCTCCTTCAGTGCCATGACGATAGTGTCAAACTCCTCGCCTGGGCTCTCGGCGTGTGCGAGGAATGCGTTGACGAACAGCACGCGGGCAGCTACCCATGAACCCCAGATGAACAGAGGAGATGAGGCCGTCTTGAAACCGAGATCACGCGCGACGCGGCATAAGTCGGCAACAGCCCATGCAGAGGAGAGGCATGTAGAACCATAAGGCTCAATGGGCACGCCGTTTGACAATGCAGGGAAGGCATAGTACGCGTTGAGCTTGAGCAGAGTAGCGTGGTAGATCGCTTGCTGGGTCATCAGCTTTCCCCCTCTTGAGCAACTCACAATCACAAGCGACATGCTATTCTGCTCCATCTCATTGAGTGGCAGATCAGCAAACCACCTCTTAGCAGCCGAAGTCAAAGTCATAGTCATGTCCTTCCTGTGCTCGACCTCGCGGCTGTCATTCGGATCAACCACCCGAGCTTGCAAGGAGTGCGAGCGTCCTAGCAAGTCCAGTGCCTCGACAAGATACGCCATAGGACTAAGCACCGACTTGTCCGGCGTGATATCGCGATGCAACACAGGCTTAAACAGCGGGGTGACAAACCAGTCCTGTCATCAGCTTCGTCACTAACACACCTCACGTTCTGAGCCCACAGCTGATCCGAGCATGGCAGCCGCCGCCTTATCTCAAAGTCGGGGAGGGCGAAGTCCCAGCCTGTGGAGGCGCACGCATACCGATCGAGGCAGAAGATGATCCAGAACAAGCGACGGCGGCTCTCGTCCTCGAGCCAGCTCTGAGCTGGGGGTATGATGCTCGTGCGTGAGAGTGACGGAGCTGGAGCCCGACCTGAAGCCCTCCCCTCGTCTTCCTGTATGAGTCCGAGGTGCACTGCACTTCGGGTTAGAAGAGCCAAGATACCCCATGAGGAAGGTCCCTGTTCGGTGCCGATGAGGTCCACAGCCAGCAGTGCGAGCGCCTGCACTGAGGCAATGCTTGTGCTTTCGATAGCGTGTGAGAGGACGTGCGACTTGGCAGCCTGCCGATACTGCTGCTTTGCCCCAGCAAGGCGTGGGTCATTACTCAGCCGTAGGCTCACGACGACGATGGCATAGACGGTGATACTCCACGGCGCAGTGAAGCTCTGCGGGGGAATGAACGGAGCCCATGGCGCAATGTGCGAGAAGTACAGGGCGATAAGGTCCTGCACAATGTCGTTAGGAGGCAGTAGGTGGGGATCGATAAAGGACGTCGTACTCCCAGCGCCGGGGGACGCCCCAAAGCCAAGGTCCAGCGACGGCCTGGAAGCTATGTCGGTCGGTGAGAAGGCCACGGACTGAGCTGAGTCCTTGGAGAGGAGCCTCGGCGCCCCCATTGGGCTCGGCACTGGTGCGGCACTAGCCACAGAAGCGCGTCGTTGCACCTGGGTGAGCTGCCGAATGAGTGCCTCGTGATCCAGCAGACGTGATTCCTGCTGCTGCAATCGCTCTTCCAGTTGTTCTGTGGTCAGCTCGCTATGAGGAACAAGTTCGCCCACCGATCCGCTTCGTCATGTCAGTGCCGGTCCCGGGCCGCAGCCCGGGCTTGAGCTTGACGGGATAGACACAGTCTTTGGGATTCCTGCTGTTAGACCGGCTCCTCCAAGCTCGAGGCTATCAACCCCGATGACCACCCACTTGAAGCAGTTGTTGCAGCTCGGCTTGTTGCTATCGCATTCTGCTGTCAGTCGCGACTAGGCTAACAAGATCACTAATTTTGCGGGAACGGCACGGCGTGCATGTGATCGCAAGTGGGCTTGGGCGTCAGTCTCGCCGGATACATCTCAAGAGCGAACCGTTCATCCCCCTCGCTCGAGTCTCGTTTCCGCTTCGCAGGCCATGACCGGGAGTCGCTCTTGAGTGGTGAGGTGTCGCCGGCGACGGCGCTCGGAGTCGCGGAGGTGGTATCTCTCCACTGCCCTACCCCGGGGTCGGCGGCTTGCATTTCGCGGATGGATGTGTTGAGGATGGACGGGGGACGATTCGGTGCTCGGGACGACAATGGACCGAGTGTCGAACCGACGCCGAGCGGCCGGCGGGCGTATCTCGCGGGTGAGCGTGGGAGGATTATTACGTCAACGGTGCGGGCTTCGTGTGTGGGAGCATGCCGCATACCGCAAAGGAGCCCCTGTGCATCCCGGCCACCGTGACTCTCAGGCTAATCGATGTGCGAGGCACTAATCAGGGGGCTAACCAGGACATTAGAAAGCGGAGCGTTACCCCGTTCTAACCCGGTGTGTCCGTGGCAATCAGTCCGCTTTGGCTTTGACCAGCTAGAGGTCTCTCGAGTCATGGCTTTGGTACGACCAGCATAGCGTCTAGGCCACACGCAATGGTATCCATTTGTAGAGCGATTGTGATGACAACGATGTTCGTGATTCATATTTTTGGAAGTGTACTACGATGTCGTGACTACTTTTACACTATCGTACAATGTCGTACATGCCCTCGATTGCAATGCTCATACCATAGCGTCCTCTGGGATTGGGAGGAACTGTCCAATAATGATGCTCGGCAGGTCGAACACATCGCGCCGGATGGTGACACATGCCGCGCATGGCGTCTCGCCCTTCTCGGTTTGCAGTGTTGTTGCCTGGAAGAAGTTCTGGGTGGTGTTCTCGAAAGCGTGCTCTGCAAAGTTCTCCCAGTATGTAATCGTGGAAGTCTTGGAGAACAGCTGGTAGATGCAAGTGCGGTCCCTGATCAACTGGTCCTCAGTCTTGCCGACGAGTTTGGAGAACGAGGGGGCGACGCAGACGACCTCGCCAGTGCGCCGCCACACAGCAGTAGGGGTTGCCGAGTAGCTGATGAGCTTCTCGAGCTCAATGAGAGTACGCTGGAACGACCGCTCCAGGAAGACCTCATCCTCCTCGCTCATGGGCATCTGAAGCGCGATAAGAGACGGGCGGAACGCAGCCAAAGCGCGCACGACGCGGAGAATGTCTGTCTTCTCAAAGCTGGCGGGTCAGCACGGTGTCATAACAGATTGACGTACTTTTGTGTGAGGTATTGCATGAGAATGTGGTAGCCCTCGGTGTAGTCGTAGGGCTTGAGGACCGTGCGGTAGACGTCCTCCGGGGTCATCTTCCGCTTGCCCGAGGTCTCGAGCGACAACAAGAGGTCGCTTCCCTGCTCGGCAGCGCCCTGCCAGCTTCCACCGTACATTGCTGTCGGCGAGATCTCGGTCACTGCTGGTTGCATGTCGTTGCCCCCAAGCATGATATCTCCAGGGTTGCCGTAGTTGCTGCCAGCATTGGAAATGGTCTTTGCTGCACCATTGTTGTCCTGGTTGACATTGTTCAGCCCAAAGTTGGACCAGGCCGTGTGCGCCGAGCTGTCTGTCGAGTTCCCAGCCAAGTCGCCAAGGGGGAACGATGGAGACAATGATCCGAACATGGAGTCGAACATCTCGTATTCCAGATTGGCGGCGGCAGACGAGGGGAAATCTGGCGGTCAGCTGGGATGCTCCGGCCCACGCCACCACCACACGGCGTTGTGGCTTGGCAAGGAAAGGGTCGACTCACTGAAAACATCATTGTTCTGAGTTCCCCAGTCGAGGTGCTGAGGAGCAGCCTGGACTTCTGGCAGAGGCGCAGTGAGCCAGATGTTGTCTGGAACGCGCACTGGGTCGACCGGCTGAGCCGTTGGGACGGTAACGTTGGGAAGCATTGACACGGGGATATTGGGGAAAGCACTGCCGCCAACGTTGGGTGGAGAGGTCGCTGGGAAGGATGCGGGGGGAGCTGCCTGGGTCGCGGCTGCAGCTGGAGGAGGCTGTAATGAAGGTGCTGCTGCTGCACGTTGCTCGGCTGCAAGTCAGCCAGCTGCTCGAGAAGAGTATACATGCAGGCGGCGATCGCTCGCACCCAAGAAGCAAACTTACCACGCTCGTCGCTCTCCATAAGGTACTTGGCCTTCTTGCGCACACCCTCGACGCACTGGTCTCCGATGCCCTTCTTCATGCAGCGGGTACACGGCCGGGCTGGTGGTTAGTGACGGCAACTAACGGGTACAAGAAGGTGGACTCACACTCGTCGCAGGTAAGGTGGCTCTTCTGGCATGCAAGACAAGCCTTTGCAACCTTCTTGCGTCCAGACTTGGTCTTCCCTTCCTTGCGGGTGGGGGAGGTGGTACTGCCCTTGCGCTGAGGGCCAGAGCTGGGGGCGACCGAGGCTGCGCCTGCAGCCTTGGCGGGTGGTGATGAGCTCGACGTCGTAGCATCTGATGGCTCGCGCGCATTGCGCGACCACTTTGGACGTTCTGGAGCAGACATGCCGGCCAAGAGATCGTTGGTCATGCTATGGGTGCCCTACACCGGTCGAAAGGGAGGTGGAGATTATAATATCTCGTGCGGCGCGGTCGCGATGGTGTAGGCGTGGTAGCGAATGGTGTCAATAATAATGACGAGTAGGCCTGGGGTGGGAGATAGTAGGCCCGGTTCGGAGAAACTCGGTAGCGGTGGTGTGGCGATTGACCGGTTTTGGCACCAAGGTGTGGTATGTGTGGTAGTGGTAGTGAGTGACAAGTGGAAGAAGACAAGCGACAACTCTCCAAGAAGAAGACAACGATGTGCGGGGGGGAATGGGGTGTTGTGGAGAAGAATCGCTGGCTTTATGAATGATGACAAGGGCCCCGGTGAGGGTGTCACAGGATACGAGTACAAAAAAAGAGCTGGGTGCTGGGTGAGGCACCTCGACGCAGTGTGCATGGTCATCGTTACGTTTATCCTCAGTCTACCTCCACCACCTCGTGCTATCTGAGCAGCTGAGAGGGTCCTGGCATGCTGAACACGCCGCCACGCGAACATCCACATCTAGATCCGTTTTGCGGTACATCTCGGTGTCACAGATTTGGACCAAAATCACCAATCAGCCGCCAATCACCAATCTTAAGAGTCACCAAGTCATGGCAAACAAGGTAGCCGAGTGTCAACGGCCCCTCTCGATCCAAGATTGTGGGGAAACCAGAACTCTATCCCTCGATCACTACCTCAAAACGCACCGGCATTGCATTATGCGACGAAATCACATGACCCGCTCTCTCGCCATGCGCACTGTCCTCCCGTTCTACAGAGCGCCATTTGGCGGGAGAATGTAGGAGAAAGTAGGCATCTCTTTTGTGCCTCGTCAGGGTTGGTCGAGGGTTAGGCCCAAATGGCCAAGCCGATGCCCGGCTGGGTAGCTGCCTTTGCAGGTGTTAACGGCACAAAGGGACGACTGAGGGAGGCGGTGATTCGAGTAAGAGCGAGAGAGAGTGGGCTACCTTTACCGGGCCGCCTTCTGTGGTAATTTCGTACCTGTCGAGCCCGTGATCCTCCTTGCAGGTCTCGCTTCACTCAGCCCCCAACCCAGCCCACCCTCCTCCCCTCATGCCAGCGTGCCGGCGTGCCGCTATCGCAGATGAGCGTGGGTAACACGCGTGTACCACCACCACCACCTACTGTTTGAGGCACAAGGTATAGCGTGTGCTCACCCTGTTACTGTTGAAGACCGAGTCCGATTTGCGGCGGCGGCGATCATCCGCCATCGCTGTCTCACTACCACCTGGTATGCAAAGGTCGTGTGATTTATTCTAGTTCTATTCACGCATCTTTGGGGCAGCTGGAGCATAGATCTGCTGCAACTGGACTAACTCATGATCCCGTGGTCACTACATGTTTGTATTTCCAGTCATACGCCTTGCACACTCTTACTCAGCGGGCTTGTGTAGTGGAACGCAATAGGTTGTTTATGCCAGGTGGACGGACGTCTACGGCAGAGGCGTACCCCAGACCGTGTAGGCGTTGTCTGGGGTACGCCCCCTCGGCTCAGCGAGAGCGTCGTTCACCTGTACTTCGTAAACACCTCCCCCTGTCAAGGTTGTTCTGACCGAAGCCGCAGCTCGTCGTCGAGCCGTTACCTGACTGCGTCAGTGGTCCGTGTCGCTGGGCTTCTGACGATCCAATCTTCCATATTTCCCTAAGATTTTCCGCCACCTCCCTGACTGAGAAGACTCGATGGCCGATGACAGAGGGCTAGTGCTCAATAGCAGAAATCTCACTGATGGCCTCATGGCTGCTGCGCTGCCGCCTCCGTAGTAATGATAAAAGTAGCAGCAACAGTAATGCTACTCGGGTTGCCCGACCTCCGATGCCAAGTCTTTGATAAAATGGCCGGCCCGCGTGCCCGGCAGCCCGGCATCCAGGTTTTAGATCAGGGGTTATGGTTATCACGCCTGCCACGCATTGTAATCACGGCTAGATTAGGGCGTCGGTGATGTAGTAGCCATGATCGTCAGTGCGCAAATCTCCCATGACATTCCGTCATTTGCCGCCGAGACACCGTTTATTCGACAATCTCGGAGCAACCCGGCCAGGCATACCACCGGCTCAAGCATTATGCAGTAAAACTCACGGAGCAATCCGCGGCAACGACGCACTGATGCCAACGTGGCGGCCAACTAGTCCCCTGATTGGCATCATCGCCGAATGCTGTCGTCCGGTAATCAGTGAACACCGGGGGTAGAGCATGTCTGTCAACAGATCGTTGGATCACGTGATACGGAAATCCCGACATGTCCGTGCTGCCATTCAACCCACCTAAGAATGACGTGGGAATATTCTGCAGATCATGAAAATGAGCCCCAGATCATTGATAACGTCCACATCGATCCGCGGATGTACGCCATGTTTGACTCCGTTTGTCACCACCACACGTCCAGATTTAGACTGAACATCGGTCGTCTCCGTGCGGCCAGCGCCGCTCGATGGAGGGACTTGCGCCAGATGCAGAAGTGGAGAAGTGGGTAACTCGTGTTCTCTTCGCACCATCGTACTTGTCTGCTTCTGAGCAACGCATACTCAACGATCAGCCGTCGTGGCTGCTCTGACACTTCTCCCTGGCCCCTGACCATTTCAGACAGGCAGTGAGTTGCTGCGTCCCGTCGAGGGGCCGATGTCCTAACTAGCAGTGCCGCCTCCAATATCTCAACATGACGAACGCTCGCCTTTGCTCCAGCGTACTGGGCCAAGAGACCAGCCAGAGGCTGAGACTACGGCTGAACCTCCAGCGCAAGTACCGTCAACATGGTTTCCGCCGCTCAACCGCATCTACTTCACGTCGTTCCTCGTGTGCATGACATTCGGCGTGACCCAGGCTCCGCTGATTTACTCGTTCCGCACGATGACCTGCGACGAGTACTACAAGACGCATGAATGGCATGGTCACGGGGACAGGTGCAAGCTGCCTGAAATTGACAGCGCCAAGGCCAGAAGCATCACTATCATGAGTTCGGTGACCTCCGCCTGCAGTGAGCCTTTCGGGAATACGCACCTCTTTACTGACGCCCTCAGCCCTCATCAACCTCTTCGCGTCCGCGTGGTTCATCCGGCGTTTTGGTCCCAAAGCCGCCATGTTCCAACAGACCTTCTGGGCCGCGCTGCGTAATCTCATGCAGATATACGGTCAAACAGTCGGAGGCGGTACAGGGATGCTAATCATTCAAGTGTCTCAGCTATTCAACCTCCTCGGCTCTGGCGGAGGGTTTCAGCTGTGTGCCAACAGCTTTGTCGCCATGTTGAGTGGGGATGAGGCGCGAACTGCAAACTTTGGCATCCTTGGTGGGATCTTCATGCTGGGGAGCTCTGTGGGCTTCACTGCCGGTGGAACAACGGAGCGATACTTTGGCTACCTGGCACCATTCCAGCTCGCATTCTTCTTCCTCTGCTTCAGCACGGTGTTCGGCATGTTCTTCCTCCCCTACTTTGCCCCAGAGCACGAAGACAAGCCGAACGCGTCAAAGGGCAACTTCCTGGCTCCTCTGAAAGTGTTCATCCCCCGCAAGATCGGAGACAGCAACCGCCGCGACTGGAACCTCCTTTTCCTCGGCCTGGGCACTTTCTTCTCGGTCCTTGCCACTGGCTACACACCGATGATGCTCCAGCTGATTGCGACCGACGTGTTCGACTTCACTCCTTACTCGAGCGGAAACATGCTATCGCTCACATTGTTCGTCCGTTTTATCTTCCTCTCCGGGCTCTTCCCTCGCATTATCGCTATCGGTCGAGGCATTGTGTCACCGAAACCGCCCACACCCTCGATCACATCCTACGACTCTACCGCCACCCTCGCTCGTACACCAGACAAGGCGACGCCATCTGCGAGCTCCCAAGGCTCATCGCGGGGCGTCAGCCCCCTTCGTATCTCCCCTCCATCTCAGGGGCAGAGAGGGATCCCAGTCCCTCCCGTTCCGAACATCCCTCGGCGTCGGTCTTCAACAGTCTCCCCAGGATCCAGCGGGTTCTCCCGACGAGCATATCTGCCATCCGGGGCCCTATTGCCATCACCCCCTCCCTACATGTACGACAATGACGATCTCGACCTCGAACCAGCCCCGCTATCATGCGTCCCCTCGCAACCGCACGTAGCACAGTTTGATCTCCTTTTCCTTCGATGCTCTATCCTCCTGGACGGCATTCTCACCGCTGCGGTAACGTTGGCCTCCCGCCCATGGCACATGTACGCTGCGGCAGCGATCCTCCCCTTCGCTTCGGGCACTGGGCCGGCGAGCAAGGGCGTGACGCTGGAGTTTGTGCCTCCTAGCGAGCGGCCGGACGCGATCAGTGCCATCGCTTTGGTCGAGAAGCTCGCCCAAGTGTCGACTATTGGTCTGTTTGGAATCCTGTACGTGTGGCTTAGTCAGAGGGAGGTTCCCACTCTTGTCTTCATAGTGAACGGAGCAGTGGCGCTGCTGGGGTACCTGGTACTCCTGCCAGTCAGGCTGCCGCCGACATAGAAGTATAATTCTAGAACTGTATCCATAGTTATATCCCGTGTCAAGACTCTTTGAATGTTACGGCCATGGACAATGATGCAACCCTGCTTCACGATACTGGAGTGGCGTCTATCTACGGCTCATGGCAAGTGTGCGTTGCTAAGGCCGAATCACATCGCTTTAACACGCCGATGTGCAAGACACAAAGGTAGTGGGTGCCCCTGGCGACATGAGCATACTCAGTGTCTTCTGGGCCGTCTAAGGCGCAAGATCAACTGTTGGGTTCTCGTGTCTCAAGTCACTCACGGCACAGGAAGTAGTCAGCAAGCTTGGGTGCAGTATCGTTTGTGTACGACTACAAGGCGGGGCCCTGGAGTACAGTGGTGATACCCTCGTCACAACATCAACTTCTAACATGCCTCACACAAGTACCTTGTTTGGTCCAGCCTGCTACTTACTGGCCTCTCCCTTCGCCTTGCGCGTACATGTACCGATTATTTGGTCTCCATACAATACAGGTGAAGACCATCAGGTACGAAACGGCGGCTCGCGTGGATGCAGAACGGATTCCAAATTCCTGCAGAGATGTTGGTGGGTAGTTCCCACCCCAGGACGGTGATTGATCCATGGACGGCCCAGCATCAAAACAGGGCTTGTCCTCAAGTACTCCTGTGCATCGGCCTATGGACATCGGACAACGTCATGGATCTGCAGACTCCCCATTCCAGGCCTGAGCATGGCGTTCATGGCGTTCCGATTGTCCGACATCTTTATCTCGAACTTTCGGATCGCATCGCCTTTGAATATTGAATTGAGGACATCCTAATGAATGCAAATTTCTACTAATGGCAGAACCAAACAGATATTACAATAGCCTGACTATCTCCGACTGCGCCCGAGTTGGTCCGCCAAGCTCCACCACACAGTTGGCATCGTCAGAACATGCCAAAACCTGCTCGTCCGCGCGGACTTCTTATTCACACGCATCGAGGGCAACAATAGGGAACGCGTGCATGGGAGCCAAGTGAAGCGATCTGCGGACCGCAGGAATCAAATCTGCTATCTGCAGATGCCGCACTTCGCCTGACATCGGGACTGATGCCAGATGCGCTCTGGGTACTTATGATCAACGAAGCGGCGCGTTCCAGCTACTCACTCACAATCAACAGCAACGTCCACTCTCTACTCCCAGCCTAACCAGCCCCCAGCCCCCACCTTTCTCACCCCTCACCATGGCTGCCGTAGCCGTCCCCCGCCCAGTGCAGCGTCGCGACGGCGATGAAATATCATCGACATCCGCCACCGCCGCCACCACCTCCTCGTGGCGCCCACTGGCCGATGCGCTCATGTCCGCCAATCAAGAGGACAGCATAAACCTCTACAGCCTGAGTTACAGCTCCTCATCGACCATCACCGATGCAGACTCGGAGGTGAAGATCAACATCCTGGAGACGGAGACCGATTATGCCGAGTCTGAGTTCGACGCCGATGTGGCCGACCTCGATGAGGACCCCGATAACATCTACGACGCCTTGACGTGCGACTACGACATTCCATTGACGTCTGGCACAGCCACTCCCACACCATGCGCCACCCCATTGCGGACGCCCAACGAGAATCCCCTCGACCACGCACGTATCGCCTCCGCCGCTATTGCCCACAAGCTGTCGTCACTAGTCGAGCCCGAGGCTGGAGAGTCGTATGCGCTGGACCGCCTTCGCGCATGTTGCGTGTCCTGCGTTCATGGGCTCCAGGCCTTGACCAACGCTCTGCTTGGAGACGAGCCCAAGCAGATGGCAGACACCTTGGACGAGATGGTCGAGGTCCCGCAACGACCCGGAGCCCAGGTGCACTTCCGGGTCCACAAGCGTATGATCGAGGTCGAGGCCGAGACTGATGAGTACTACGAGTTGTGCGAGGACTACGGTTTCGACGACTTCGAGTAGGCGGCGAGCAGGAGCATGGACCTCGGGCATCTAGTGTTGTTACAGTATACTTGTGAATCCTCACACCTCATCTAATATCATTGCATATACATCTTATCTTAACTCATACATCTGCACACTCGACTGACAGCTCCATCACTGAAGGGAGATAGCTGCGCCCCCATCGACCAGCAGACTAGCTCCAGTACAGTACTTTGCCATGTCGGACGCGAAGAACACCACAGGCTGTGCGACATCATCTGGCTCTCCCAAGCGACCAAGCGGCACACGCCGAGACATGTCTTCCCGCTTCTGTGGGTTCGCGAGGTCATCTTTGTTGATGTCGGTTTCGATAGTGCCTTCCATCAGCCCATTCAGACGTCGCGCTTACCTGGCAGGACAGAGTTACACCGGATCCCCATCCCTCCGAGAGCGATAGCACAGCTCTCCATCAGGCTCTTGAGGCCTGCCTTGGTAGGTGTGTAGTGCGTCTGCTCTCCGCCTCCCATGAGTGCCGAGATACTGCTGATCGCGACGATGCTACCTCCTTGTGGAACTTGTTTTGCCATCTGATTGGCGACTGCCTGCACCATGTAGAAAGCGCCATTCAGGTTTACATCCTGCACCTTCTTCCACAGGTCGTGCGGGAGATCAAGGAAGGTGTGAAATGGGCATATTCCAGCGTTGGAGACAAGCACGTCGATGCGGCCATAGTCCCTGACTGCTTTCCTCACGAGACGCTCGGCTGTTTCTGGGTCGGCGATGTCTCCATCCACGGTGAGGCATCGCCCGCCAAGAGCGCACACCTGTCCGCCTACAGCGAAAACGTCGTCGTAGGTCGTCTCGTCATGATAATGCAACACTAGGTCGGCACCGTTACGGGCGCATGCTGAAGTCAGAAACGAAATACTGCAGCTCACCGATAGCCGTTGCCGCCCCGATGCCTGAGCTACTACCCGTCACAACGACGACCTTGCCGAGTAGCAGTTGCGAGTGGGAACCTTCACTCATGCTGATGCACTGAGATGACACCTAGGAGAGACTGAAGAGCATGTCCGTCCGTGGTCTTCGACTAGCAGTTGACGGCCGCTACGCGGCCGTTTAGAGTAGCTACACGGAATCAAAGACGTGCGGGTGATTCTATGCATCTCTACGCACCTACTGAGCTATTTTATGCAGGTT